>LR990948.1:6032573-6632573 GCA_905163415.1 Noctua fimbriata | reverse complement strand
AGAAGAAAGTTAAAAAATAGTAGAGAACCTCAGTGAATAACCAAGACATTCACCCCCGTCAATTGGTTGGCGGCATTTAAGATCTATAAAAGAAACAAATCATTAGGTCCTACTTCCTTATCGATGTTTGGTAAGTCTTACGAGGAACACCTGGCTTAAAATAACAGCCACTCGGGTCGGTCTTCAGGTTATGCCGCGCTTGCATGGGTTGGTGAATGGGGACCACCCATTACATACCGAGATCCTCCGTGCCTCGGAACGCCCGTTAAATCGTTGGTCCCGGCTGTCAATTGTAGATCTTTGACTGTCGTTGGGTAGTCAGTGGCCCGAAAGTGTGACGATCAGTCTTACCACGGAATATCCTTTTACCTAGTAACTGGGCTTTGGGGGTCAAGGCTAGATTTGCTAGCTGAAACAAAAAACTTACAAATGTCCGGTCGGCATGTCTTCTCATTCTTCTTTGGTTACAAAATTATTAGCATTGCCACTGCAACCGCCGTAAATGAAGGGAGCACATATATTTTTCTCTATGTCAAAGTAATACCTGAAAATTATGCGCTATTGTATTAACTTTCATTTCTCTTAGGTTTCTACAAACACTTTTACCCGTCATTTTTTTTTAACTACATAGATGAGACCGGTGTTTCGTACCTGATTACTCTGAGAAGAAACAGCCGAAACCAACTCAGAGGTCATAGTCTCTTTTAAGGTCCAGACATAATCTTGGTCAACTGACATGAGGACTATGCAGATTAGTGTCTGAGATGGTCTTTGGAAGATGGAACCGCACAGATTTTAGTGGACCTGTCCAGTCAGTGCAAGCATTTGTCAGTTATCACTTAGTAGCTCGACTTATAACTTGACTTTGACAGTCGTTACAGGGGGTCAGATAGTCGTGATAGCCTAGAAGTTAAGGCCTCGCCTCTCATGCTTGAGGTTGTGGGTTCAAATCTGGGTAATTGCCAATATGCCTTTTTCAATTAATGTGTACTTTCTAAGTTTATCTTGGACATCACTGACATCGGTGGAGGAAATCATCGTGAGGAAACCTTTAATTTTGATTAATATAAGTCTGAAATCGCCAACCCGTCTTGACCAAGCGTGGTGATCAATGCGCGTGCCTCTGCCTTCCCTGAATGAGCAGAGTGGGACAGTAACAGGCAGGTCTTCTTTATCGTGTGGTTAGTGCCTAGCCTGGTGTCAGAGTTTTATACCGCCCATGGGCCTCCTAGTGACTTGGCTTTACATGCCGTCGAGAAATATCTCTCACATGCTCTCTCTGGCATGCTGGTTTCCTCACGATGTTTTCCTTCACCGAAGCAAGTGTTAATTATACAATACGCACATGAATCCGAAAAATCAGAGGTGCCTTTACTTCAAAATCGAGACCTATGACTTGGCAGTCCGACGGTCACACTTCTAGGTTATCACTGCTGTGTACGTGCTGGTATTGTATATATAGAGAGAGTCAGTGGCCCGAAAGTCTGGCAACAAGTCTTACCGAGGGGTATCGTCTTACCAAGTAACTTGTGGACGTCAGATAGGCAGTCGCTCCATCCAAAATATTGGTATTATCTCCATCCCGGTAGACTGGAATCTGATCACAACATTGTTGGGAAAAGGCTAGGCAGATGACGATGATACAAACCTTTCCTTATAGATCATACAAGATACCTTTGGTGGTTCTTTATGTGACAACAAGCTAGGAGACCCCGCATCGAATTTTGGACCTAAAACACAAGATTTTGTTAATTATTTTATTTATTGTCTGCTTCTTGTGTGCATGAGGTCCTGGGTTTGATTTCCAGCTCAAGCAAAGTGTTATTGGGTTTTTCCATCAGAAATTTCTTACACGAAGTCTGGATTTGTGCCCGGTTGATGGCAATAGGCTCGCCCCCTATTATTTTAACATAACTGGCCAAATGTGGGTTTCTCGTAGTTACACCGGTTTTGACTGTGCTTTGATATATCAGTCAGTGAGTCAGTCAGGATTTTTAATTTATTTTTGGGGGATGATTTTGGAAAAAACTGTGATATACGTGTCTCGTAATTTTAATTGAAGTTTATGTGTACCTACTAATTTACGATTCAATCGACCCGGAGAATATAAAAAATCACTCAAAGTTCAACCCCCATTTCACCCTTTTAATGTTGGAATTTCGCAAAACCCGTTTTTAAAACTAGCAGTAGGTCTCTTTCTGAGAACACACTCTCCAAATATCATGTCTCTATGACCAGCGGTTGAAGCTGTGCGTTGCTGTATCAGTCAGTCAGTCAGTCAGTGACTCAGTCAGGGCATTGAATTTTAGATTTTAAATGTTTTTTGTTTTTATTCAAAATTAATATTATTGAATTTTTTAATAAAGATCAATATCAAGTTGGCCGCTGCCTATTCAATTTGGCTAGATAGGGTATAATTGACTCATCTCAGACATCCGAGTGTGAAACACCAACTCAGGATATGCCACAGCTTCTCTCCTGCCCGTCGTCCACAACTAATTGCATCCTCTAGTTCTTGAATGAGGCAAAGGACAGAGCTGTCCAGATTGCTACGTTGTCCGGTTTTTTATTTCAGGCTTCAGAAGAACCTACAAGTCGATCCAAAATCGTTCTGGAACTTTATTAGGGCTAAGCAATCTCAGCGCAATAAACCTAAAATGACCAGGGACGGCTTGATGCTAAAGGAGGAGGAGTGTGCGGAATTTCCACTCGGTATACAGCGAGAAGAGGCCGGCGCTGGACTGGGTAGCCGCGGAGCGCGTGGGTGGCGGCACGTATGCATGTTGACGTGCTCAGCGCGCGAGAACTGCGCGCGGCGCTCCTGACGGCATACCACCTTACATTGTCAAAGATTGTCGCATGGTTTTGGAAGCTCCCTTATTGCACATTTTTAGCTTGTGTTTGCGGGAGGGAGCCGGACGAGTGGAAAGTCACTCGAGTCATCCCAGTCCCTAAAGGGAGAGTAGGCACCGACGTCTGTGGATACCGGCCGGTGGCGGTGCTGCCTGCGTTCGCTAAGGTATTTGAATCGGTGTTGTACAAAAGTATTTATACACAAGTGAGCTCACAACTCTCTGACGCTCAACACGGCTTTCGACTGGGTCACAGTACGGGAGGCAACTTGCTGTCATTTGTTAACTACCTGTCTGTCATTGACGCTGGGGGACAGGTGGATTTGGCGTATTTTGACTTCGGGAAAGCATTTGATACCGTGCATAACGATGTGCTTTTATGCAAAATCTCTGCGATGGGATTCACACTGCAATTACTTAAGTTTTTCGCTATTTACCTTGGCGAGCGCCAACAGTACGTCGAGTACGCAGGACATGAATCTAGTCCTTATTACACGTTTTCCGGGGTGAGTCAAGGCAGTAATATTGGGCCATTTGAATTTATCATTTATTCGTTAATGACCTCCCAACAGACGTGAAAGATGCGAAGTGTCTACTGTTTGCAGATGACTTGAAATTGTACCTAAATGTTAAGGAGACTTCTGACTGTAATCGGCTCAAGTCTGATATCGACAATGTGATACAATGGAGTAAGTCTAATAAGCTGCATTTTAATGTTGATAAGTGTTGTCTAATGAGTTACATTCGCGCACGGGCTCCTTTAGGGCATCAGTACGACATGGACGGTGTAGTCATACCGCGTGTCAGGCATGTACGAGATTTGGGTGTGCAGATGGTGTCTGAGCTGACTTTCCGCAAACACATAGTGGAGGTGTGCGGTAGGGCTTTCAAAAATCTTGGTTTCATCATAAGACAGTGTAAGGATTTATACGATACGGCTGCTGTTAAAGTTTTGTATTATGCACTATTTGATTCAGTTCATTCATTTGGAATCCACATGAAAGAAAATACAGTCTCATGTTGGAAAAAATGCAGAATAAATTCTGTAGATTCCTCTACCTCAAGCAGTATGGAGTTTATCCCTTTTATCTCCTGATGTACCCAAGTCTGTTCGTCCTGGGCATGATTGGGTACACCAGGCTGGCAGTAAGAAGGGACGTCGCACTAGTCAAGTACGTGGTGACCATACTGCTAGGGCTGCTGAACCACCCCGAGGTCCTGGCTGCGCTGCGGCTGCGCGCGCACGATGGGTGCATGGGAGCGCGCCGCCGCTCCGCACTGTTAGAAGTGCCAGCCAGGCTAGGACTAATCTGCTCAAGTTTGCCCCTATGTCGCGAGCCGCACGTATTATCTCTTCCCTTCTATGTATCTATATCTATATATATATATATATGTCGAAGCGTCGACGCATATCAGTCGGTTTGGATCAGCGCCATCTATCTCTCACTGGAGGAACTATGTAGTTAGATTTGACAACTAATGTTTGGGAACGTCAAGTAATAACTTGGGGATGGTTAGCGTGGAGTAATGGCGACACTGAGCGAATAATCGAGTCAAATGTCGATCCGGAAGTGTAATCAGGTATTCGACACTGACAGGTACTGACGTTGACAGGTAGGTTGGCTAACCTGTAACGGGGGTAGTACACGTGTGCGGTGACAGTTGAGAGAGGGCACTTTGAATCGGTCCGGCAATCTGGGTAGACGTTCGTTACTCCGCGCTAAACTTCCCGCGTTCCTAAATTCTTAATCGAGCCATATCTCAGGCATCCTTGATTATTTTGGATTGAGTGCGTGTTAGCAAGTTATTAAAAGTGTAAACGAAGGTTTTGTGAGTTTTATTTCCGATGTCGCGACCCACTAATAACGAACCTCCGTCATATACATATAATAAAATCGTTAAAATCCAAATCGATGTTCCCAATTGGCGCAAAAACTACATAAAAAAAAAATAAAAAAAATCCTGTTCAAATTTTGCACAAATATCTGTAACAGGCTTTTTCAAATGTTAGGCTATATATTATTACGCTACTTGCTGAAGGGGGCGAGCAATATTGCATTATATCAGTATTATTCAATTGTTTACCGTTTCCGTGCAACAGAAAAACATATGTCAACGGAGTAAATAGCGTAGCGGTGTCATGATCGCTGAGTAAACTGTGGGTCGCATGTTCGAACCCCGGTTTTATTTTCACTTTTTGTGATTTGTTTTAATTTTATTTTTTTGATGCTGTGAGATCAACTTTTTTTGTTTTGATATGGTTTACATTCCTATTTTTCTCATTTTTTTCCGTCAAATATTTCTCTAATACCTAGTAGAAAACCATAGAAGAAGACGACATGCTGCGCCGACCCCAAATAAATTGGGATAAGGGCAGAAGAATGATGATTTGATGATGATTTTTCCAAAAAGTAGTAAAGCGAACAGAATTCTAATAAGATAAAAAGTTCTTGCTGTGCTAGAATTCTTTTTCCTTCTCTATTTGCAAATTATCAATAATCGTTACGCAGTTTGGATTTAAATATGTCATAAATATGTTTTGGAATTTTATTGAGTTTTGTAGCTATCATTTTTAAGTATTTTGAGTGTAAATCGTATGCTACAAACAAAGAAAAAGTTTCTTTAAAAAAAATAAGCCTTAGTTATGAGAAGTCCTGTTATTGTAGTTAAATAAAATTACCGATAGGTCTGCAAAATGGTAAAGGATTGATACCGCAAATCGCGTAGATCGTATTGTTGGTATAGTGGTCGGAAGCGAGCATTAGGTCCTGGGTTAGATTATCTGGCGAAATGTGGATGTATTATTAGGTGCACATCAGCTTTACCCTTCGGGAATTACAGGCGAGATGTTATGTTAGTTCAACATCCCGCTCGAGCTTCAAAAATCTGTCTACCGAATGAAAACAATATTATTAGCAATCTTAAGATTTACATGAACAAATATAATATTACGAATGGATTGTCTGATAAAATTAAGTAAAGGATACCTTTTATTCTAATTAACATAAATAATGTGTTTTCTAAATCAAACGAAATCAAAATTGAATTAAACTACAAAGCATAAGGGCCAAGAATCTGCTAGATTGTCTTTTTTGTTTCTACTACAAGGTTGTTAGGTAGATGAGTCGCCGTGTCCTCGTAGCGGCGATTGGCGGCGGCGATCTCTCGCGCCCGGCCCTGGTTCAAGCCATGGTCCGGAGCGAGAGGGAATGGGAAGCTGTCACCTCCTTCTGCGAAGCAGTCATGCTAGTGAAGGAGGTGGCGGGACGTGAGAGGGAAAAAGCCTCACGTCCCAGCCGCCGCGGGAGACGCCCTGGGCGTCGGGGGTCACGTGGTGGCCCCCGGCCACCGTAGGCGCGGGCCTGTGGACGGCGAGTTATGGGCTAGCTCGCCGTCCGCCCGTCTTATGACGACAGGCCGTGTCGACGGCGCGTTCGTGTTCCACGCGTGCCTCAAAGAGATGTCAGCAACCACGTAGGGGTCCGCATAGGCCGATGCCTGCCAGGGCTGCGGGGCTGTTCGAAAGAGAAACCGCGGCCCTGGAACACAAAGGGCAAAGAAGGAACATGGATGGGTTTTAGTCAGTACAAGTCTGACACTCCCTCCGCCCAGAGCGGGGGGGGGGGGGGGGTCATTTGATGATTTCCCATCCTAAAAAAAAAAAGGGCCCTAACCATCTCCGTGTATTGTATGTTGGTATACCGGAAAGTCATCACGCGCGGAAACAAAAATGTCACGGGAGTAAAAATAAAAGGACAACTACACTACGTCACTACCGGCGGATGACTAGCTTTTAATGTTAGGTTTATTCGGCGGCGTATGTGTCGGCATTTCGCATAAACGTCAAAGAGGTTGCCGACAAATGCTTTATCTCTTTGCAATAAGTTCTAAATTTCTTCAAATTAAATAATTTTATTGTGTGTAGGGCTACTCTGATGACCAACTAAGTTTGGTCGTGCATTCAAATAAGCCTTACTGATGAAATGAGGCGAAAGGCAATTTGTAAGACATAACTATTTAATATAATTAAATAATTTTACAAACGTAACTGTCAGTGCACAGATACATGGACGAGAGCACGCCTGTATAAAATACTAAGCCGACATGCACAGACACATCACATATTGCTATTTAACTTAGCGCAGGCGTCCATACTCTCAACATCCTCTCCTGGACGCAGACGCTTTAAAATTAAACCCATTGATGAAGTGAAGTTTTCATGCAACGGTTGATGGAGTCCCTTTGTCAAAATATCGTCTACCAGCTGTTACAACCAAAGAGCTTCCTGAATGGCAGACGCTAGAGCCATATATTCAACCTCACTTGTAGAGAGACCTATGGTCTGCTGTTTCTTAGAAATCCAGCTTATTGCTGCACCCTGGAATAAAAATATGTAGCCTGTGCAAGATCTTCTATCTTCAATATCATTTGCTCAGTCTGAATCGCAATAGCCTCAAATTTTTCGATCAACATTCCTTTTATAAACCAGTTTCATATCCAATGTAGCTTTCAGATACCTCAAGACTCGTTTCAGAGCCACCCAATGTTCATTAGTAGGTTGACTATTGTACCTACTCAGAGAATTTACTACATAAGTAATGTCTGGTCGAGTCCCCTGTGATAAGTACAATAAGCAGCCAATTATTTCTTGATATGGAATGTTCCTTAAAATTTCTTGTTGATCTTCACCCTTCTTCAGTTTGACATTAGCATAAGCAGGTGTCCACATCGACTTACAATTGTTCATTCCAAATCAAGTTAGTTTTTTTTATGTAAATAGATTGATCGATAGAAATCTTATCAACATTTCATCTTGTGAAATTATAAATGAATTTTTGAAGAATTTGTGGATCACTGTTTAGTAAATTCATTGTATATTCAACAATCACTGTTCAGTAAATTCATTGTTGATTCAACAATAAGACACATTAGTGATGAGGGTTCTCATTCTCCCCTTTAGCGGTCTCAAAGTTATGTTAAGTTCCGATGGAGAATCAAGTGTCCTATCAGGAACGTATGTCTCATCATTAACATTTTCAAATTGATCAGAATCATCTGAAATTGAAATTCTTTGGGATTCATCCTGTATGTCTCTTCTTACGTTATCAATGTTTCTTTCCACCAATTCTTCAGGTTCATCATCAGATAAGATAACAATTTTCTTTTCTTTTACTTTATTACAACTTTCTTTTGTGTTTTCATTTTTATTTTTCTTTCTATCTCTATGTCATTTTTAATAATTTCCTTTTCTTTTTTAGGTACATCATCCACTTTATTTCTTTTAGTTGAAGCTTCTAGAAATACAACATCCCTACTTATGATTCCTTTTTTTGTTTCTGGATCTATGAATCGGTAGCCTTTTGTACTGTCACTGTAGCCAACAAATATTAACTTACGTGACTTCACTTCAAGCTTAGATCTGTTTTCTTTAGGAATAAGCACCATTGCAGGACATCCGAAAATTTTCATGTGACTCAAATTTGGTTTCTTTCCAGTCCATACTTCATGAGGCGTCGCATCAGATAAAGTGCAGGTGGGAGAACGGTTCACGGTGTCAGCTTTACACCTTCTGTACAATTAGGTATTTTATTAAGATTTGTGAAATTTAAGTGACCCATCCTTTGGTGCCACAGATAAGTATCATCATCAGTCTTAGCCATCATGACTTGCATGTCTTGATTTTTACAAGTATTTAACAGATATGTCTCATTGATTAAGTCAGCCCTTGCAACTAACTTGTTGCTGGGATTGTAAATTTGACAACCATGTTCATTGAATATAACATTACATCCACCTTTAATTATTTTGCTGACTGATAACAAATTTTTATTTATTTCTGGTACGTATAAAACATTCCTCACCTGTATTGAATCGGTGCTGCCATCTTTTGCATTTACCTTGATACATACATACATTCAGCTTTTGATACTTAATTGTTAGCAATTCTTATGCTCGGTACAGATGAAAGAGTAATATCAGTGAGCCAGTCCCTTTTTCGAGTCATATGCATAGATAAGTCAACATACCAAAAATCGGAATCATTTGCTGTGGATGCTGAAAAAGCTGCGACAAATTCTGTTTTTTTATTATTACTTGTCTTCTTATGCCAACAATTCTTACTGAGATGTCCGTACTTATTACAATGAAAGCACCTAGGGCTTTTCTTATTTTTGAATTGATCACTTTTGGGCTGATTTTTTGAGTTTGTATAAAGTGCGGTAGTGTCTTTATGTCTTTACTTCTTGTAATAATTTATTTTTCACTAAATCAGCACTAATCTTCATACCGGAACTTTCTAAGCCCATGATCATGGGCTTGTACATTTCTGGCAACCCTGCCAGCATTAGTGTGCCCAACCACTCATCGTCCACATTGAATTTTATATTCCTTAGCTTGTGCGCGGCTGTCATTACTTTGTTTACATAATCTTCAACGGATGAACTGTTTTCCAAATTGGTATTAATGAGGTCTTTTAATAAGCCTACTTAACGAGTTAATCCGCTTTCTTCAAATGCCCTTGCTAAATTTTCCCATACCTGTTTTGCATTTTGAGCTTCTTGAATATGTACGTTTAAAATCGGGTCAACTAATAGTATTAACTTTGACTTGGCTTTGATGTCTTTTTTAACGGAGTTAGGGTCAGTAGCCACTGGTTCTTTTAAAACACAGTTATACATATCTTCAAGTTGTAGGTTTTGCAAAACTCCAACTTGCCCAATCCTCACGACCCTTAAGCTTTTCAATTGACATCATTGAATTGCTTCCAGCCATATTTATATCGCAAATATTCAATCCGCAAATAAAACAGCTTAAAAGAAAAAAAAAACGAGTCGCGAGCCCGGTAACCAAAAGTGAGGTTATACTCGTGGTTTTTCTTTTACTATTATAAATACTGTTCAAAACACAAAGATAACTTTAAACGGAAGGCTTGGGACGGCCCATAACCTGATGAAATGAGGCTAAGGGCAATTTGTAAGACATAACTATTTAATATAATTAAATAATTTTATAAACGTAACTGTCAGTGCGCAGATACATGGACGAGAGCACGCCTGTATAAAATACAAAGACGACATGCACAGACACATCACATGTTGCTATTTAACTTAGCGCAGGCGTCCATACTCTCAACTCTTACTCATTGGAGATAAAGTTGGAATTCCTTTAAATTATCTATTTATTTGACGCATACTACTTTTAATGTAAAATGCATTGATATAATTTACGTGGGTGTGTAATATATGCCATAATAACAGATAATATATTATCACTTGAAATAAGGTTCACATGATTTAATTTTCATATGCTATAAAAACAAATAACCTAATTTCATGTGATCTAATATTACATTTCATATAAACTTCTTGTGCTCTTATAACATTTAATATAACGTTCATCTCATATAATTTTCAATTAGTATATTGTTCTTTTTATATAACATTCAGTTGACCTAATTTTCATATTTACTCATTTTCTGCCCAAATTCTGTAGTGAATAAGTAAATATCAGAAAACATTTTACTGTTATAACCTCATCTAACCGTAAATCATGTCAGTCATGGGTGTCATTTTCATGGTTTTTGGAGTCGCTGATAACGAAACTGAGGTCAAAATGAAAATCCAAGATGACGCTGTCGAAAATTTTTGGTTTTTTCATCATGGGTATCTTTTTCATGGTTTTCGGGGTCGTTGATAACTAAAATGAGGTCAAATTAAAATTCAAGATGACGCAGACTTATCAGTGACTTTCTTACACTTTACAAAGTGACACCCATGAGGAAAAAACCGAAAAGTTTCATCGGCGTCATCTTGAATTTTAATTTGACCTCATTTTCGTTACCAGCGACCCCAAAAACCATGAAAATGACACCCATGACGAAAAAACCGAAAATTTTGGACAGTGCCATCTTGGATTTTCTTTTTGACCTCAGTTTCGTTACCAGCGACTCCAAAAACCATGAAAATGACACCCATGACGAAAAACCGAATATTTTCATCGGTGCCATCTTGAATTTTAATTTTGACCTCATTTTCTTATCAGTGACTCCGAAAACCATGAAAATGACACCTATGACGAAAAAACCGAAAAGTTTCGTCGGCGCCATCTTGGATTTTCATTTTGCCCTCGTTTTCGTTACCAGCGACCCCAAAAACCATGAAAATGACACCCATGACGAAAAACCCAAAAATGTTCATCGGCGTCATCTTGAATTTTAATTTGACCTCATTTTCGTTACCAGCGACCCCAAAAACCATGAAAATGACACCCATGACGAAAAAACCGAAAAGTTTCGTCGGTGCCATCTGGATTTTCCTAACCTACCACCTACCCACCACCTACCTACCACCTACCTACCACCTATCTACCTACCAACTACCTACCACCTACCCACCACCTACCTACCACCTACCTACCACCTACCTACCACCTACCTACCACCTACCTACCACCTACCTACCACCTACCTACCACCTACCTACCACCTACCTACCACCTACCTACCACATACCTACCACCTCCACCTACCTACCACCTACCTACCACCTACCTACCACCTGCCTACCACCTGCCTACTACCTGCCTACTACCTGCCTACTACCTGCCTACTACCTGCCTACTACCTAAGACTAAAGAATAGATTGTTCTGTGTATTCTATTGTGATGAGTTTTATCCGAATTTACGGATAAAACTAATGTACGCGTGGTCTATAATAATTTAGTTTACAAACTACCGAAACTCCCAACAAAATCTCTCCAGTAGTTTACTGACAAAAAGTCCAAAAACCAGATTGTAAGCACTGCATAGTGCGGAAGCGCTGTAACAATCATGAAAGTAAAGGAGATTCGGTGAAAATAAAAACAATTGTAGGTAGTAATAAAATAAATTATGTTACCGTACTTATATTTCCCTAAAAACTAAACCCCCAAAAATTAACATGAATTCGGTAAAACGAAGTTGACCGTACCTTCTGTTACAATTTTATACTGTGACTCGAAATTTTTGCACAACGGGGTCAGCGAGTTCATTCGAAATTTTGGCACAATAGCGTCCGCGGCGACTTGAAACGGGCGTAGGTTTTTTAGCACTAAATGCCTACTGCGCTCGAAAATCCTGGCCTTAAATGATTTTCATTCACTTTAACAAATTTTTGCTCCATACATTTTCAATCAAAAAGCTATATCATCTGAATCTTGTGTATTTGACGTGGTATATATGATATGACTACTGTTTTATATTATTTTTAGAACATTTATAAGAAAAAATAACATTTTTTGAAAAAACTTTCGAAAAAATAAAATTTCACAGGCCTGTGTAATTAGTAAATAGTAGTAGTGTCAGTTAGTAGTAGTTATACGTTCTGTAAACAACATGCATTTTAGTTATAGTTAGTACTTAAATTATTAATAATATCTTGCTTTATTTTCTAAGAAGGGAAGAGATGTAGTATATTAAGTAGTAGACGATAAGTCAATATAAGATTATAATTGTATGTGAGCGTCCGTAAATACATCAGTGTCTAACCAACCAACGTGTGTTTCACTACATCCTGTACTTTTGTGACATCAATCGATAGGGTCAATCATATGGATCAAATGTCTCTAACACACATGATAAATTAAATGAAAAGAAAACCATGAAATCTAAACATAAAAATTCAACGGGATAAAGCACTTTTAGGTCGAAGGCCATCCGATTTTTAAATGTTAGAACTTTATTTAACAACTGAAGAAAGAAGATTGCAACTTGCACGTGTTTGTTTGTGTCTTCTTAACTAAATAGTTCTTCGACATTTGACGTCAAAGATAACTGTTTGTAATTTTTTTATTTTTTACATTTAGTAATCGGCGTATCTCTAGCCATCGAAAAGTATTCGATGGCTAGAGAAATAAAGGTGTTACGCGCTTTTATTTAAAAAAAATTGGTTTTAATGTATCTATAAAATGGTATATTTCTTATCAGAATTAAATTATTTTTAACTTTTTAGTTCCTTTTATTAACAAGTCATGTAAAATTTGTCTGTCTGTCAGTCTGTTTGTTCCGGCTAATCTCGGAAACGGCTGGACCGATTTCGACGGAACTTTTACTAGCAGATGGCTGATGTGTAAGAAGTAACTAAGGCTACTTTTATTTTAGGAAAAGGGTTAAATTAGAACCCTTGAAACTGTTTACAAAATACGATTCAAATAGGGAAGTACTATTTTTACAATAATTTCAATCCATTCAGCAATGACATTATCCGTTTGTATCTCGGTGTCCCTTCCACCCTGTATAGACCAGTGGTGCCCCATGGTAACAGTCATGGGTTCGTACCCAGGCCGGCGCAATACTTTGTGCAATTTATTTCATAACGGTTCAAAAACCCCGTGAAGAGACCGTCATGTCCTACAACCAAAATTACGAAGACATATTTATTTATTTATTTAACACTTCAAGCACAAAGTACAGACGCGGGCTTAATGCCATAGTCATACACATACACACATACATATGACATCTACCAACCCACTTTGGGCCCGCGTGGTGGATTATAGCCCTTTCCTTCCCATAGAGAGGACCCCTGTGTCCTAGCAGTGGGAACATTATATGCTGATCATGGTTACGCTCACTGTATAAAAAACCTTGATATGTATTCCCAACAAATCTCTCCGTATGGATCCGGATGTGGCATCCAGCAGCTGGAGTCTTTAGTCTCTCCTGGTACCTGGTGTATTTTGACACATTATTGATATGCTTGCTTGCTTTGCTTTTTAATAAGAAATGTCTTCCTGATCGAATTCCGGCCATCTTCTTCTTCGATGGCAATTTAAATTGGGTCGGCCCAGAACTGGGCTAAGAGTTTGGCATCTTCAAGAGCGTCTATCAGTTCCATTTTGGCCATGGCGACCAATCTCAGCAGAGACTAGACCATCTATTCATCTATATGTCGGATTGTCAGGATTTATTCCGTTAGGCTCGTACACCATGTGGGCAGAGAAGATGGGTTTCGTGCAATGAAAATACACGGATTGCGATACACTGTTTATATTAAACTAACAAATTATTTGAAATTACAATCTAACACAATAACACGGGGCACAATGAATCGGGTACAGTTCCGCCGCGATCAGACACTCAATGTCATCCTCACCTCGAGCTGTAAATATCACGGCTCTGGAAGCACGCTGTGGTGTGGGCAGGGCAGACTTGTAAGTAGGTCGCGTGATTTCACCACTGCTGTACTCCCGATTCATTTTATGTTCGTACCAATGATCGGATCCGACATGTCCATCATCAAGCTTTTATAGTGCACAGGAGTGTGCGCAGGCACAGGTGTACTCTCTCTTCTCACACTCTCGTAGTCCAATGGGACCTGACTCCGAAACGACCCTTCCCTCGTTTACGGTCCGATGAGAGTGCAATCAAATAAAGTGCTTTTCGAGACAAGGGGGTATCACACCGCCAACTTCATAACTCTGGAATGCTACTGAGAAATTCTAGAAAAAACCCAATAACACTTTTTTTGACCTAGGAAGGAATATTATGATGTTGTTAAAATATTGATATTTACCATTTATGACTTGAATATTCAACACACTGAGTAGAACGGGTGGAAAACCGGTACTTAAGGCCCTTCAGAAGCTGTTTGATTCCGTCATACTCGAGGGGAAAACGCCACAGGCATGGTGCAGGGATGTGGTGGTACTCTTCTTCAAAAAGGGCGACAATGCCCGGCTGAAGAACTATAGGCCCATCTCACTTCTAAGCCATGTCTACAAGTTGTTCTCAAGAGTCATCACGAATCGTCTCGCGCTTTGACGATTTTCAGCCTCCCGAACAAGCCGGATTCCGAAAAGGCTTTAGCACCGTAGACCACATACATACGCTGCGGCAGGTTATACAGAAGACCGAAGAGTATAACCTGCCTCTCTGCTTGGCGTTTGTGGACTACGAGAAAGCCTTCGATTCGATCGAGACTTGGGCTGTACTGCAGTCTCTCCAATGGTGCCAAATCGACTATCGGTACAACGAGGTGTTGAAGTGTTTGTACAAAAACGCCACCATGTCAGTCCGACTTCAGGACCAGACCTCAGAACCTATCCTTCTGCAGCGAGGTGTAAGACAGGGAGACGTTATATCTCCGAAACTGTTCACCGCTGCACTGGAGGATATCTTCAAGGTTCTGGACTGGAGAGGGCTAGGCATCAACGTCAATGGCGAGTACATCTCTCACCTTCGGTTTGCCGACGATATAGTGGTCATGGCTGAGACCATGGTGGACCTCAGTACAATGCTCGATGACCTTAGTAGAGCTTCCGAAAAAGTGGGTCTTAAAATGAACATGGACAAAACCAAAATCATGTTGAAAACCCATGTAACACCCACTCCTATCAAGATCGGAGACTCTACACTCGAAGTTGTAGACGATTATGTCTACCTTGGACAAACGATCCAGTTAGGTAGGTCTAACTTCGAGAATGAGGTCAATCGTCGAATCCGACTCGGCTGGGCAGCGTTCGGGAAGTTGCGGGGTATCTTCTCGTCCAACTTACCGCAGTGTCTCAAGACGAAGGTCTATGACCAGTGTGTGTTGCCAGTGATTACATACGGGACCGAAACGTGGTCGCTCACAATGGGCCTTATCAGAAGGCTTAAAGTCACCCAAAGGGCAATGGAGAGGGCTATGCTCGGAGTTTCTTTGCGTGATAAAATCAGAAATGAGGACATCCGCAAGAGAACCAAGGTAACCGACGTAGCCCGAAGAATAGCGAAACTGAAGTGGCAGTGGGCAGGGCACATTGCTCGCAGAACGGATGGCCGATGGGGCCGAAAAGTTCTGGAGTGGCGACCGCGAACCGGAAGACGCTGCGTTGGAAGGCCTCCCTCTAGGTGGACCGATGACCTGGTGAAGGTTGCAGGGATCCGCTGGATGCGAGTCGCACGGGACCGGTCAATGTGGCGACACTTGGGGGAGGCCTATGTCCAGCAGTGGACGTCTTTCGGCTGAAATGATGATGATGATGATGAGTAGAACGAGAAATATAAAAAGGGTGTTCATTTTACAGGTTTGTACGTGTGTTGCCATGAAATGATAAAAATTAACAATAAAACTTAAATCACGGTTAGTTTTTGGTTGATGTATAATTAAACTGTTGATAGTAATCATTTAGCCAACTGCTCGGTCGTAAATCAATGATTGTTGCTCTTAACATAAACATTAAATTTTAATGGGTATAGCCGACTTAATCTCTGCCTTTATATTTGATATGGGGTCAGCTCAGCACGGTTTTCTTCTTCCATACTTTTTTTGGTATTAGCCTCTCCTAAATAAAATGGGTGTTAGAAGACCCTTAACGGAGCTGAAAGCCACTTGTTCTCCCCGTCATTGATTTTTTTTTTGTTCTGACCATACTTTCCATTCTAACTTTTTATTTTAATTTTTAATTTTATCTTTACTTTAAAAACCTTTACGACCCCTGCACTAATAAATGCATCCATCAGCACAATGTTTTGACTATGTTCATTTTGAGTCCTGTCGTAAACCGTGATTTTTCACCCCAAAAAAAAAATCGTTTCCCAGCAATATTTTTTGCGTAGAATGACTTACAGTAGAATGACTTACGTAGAATGACTGACAGGGAAACCCGCGCAGCCTAAACCAAAACCTGGTTGTAAGTACCGGAAGTGCGAGGTTGAGAGGCAGCCAGCATTTTCGCCGTACGTGAGGGGAGTGACAGATAAGGTTGCCAACATTCCTTGGAAATACGCCGTAAAGACTATCTTCACTCCTATCAAAAAAGTGTCTCAGATGCTGCGTTCGCCGAAGGACAAATTTCCGCTGGAAAAGCCCTGTTTATAAAGTAGAATGCAGTTGCGGCAAGTCTTATATCGGTCAGACTAAACGTAAGGTAGCTTGTCGAATATCGGAACATATTAGGGTGGTAAAGAACAACGACACCCAAAAATCGGCCGTAGCTCAACATCTCCTGGAATCAGGATCGAACCACTGGATTCAGTTACATAACCCTCAGGTCATCTCGACAGAACGCCACTATATTCCTAGACTGGTTAGAGAAGCTATTGAGATTACCAAATATAGGAACTTCAACCGGGATGATATGTTTCAACTGTCGAGAGCCTGGAATGTAGTGGTCCAGCTGTGTAAAATGTAGAAAAGTGTAGAAAAAAGTTCGCGAGCGGACACAGTGAGTTTCGTGTGTCCGGAACAGAATCAAGTTGCGAGTGACAGTGACCGGTCCCTTGCGACTCGCATCCAGCGGATCCCTGTAGCCTTCACCAGGTCATCGGTCCACCTAGTGGGAGGCCTTCCAACGCAGCTTCTTCCGGTTCGCGGTCGCCACTCCAGAACTTTTCGGCCCCATCGGCCATCCGTTCTGCGAGCAATGTGCCCTGCCCACTGCCACTTCAGTTTCGCTATTCTTCGGGCTACGTCGGTTACCTTGGTTCTCTTGCGGATGTCCTCATTTCTGATTTTATCACGCAAAGAAACTCCGAGCATAGCCCTTTCCATTGCCCTTTGGGTGACTTTAAGCCTTCTGATAAGGTCCATTGTGAGCGACCATGTTTCGGTCCCGTATGTAATCACTGGCAACACACACTGGTCATAGACTTTCGTCGTGAGACACTGCGGTAAGTTGGACGAGAAGATACCCCGCAACTTCCCGAACGCTGCCCAGCCGAGTCGGATTCGACGATTGACCTCTTTCTCGAAGTTAGACCTACCTAACTGGATCGTTTGTCTAAGGTAGACATAATCGTCTACAACTTCGAGTGTAGAGTCTCCGATCTTGATAGGAGTGGGTGTTACATGGTTATTCAACATGATTTTGGTTTTGTCCATGTTCATTTTAAGACCCACTCTTTCGGAAGCTCTACTAAGGTCGTCGAGCATTGTACTGAGGTCCTCCATGGTCTCAGCCATGACCACTATATCGTCGCCAAATCGAAGGTGAGAGATGTACTCGCCATTGACGTTGATGCCTAGCCCTCTCCAGTCCAGAACTTTGAAGATATCCTCCAGTGCAGCGGTGAACAGTTTCGGAGATATAACGTCTCCCTGTCTCACACCTTGCTGCAGAAGGATAGGTTCCGAGGTCTGGTCCTGAAGTCGGACTGACATGGTGGCGTTTTTGTACAAACATTTCAACACCTCGATGTACCGATAGTCAATTTGGCACCGTTGGAGAGACTGCAGTACAGCCTAAGTCTCGATCGAATCGAAGGCTTTCTCGTAGTCCACAAACGCTAAGCAGAGAGGCAGGTTATACTCTTCGGTCTTCTGTATAACCTGCCGCAGCGTATGTATGTGGTCTACGGTGCTAAAGCCTTTTCGGAATCCGGCTTGTTCAGGAGGCTGAAAATCGTCACCCCTGCGCGCGAGACGATTCGTGATGACTCTTGAGAACAACTTGTAGACATGGCTTAGAAGTGAGATGGGCTTATAGTTCTTCAGCCGGGTATTGTCGCCCTTTTTGAAGAAGAGAACCACCACACCCCTGCACCATGCCTGCGGCGTTTTCCTCTCGAATATGACGGAATCAAACAGCTTCTGAAGGGCCTTAAGTACCGGTTTTCCACCCGCCTTCAGGAGTTCGGCCGTAATTTCGTCATCACCCGGTGCCTTGTTGTTTTTAAGCTGTTTACTGTACAGGCTTCGTCATGCCATCGTTGGTCCTCAGTTTCGTGAGCTGGCTCTGACCAATAGCCAGATCTCTTGAAAATACCTTGGAGCCTTTATTCCGCTCAATAGCGTCTTTAATACGCTCGGTATTAAAGCGGCGGAGGTCGCTCTTCAAGGATTTAGAGATCCGTCTATTGAGCTGCTGGTATTTCCACGCCTCGTCTGAAGACTGCAGGATCATCTCACGCCGCTCCTTCATGAGCTCGAGAGTATGATCAGAGAGCTTTTTGTTGTGTGCACGACGTGTCTTGAAAAACTTAGACCCAGTCGTATGGACAGTTTCCACGAACCCATCGTTGCATTTGTCCACTGAGCTTCCTAGGCACTCGAAACGATTCTGGAGTTCAAGCTGAAAGCTCCCGGGGTTTTGGATCTGGATCTGTGCTGGACGGAGCGTAGACTTCATCAGTCGAGACCTTTCAAGCTTTATATTGATGTTCAATGTGCCTCTTACCATGCGGTGATCGCTCCCGGGTTTCACCGAATTGATCAAAGAGACATCATTGAACATTTGCTTCTTGGTTGACATAATGAAGTCAATCTCATTTTTAGTTGCACCATCGAGACTCTTCCAGGTCCACTTCCTGTGCTCGCGCTTTTTGAAGAAGGAGTTCATCATATAGAGGCCCTCCTTCTCCATAAAACTAGCCAGTTGGTGACCCCGGTGGTTCCGACGTCCAAACCCAAATTGCCCCACCTGCAGCTCATCCCCGTCTCGTTTGCACAGTTTCGCGTTGAAGTCCCCCATGACAACGGTGAAGTGAGTTTTGAAACCATGGCGGAGCGGAAGGGAGTGTCAGACTTGTACTGACTAAAACCCATCCATGTTCCTTCTTTGCCCTTTATGTTCCAGGGCCGCGGTATCTCTTTCGAACAGTCCCGCAGCCCTGGCAGGCATCGGCCCGTGCGGACCCCTACGTGGTTGCTGACATCTCTTTGAGGCGCGCGTGGAACACGACACGGCGCCGTCGACACGGCCTGTCGTCATAAGACGGCCGGAAAGGTACGCCACCCTGGTCGACACACTCTCGATCTACACCACGCTATTCACGAGGGACTTGTGGACGATAAACCCAACACCACCCTGGGACTGCCGGTCACCCTCTCGGAAATAGAGCAGGTTGCCGGATTTCAGGATTATCGTGTCCTCACCCTCTCTTCGGACTTCAGATAATCCCTCAATCCTCCATCGCAGCCTGCTCAATTCCTCTTCGAGTTCCCTTATCTTCTCGTCGGTCCGGAGTATACGCGTGTTGTATGTTGCCAGGTCAAGTCGTCGGTATAGGCAGCCTGATGAAAACAGTAAACACGGTAAATATCCCGTTTCTAGTGTAAAGAATCTAATTGTACTTAATCGTCAAATTTCATCCAGGCATTTGGAACATCGAGGTAATAACTTATTTCAGTGTTGAAGCGAGGTGGAGCTAGCCGTCCTGTATAGATCTATCTCTTTCGCATACGAAAGTGATATTACTGTAATACTACTATGTGACACTTCTGAGAATTACTGAGTTGATATTCGTTTCCCTACACTCATATTCCCTTCCTACGAGGGGTGATTTACCCCGAAGATTTGTTTCCTGCGTTGGTCAAAGAAACTCCGAATATAATCAAACAAACCTTGGTATGTATGCTAGGCATGTTGTTTTTTCTCTTTCACGTCGACGTGGAGCCTTGCATGGGGGCTTCTTGATTATTGAGCCTGAAAAACAACATATATTGATTTGAATTTTTTAAACGAATCTATGGCATAAAATTGAAACAAGTCCCGCCTGAAATTCACCTGCGTGTACTCGAGTGGAGTACACGCAGGTGAATCACTTGACTTCGACCACAGATATAGATAGACCTAGATAACGCAAGAGCACCTACTTCGCGTGCCCGACTTAAGCTAAAGAAACTTAACGTGGCCACTGTCACGCTCAGTCTGCATTGGTGCGCCACGCTAGTCGGACCTCTCTCAAAAAATGAAAGCTGCAAATTCGTAATGCATTGCGGCTTTTACTTGAAAAAAATCTGAGGTGACGGAACCGTTGCAAAGTCCAAACAATACACGGCATGATGTCGTTATTAGAGAGCATAAAAAATCGTTTATTAATCATGATCAAGCTAATGTGCTTAAAACAACCAACGTTACAACTTGAGAACTTTATTTTTATTTTCCTGTCTTATTACTAAGTCACAAAATTGATTAATAAATCGATGATTGTGAATAATTCTTTACTGTACACAATTCCTTAATAAATATTTTTGAGAAATGGTATGTACAAAGGCGAACTTTAGTGATAGAGAGAGATAAAAATAGGGTAGAATTCCGTTTCTTTTTGTAAACACTGGAACTTAAATTGATTATATAAGGTGTTTCAATGAAAAAAAAAAAATAGTGCTTGTGACAGTTGTGACGTCATAGTAGGTAGTCAAAAAATGGCACGCTTAGTTTTTATTCAGATCGTGATACTTGCGTTATCTAAGTCTATCTATATCTGTGACTTAAACGTAAGTTTTGTAGACCTTCTTACATTCTAGCTGTCAAAATTAGTTACTCGTACTTACTGTAGAGGCGCTGCTTGAATGCCAGTTCAAAACTTACGTCAAAGGTAGCGTTTATGATACAAGCAATACGGTAAAATTCGTGCGAAGGTTTAAGGTCATCAAGTTCACTGGTGGCTTGCAAAATGAAGCGACTCTGAAAAAATTATGCTTTCCGGGGCATGGAGGAACCGAATCAAATCATTTATTTCTTTGCAAACATGGTTAATAGGTACATAGATGTTATCGTATAATAAGGTTTTCCACATTTTGCCGTCGCATGGGCATGCAAATGGTTTACAATTATTATAAATTTAAAATAAGTGGCATGTCATTGGAATTATATAAAATAAAAAAAATAAGGAAAGTCGGTATGTCATCCGCAGCGCAGTTGAGTGCAGTTTCGGACTTCTGAATACCCATAAAGCATATTGTAACTCACCTACTTCATCACCCTTTACATCACACTCTTCCCCGCACTCCTTTTTGTTAGGGCCACCACCGCATCCTCCACACACGAAGAGAACGCATTCATCGTCCTTTCTGTCATAGTAATATCTGGAACATTAAAAATCATAACATAACATAACAATACCATGCATGGAGGCAGAGGTGTACCTAGTAGTAAGCCCACATTTCGCTAATTTTATGTTTAAGTCCCACGTCCTAGGGAGCAAGCCTATTCCCAACAGGGCAGGAATCCAGAGTCCGTAGGTGCTACTGAGAAATTTCTGATGGAACAACCCAATGACTTACCATGATCAATTATTATTCTTGAGATTCTTGCCTGTATTGAAAAATGTGTTTACACTCAGTGAAATAAAAGTCTTTTGACCAAGTGGAAGTCTAAAGGTACAAATTAAAAAAAAAACTAAAATAACTTTACTTTCGGAAGTCGGTGACTTTGTATGTTTCATTGACTTTTTTGCCACCGACTTCCGAAATAAAAGTTATTTTTCACTTATTTAGTGTTTTTTTTTTTTTGTAATATACAGGTTGACTTTTTCAAGTGGGCATTCATGGCCAAATCCGAAACTATGAGGAATAGCGAAAAATACTCAAAGGAATCTCGAGCCCGATTTTGGTAAAAACTAAAACTGCATCTTTGAATTTTTGAAAAATCAATATTCCTAGTTAGGAATCGCAAAAAATTAACGCTGTATTATTACATCATTCGATAGCGTTGGATATCGGCGGATATAGAGGATATGGCACCACCGCGCGGGCTTCCAAATGAAACAATAATCACGTAAATCGGCCCAATGCCACAGGCTGCCACCTGCTACGACCCTTACATACTCCTTTCGCCTCGTCCACGTTCATACCTATGAGCGCATACGCACGCCTGTTGCAAGAACGCATTTGACCTTTCTAAACATCACCAATAGGGTCACTGTATGTCATTATCTAAGTTACAAATATCTTTTGTTAGGCTCCTTTCGTTTATCTTCTCAACGAGATTTGTTTTAAGAATACTCTTTTCAAATTTTGTCATTACATCTTCACCCGTTCACCACATCATCTCTAAGTAAATGTGACGAAAAGAGCAATGAATATAAATGGTAATGGATCGAGAGGGAGACTAACACCAAAGGAAAGATGGATGGATTGTGTGAAGAATGATATGAAGGAAAAAGGAGTAAATGTTGATTGACAGAGGAGAATGGAAGAAAAAAGAAGTGTTGCGCCGACCCCAAGTAACATGGGACAAGGGAAGGAAGATAATGAACTCCATGCGTAACACCCACACGCGGATTGCGAGATCAGTCTGAATATAGAATAGGCCTCAAAATGGGTGAAAACTATTGTTTACCGTGATCGAAAGGAAACGTATATGTTACTCAGTAAGAGGTTAAAATGTCATTCATTATCGAAAGGTTTGCTGATAAATGTTGACCTCAGCGATATAAACTACAGCGCCGTATTTAGTATGGCATCATTTCTGTTTTTCGCGACTGATGACTGAGATGGCTCTTAGAAATGAATTTATTAATTTGAGTCAAGAAAATTGTAAGCCTCTAAATACGCCCCTGCTATATTAATTTCCAAATAAATACGTAGAGATGTAATATTAACAGCAATCAGCGCTAACATTGTTTCGAAGTGAACGACACAAGTTACTCAACTTTAATTAAAATGAAATTATTTTATTTTCTCCTGCTAGTGTTTGTGGCTATTGCCTTGAGTGAAACCAGGGGTAAGTTTTAATTGTTTTTGACATAGCAAAGAAATATTTATATTAGTTAAGGTATTTGCGTCACATTTTGGATAAGTTTTCGTTAACTTATTAGGCAAGTAACTTTCTATATTCCATTTGCGAATGTGTCCATTGGATATTGCCTAATTTGATACAGAAAGATGCCCTTAATATAAGTACAAAGAAGAATTATGTGTCTATTAAGTGGTTATAAAAGTCACGGTCTTTCGAGAGTGCTGTACTTCATTATACACGTGCAGCCTGTGGGCTAGATGTACGCAAAGATCGTACAGTGCTATCCTAAGTATATTAACGCGTTTAGGATGCTCGTGCGGCTGCCCCGCTTTTGTAATGCGTCGGGGATGTACGCAGATGCGCATGTGAATTGTTTTTACGCATCATCATCTGCCTAGCCTTTTCCCAATTATGTTGTGATCGGCTTCCAGTCTAACCGGAGGTCGCTGAAAACCAGTATTTCACTATTTTTTTATTGTTTCTATGCAACAATGCGTAAAAGGTGCGCTTCCCTGTGTGCTCAGTGGGGGCAGCACCAACAGTATCTTAAGCATGATTGCAAGTCGCCTGGACTGTGTTTATGTGGGTCGCTGTTGTGCTGTTACTCATGGGTTGTTATTTGTTGTGTTGTTTGTATCAGTCCACAGTACACAGTGTAACAGGTTTAGAGTCATGGATACTAGAATAAAGAGAAATTTCACTGAATAAGTTTTACTTTTCTGTCGTTGCCGGAGTTATGGTTTTTAAAGTAACAGTCTGAAGAAATATCTCGAAAGTTAAATAAAAGTCCTCTTGTTTTCAGATCCAAAATGCCTGCAACCTACAGATGCTGGTATATGCTACGGAAACATGCCTATGTATGTATTATTGCTAAATGATAAGTATATTTTATTTATATTGCTCACTTGAAGCGGCCGCGAATTATGGTTCCTGGGATCAAACCGAGACAAGCCCTTTTATTTTACCACCACTGTTTTTCAAACGGTGAAAGAAAACATCGTGAGGAAACCGGCATGTCCTAACCAAAAATTCGAAGACATTTGACAGCTGCTAATCCGCACTGGGCCTGCGTGGCTCCTCTCTACGAGGTGGTGGCCACTCTTTCTCATAGAGAGGATGTACGTGCGAAGCAGGAGCAGGTGGCCTACCATGACGTCTTATAGCAGCAGTAATTCCAGTTTGGGAAAGAGATGGCCCTAGAGACCTGTATAGCTCTGTCTCTTTGCCACATGGAATTACTCCAGTTTTAAGACATCATAGGACTCCCAGGTTGATAGTAACAAGACTATTAATTAAATTGTAGTTTAGCGCTCAACGTAACGCGCTCAAAACATTGTGCTGGCTGACGCATGCATTGAATAGAACAGAGGTCATGGAGGTATTTAAATTAAAGTTAAAACATTCAAAAGTAAAAAAGAAAAAGTTGGAACTTTACTTTTTACTACAAGTTTTGATGTGTGCGTGTGAGCGTGTATGCACAGAGCGAGGCGTAGTTTTGCGCATGCTTCACTGTATTGTTCTCAGCGCTATGTCTTGGTTTTTTAGTTGACCCGAGGTTCCAAACTAGTTCTAAACTTGTAGTAAAAAGTAAGGTTCCAACTTTTTATTTTTTACTACTTTTTATTGTTATAACCTTTTTTAACTCTTAGTTTTTTATTTGATCTGAGTTTGGAACCTTCAATATCTCCGTAACTACCTTTGTATAAGTTTTACAGTAAACTTATTTTTATTTCAGGTATTCATTCAATAATGTGGCTGAAAGGTGTGAGGCTTTCGTCTACGGAGGTTGCATGGGAAATGACAACCGTTTTGCTACTTTAGAAGACTGTCAGGCTGCTTGTTGAGATTACAACATAATTAAATAATAAAAGTTAATAATTTTTAAATGTAGATTATTTTTTGATTGCAGTCCTTTTTACAGTTATTTTATTTCTGACTGGCTTGTGCCCACGACTTCGCCTTTATCGAAAAAAGTATTACCTATCCTTTAGCATTTGGTAAAAGTGTAGCTTCCCATTGGTGAAAGATTAATAAAGTTTAATGTTAAAAAGTAAAAAAAAAAACAATAACTTAATAGTCTGTGAAATCTTTCACATTGAAAAGCATGAAGAAAAAAACTGAAAAGCATGAAGAAAAAAACTAAAAAGCATTCCATGCTTCCAAATATGATTGTTTTTTGCTTTTAAGTCGGGTTTTTATAATTATTTACCTTTGTTATTCTAACTGACGCCAGCGGCTTTACTCGCCTTTTTTTTTGCTAGTGCAATCAATAAGGACCAAGTTTTATCTCAATCGGAATCTTTTAATCCGTCTTGGCAGCGCGTAATTTTAGTGTTTCGTTATTTTCGTTTCGTTTTGTTTTTCGTTTTTATGAAGAAACAAACAAAACATGTTAAACTGTCTTATGTATGTATAAGAAGATGCGGGCGAATAAATAAATAAATACGTGTTGCGCCGACCCCAAGTAACATGTGACATGGGTAGAAAGATTATGATGCAGAAGATGCGAGCGAGGCTTCACCCCGTGACGGATTTGCATACAAACTTTCAACCCCTATATCTCCCGATTTTCCAAAATCCTATCCATCTTGCGGAAGCTTACATCACAATATCTATCTCTATCCCTTTAAACCACTTGCATTATCTGTCAAACCATCCTAAATAAGAGAGATATTTAGGCAGAATGTTGCCCATTGCTTTAAAGGGTTATCTCAATTCACACCACTAATTATTCGGCCACTCTTGTCCAACAAAATGCAAATGTTGTAGCACCATGCTACGCTGTAGCAGCCTACGAACTACGGGAGGCTTCAGCCTAACGAGAGAACCTTTGTTGGCTATGCTCTACGGCAGGTGACTGGCCTTTACCTCGTGGTGGTTATTGAAAACAGCGCCATCTTTGTATCTTCGTAGAAATCATTTGCGAGAACTGAACTGTACCTATTTTTAATAGTTTAACATCATGTGGGTAGATGTCACTGTGCGTTTTAAAATTCTATACTTTTGGTCAATGCGACCAAACCAAAGAGTATAATTAATAGGGGAGGACCAAGCTTTCTTCCTGGTCGAAGCTTCTGCGGCTAAAAAACCGTGGTTGTGGCCGTGTGATGCGCGAGGTACCTTTTAGTCAGTGACGTCAATGTTTCTAAGAGACTTTTTAGTATTTACATGACTATGTACGCTGAGAATTAGCATGTCTAGGTTAAAGAATAATAATTAAAATGTTAAGAACTGAAGAATGTTGTATAGACTGCGAGAACTCCCAATGATGATCGCTCGCGGTTTATTAGGATTTACTGCCACACCAAATTTGTCGGACCAGTTTTTCATTGCCATCAGGTCCCTGTTTAGATTGTCGATTAGATCTCGTATTTCGTTAACCCCCCTGACAGTTCAACTGCAAGTCATCGACATACAGATGACACGGCACACTGAAGCTCTGCAATTAAGAGTTTAATAAAAATAGAAAACAGAAGACGAGAAAGGTACAAAAACTCGATTCCCACGTCAAAATATTCATGTTTATGGGTGATACTAATTTTGGAGGAGCCAGCCGTTCGGGTCGATCTTAAGGTTAAGTCACGCTTGCCTATTTGGTCCGTGGATGGGTTAACCATTACGTACCGAGTTTCCTCCGTGTCCGGAATGCACGTTAAACATATATATATGACATATACATACACATATATATATGTCATATGCATGGGCTTAGTATACAAACAGGACTGAGTTCTGCGAAATTCGTAACACACAAAAATGAACCATAAGAGTCACACCGTAAGTTTACTTTTGTTATGCTATCATAACCGAGGAGAGAGAGATAGCCATAAGGGAGCCCTTTGCCCTTTCACTCAATTGCCAACAGATAAAAATGTTAATGATGGTAGAAAATATTACACCGGCAGTCACTTCACACTACAAGTAAAATAAATTACGTGTAAATGTTCTTAGCTTTAAAATTAATTTTAATTATTTTCTTTTATAGGTTTACAGTCTGTACATAATACTAATTTATTTATTTCAAGTCAAATTAAATTTTAGTATGATTGTTTGGAAGCTATTATATATTCATTATGTAACACTGAAATCTGTCATCAAATGGTGTTAATTTGACGTCCTAAGTTATTTTGAAAAAATTGTAAGTTTTATCTACGGTTCCTTTTTATTTTAACTGTGAAAATGGTTAAAAGTATTGTATCACGTCATGTATAAGTGAATCATATGGTGGTTGTGGCATAACATTTCACAGATAAGGAATATTATAGATTTTGTTTACTAACAATGATTAGTGTGGCCATGCCTTAGACATTTCTCAGACGATAGACCTATGCTTTCGTGTAGTTTTCACTAAAACTGTTAATATTTTGCGCATGAGAAATATAATTTGTATCTATGTATCGCGTTATTGAAATAGCAATATTTTTGTTTGTTACAGCTTTCCATTGAAAGAAGAAATAAGACAAAAATGTCTATTCCCGAATTTCAAACCATAACCAAAAGTTCTGTTGTGTGCAGAATTCATTTTAAGCAAGAGGATTTTCATACTACAAAATCACGACGAGCGTTAAATGCTTATGCTCATTTTTTCCAGTGGTAAGGATATTGGGTTTATCATCAGTACAACTGATAAACGCAAGAAAGAAGGAAAGAAGGTAGGTTGAGTGTGCTCAATAGACGTTCTCGTGCGTGAAGCTCTCTTCAGTCGGCACTGGAGGGCGCCTTGCAACTACAGGCTCCGGCCGCTCCTGGTATCTTGCACGGAACGACGTGAAGGAAGAGGACTTCGTTTCACAGAAATAACAACGCCAAAGTTAACTCTTGATAAGGTTTCAGGAAGCGACACGTAACTCTTCGGGACTGTGTTGAATAATTTTTCCATTTAAAAGTTCCGGATGATGACTACGATTTGTTCATATTTTATGCGCACTTACGCACGTACTTCGGAGGTTAGCCGTATCAAGAATTTTTTTCAAAATTTGATGCGATTAAAACAAATATTTTATACAAGACTCAATCATCTAATTAGTCCAACACGTTCTATCCAATGTATAACGGATGAAGAACCACACGAATTACAACTATTAAGAACATTGGCTAATTCGTATTTAAATTTAAGAATATTTCATCGTGCGAAATGTAATGCATTGATAAACTTAGTAAGATTGGCTTAGGGCTGAAACTCCACAAAACAATTCTGTTAAACGGTGTTTAATTTTAATAAATGTCTGTCACACACTTTCAGTTTTACTCCCTCCATTTGAATAGCCAAACACCAATTCTGTAGAGCAATTATTATACTAAGTACTAAGTCCATGGTCATATGTAGATCTTTGACAGATGACAGATTTCTTTTGTTGATCTGTCATTTTGTCGTTTCTTCCGTCAACAAAACCCGTTTCTACGGTGGCCATGCTACGCGTGGTCGCTCCGTGTAAGATACGGGTATTCAGCTGCATCCGGTTAGACTTGAAGCAGACCCTAACATAGTTGGGACAAGGCTAGGCAGATGATGATGACACAATGTAAAGCTCTGACTAAAATGTTGGCATTGTGCTACCGATTACTTGAAAGTACAAAAAAGTGGTCATAGTGCGAAAGTAAGCATAGTGCTACGAAATCGGTTTGAACCCACGACCTATTCGGGCTGTTGCTATTGAGCCACCACTGCGAACCCCTGATGAGACTCGCAGGCTATTTGATCAACCATTATAATTTTATTGCTCTAATACGAATTTTGTTTTTTTCCTTTTAATAAATTATAAAGTTTCTTATCAAACCATATTGGAACACTTCTACTTTGCTTTCAGATGATAGGTACAAAAGTATTGATAGCTGATCCAATAACGCTGTAAAAAACTTCCACCATTTCGTCAATACTACTGCAACATCCCAAACACTCTTCCCAATCCTTATCCTTCAAATGCTTGTTTATTGCTTCATAGTCGGCCTTATGAAAGTTTCTTTTTGGAAAAAATGTATATGTAATGGAGGATGGTGAGGGTCTATAACGCTTAAAGGATCCGCTTCACTAACGCAATAACCTGATTCGCCTACCAATACAACATCCAGTAGTCTACTGTTTTTGTTGGTAACATTATTGCATTGTCGGAGATTATTAACTGATGTAAAATCAATAAGAAGTTGACCGATAATTGGAGGATAGAACATTTCAATAGTCTACTCTATCTCGATACATTGGCCCACGAACACGCCTATTTTCTGGATTCCAACAAGAATTTGTTATGTGATCACACAATGTTCAATAGACGTACCGGAAGACTAAATAACAACGGCATGCGAACTATTTTTCAAGACCTTAAGGATCTTATGCATGATATAAATCAATATAGTTCAGAATTTGTAGACACAGACATAATTGCCAATACACAGGAATATGAAGTTAAACCCCACTACCCTAACTCAGCCCAGTTTTTTCTATAATAAACACCTTTATATTATGCATCAGAATATTGCAGGTCTCATCGGAAAATCCGATGCACTGACGGTAGGTTTAGAAGAATTAATTACTAAGAAGATAAACATTGACGTCATTTGCATAACTGAGCATTTCAATATGTCTGGATATGAACAGCTCTTATCAATAGCTAACTACAATCTAGCTGCGATCTTCACGAGAAAAGACAGCAAAAGAGGGGGTTCTTGTATTTTGGTAAAAAAGGGCTATCAATGGAAGGAAATTACCGGTATTAGCAAATTCGCAATTAGTAACCTGTTCGAGTGTTGTGCAATTGAAATGACGCAAAGTAATACCATTATAATATGTATCTATAGAATTCCAAATTCAAAAAATCTAAATTATTTTTTTGAGCAGCTAGAAAAACTGTTAAAATTTATTAATAAAACCAAAAAAAGGAATATTGTATTGTGTGGGGATTTTAATATTGACATGTTAAAGCGAGATAGAAGTACATTGGAATTAGAATGTTTACTACTTAACTCGAATCTTAAACTGCAAGTATATCAGCCTACTAGACTGAAAAGTGGTACGTGTATTGATAATTTTGCACACAATCTAGGAAATAAGTGTAAATCTGAAGTCGTGGACCTTGCCCTTTCCGATCACACCTGCCAAATACTAAAATGTCCAGTTAAAAAAAAAAATGTTTGATTAACCAATGGTATATTCATCGTAGGGATTATAATCAAGAAAATGTGGACAAATTTAATGATTGTATAAAAAATATTAGCTTCTCTCAAGTTTATGAAATCAATGATCCAAATAGAGCATTCAATGTTTTTATAGACACTTTCTTGTTATTCTATGAACTATGTTTTCCATTGAAAAGAGTCTTAGTTAAAACATATAGGAAACCACAATGGGTGTCACGTGGAATAAGACTTTGTAGCAAAAAGAAAAGGGCACTGCTATGGCAGTATAGACTGCATCCCAGTGACGCAAGTAGAGATAAATTTAAAAAATACTCTACAACGTACAAAAAAATAATTAGACTGACCCAACGCGCTCAAAATACACATAAAATCAAAACATCAGTAAACAAAATAAAAACTACATGGGAAATAATTAACAGTTCCAAAGTGAATGTACCGAAGGAGGCTATTACTCAAATTCAAGTAGGCGATAAAATAGTAACTAATCCAACTGAAATAGCAAAAGCGTTCAATATTTTTTTTATAGAAAAAGTCAAACCTGTTCCTGATTGTGGTAAAAATGTTACAAAAAATATACCTAAAAATAACAACTCCTTATTTATTTTTTTCCAAGTAGCCACCAGGACATATCAAAAATTATTATACTACTTAAAAATACAAAGAGTACAGGACATGATGATATTTCCACACATATAGTCAAAGAAGTAGGTGACATCATTAGTAAACCTCTAAGCCATATTCTAAACCTATGCATAACTGAGGGCGTATACCCAGAACACCTTAAAATTGCCGTCATAAAAAAAACTACTGAAAAAAACCGAGAAGATGTCAATGGAGTCATATAGACCTATAGCGCTTGTAGCTATACTATCAAAAGTATTCGAAAAATATCTATATGGACAAATATATATATGTCGGAGTTGGTTGTCAATTAAAAATTGTGGGTAGTCACCAAATTTTGTTAAGAATTGAATTTCTTATTTTAATTGATTTTAACTATCAATTATTGTCTAATAAATCGAAACCTAATTTATTAAGTTCCACTAAATGATTTTTGGCAACTTATTTCGATAAGTGTGACCGATAGTTTTGTTCAAAACAATTAATGATATGTTGCTTTAATTTTAAAATGATTTACTTTGTAAATTCACCATTGTTTATTTACGACAATTATTCTTGTATTATTTGATTACTTTATAATGTAAGTCTTATTAGATTTAGCATATTTTGTATCAAAGTAGACACGTGACGTACCGCAGTGCGTCAACGGACAGAGTTGTCGTGGAGGGGTTACAAAGTGGGGGCATCGTCCTATAAAAGAGCGTGCACTCGGTAAGCTCGTCAGTCGGTCTTTGGATTCGACTCATTAAAGAGCTCCCCTGCTCCCGACAAAACTGTCGGTTTACTTGGTACAGCGCTGCTGTATATTCGCATAGCTGTATTTAACTTGCTGATAGCGAGCGATACACTTTGCATTTGGGTGGCTTGACCACTGTACGAACTGTGACCTTAAAAAGTCTGTTCGCCTAAACTGTATTGTTACTTTTTTACCTGCTTTATCTTTTTATTGCCATTATTTTATTGTGTGTCATTATTTTATTGTGTGTAATTTTATTGTGTGTTAATTAATTACTGTAATAAAAACACTGTAATTGCCTATACAGTCTTGTTTGTCCCAATAAAATGGGAACTCCAAACCCTGACGAAATACCTCTCGGCACTCCTGATCCTACATATATTTTTGGAAAAAATGAACATTTTAACAGGTGATCAAAAAGGTTTTAGAAAAAGTAAGACGATAAATTTGGCAATCTATGATTTCCTAAACAATGTAGTAGAAAATGTTGATAAAAGGCGTCCAGTATGTTCAGTGTTTTGTGATATAACACAGGCATTTGACTACGTGGACCATAAAATATTGCTAGATAATTTAGGTAATTACGAATTAGGGGAAACGTTCTACAGTTGATTGGATCATACCTCAGAAATAGGAAGCAGTATGTTGAAATAAGTCAATGCAATCATGTAACTAAAGAAGAGCAGATATTTACATCCAAACGCAAATCAGTTATGTATGGCGTTCCACAAGGGAGTGTCCTGGGTCCTCTACTATTCATAATTTATATTAACGATCTTCCAAATGTAACAAATAATCCGATGTCACTTTTTGCCGATGATAGCACAGTAACGATTAAATGCATGGATGATCGAAATTATGAAGATCAAATAAATAATACAATTGTTTCCATTACTACGTGGCTAAGTAATAATTATCTTAAAATAAACCTCGATAAAACAAAATTAATGATATTCAGTCAGCGTTTGAACATTAATAATAACCTGAATATACATAACAATAACAAACAGATAAGTAGAGTGGATGTAAGTAAGTTCCTAGGGCTCACAATAGATAAAAAAAATAAACTAGAAACCACATTTGGAGGAGTTAAGCAAGCGACTGAGTAAATCAGCCTTTATGCTCTGCAAAATCGCTCCTGTTCTGGGTGTGGATGCCAAGCTCACGGCGTATCATGGAATAGTTTGTCCTCTTCTAAGATTTGGTGTTATCTTCTGGGGAAACTCAACCCTCAAAGAGTTAATATTCAGGTCACAGAAGAGATGTATTAGAACCATGTTCAGCTTAAAAACAACCGACTCATGCAAGCCATTCTTTGTGAAATATAAAATTTTTACCCTCCCATCACTCTATATCTTTGAAATTGTGATGTTCGTAAAATCTAACCCGCATCTCTTTATGAAACAATCAGATATGGATAACCGTAACCGGCGCGATAAATATAAACATAGATTGTGTGGGAGACCATCCAATACAGCACTAATGCGTAAAAGTGTTTTCTGTATGGCTCCACGTATATTTAACCACCTTCCACAGGCACTTAGAGATATAACTGTCACTATATTATTAAAAAAAAAACTAAAAGAGTATTTAGCAGCCAAATGTTTCTATAGTATTGCTGAGTTTCTAATGGAGAAAACATGCTAATTCTAATCTAATTCTAATATGGGGGCGATGTTTGGTTCTGTTGACTGTTGTTAGATTTTTATCCAATTTTGACATCTAAATTATTATTATTATTATTTTTTATCTTTTTTAATAATTGGTCTTCTAATTTTGTTTAATTGATATTTGAAATGCTTATGCTGTACCTATATTATATTTAAATGTAATTTAATGCAATCGTTGACAAATGAAGTTCAATTAATTTTAATTTTTTTATGTGTATATTAATTATCAGTTACAATTCATTTTATATTTGATCAAATGTTATTATAATACATATTTGTACGCCGTAAAGGTAAAACATGACTGTGATCCTTTCTGCAATGTACTTAACATCTTGCATGCTTTGTGTGTGCATACTCATGTTTCTGACAAATAAATGAACTATGAACTATCGAGTCTACTAATGTGCTGATTCTTGAGAGAATTGTTAATGTCATTCCAGTTTATAGTTCTCAAGTTAAAATCTCTCACGCATTATATTTATCCTGGTAAGGATTATAATTACCAATAAAATGTTCCAACATTGATTTAGAGACCGGTGGTGGCAGGTACAAAGATCAAGACGGCGGAGTTGCCCAGAGTGCTCGCACGGTATTTCTACAGACACCCATAGGTCCTCACAATTATTTTGTCTTTGCAGTAATCTTTTTGAAACTAGTGTTTTAGATACTGCAATCAAGACACCTCCGCCATTCTTATCCCAGTGGTAACCCGAGCTTTCCCTGTCTCTTCTATAGACCAAGTACCTATCACCAAACAGTTCTTTACTGCATATACTATTATTAAGCCAAGTTTCTGTCAGAATTATCGTAGTAACATCTTGGTATTTTACATAGAAAATTGTGCGTTTTCGTCCGCAGGCCTCTTACATTTTTGATAGTAAATCTCAATATTAAACAAGTTGAATTTTGTTTGTGTGTAATACCATTGACATACATAAAAAGCTTCTACAAGGTTAAACTTATTTCAACCTATCTAAAGTTACTCGATCTCTTATCACTATATACTCCGAGGAAAAAAAATAAATAATACAACCGCTTCTGATCCACACAAATTGGAATCCTAATTCTCTTATTGATCACGGAGTCTTGGGAGCTGAACTGAGTGACGATTAATCGAGGCCTTGGAGAGTCACGGTTTACTTTGGAAATTCGTGTGCAGTTTAAAATATCATTTTCTGTAATGGCGCAGCCTATGACCCACCCCAGCTGTTTTGTCAGGCAGAACGCATTGAATCTCAATATTGCTGGATCTAGCATGTTACTCCATCTGGTTTACGTGATTCGTGAGTTTTCAAATGGTGTTGGACATTAGTTAGTTTTTGATTTCAAGATCCTTTATTTCCAAAATAGTAGTTTCATATTGACTGTTCATGAAAGACATAGCCTCGTTTACTTCCTTCAACTGTTTCCTGATTGATTTAAGCTCTGAGTTCATATGAACATTTAATTGCGCAAGCATGTCAGTCATTGCAGTTTTTATTACTGCCTCTACTATGTCTTTTACATCAGCTTTAGTCAAGGTACTAGAGTTGCTAATCGGTGGTGACGACATGGCCATTCTTTTTTTGGCACGCGAGGTTATATTTTTTCCCGGTCTATTGGGGGACACCGTACTTTCAGAGTTTTCTTTTGAAGGTGAAGATTCTGATTCTGCTATATTATTATTATTCTTGTTTAATTGAAAGCGCACACTAAGAAATGCCCACACTGAGAAGTGCACACTAATAAGGCCCCACGCCGAGTGAGCTACCAAAAGGTCTTAAGTGCGCGGAAGTCGGCGTCGCTTACGTGTTTGCGTCAAGGGCTCTGTATTCGGTGTGCGGTTGGGTATATTAACAAAAAGTTCACTTATTACTTCATTAGATAAGTTTTATTTGTGATGTTTTTGTGTAATTTCTTCCACTCACAGTTAGTAAGTATGTCCAAAAACAATTGTATCACCAACACTGAACCGAGAACAACTTTAGACTGTATAAAAACTATTAATTACTGTGGAACGATATAAAAGCACAGTACACTTTTGGCCGGTAGTTGAGTACTCTCTCTCTCTAATAAAGAATAAATAAAACATAAATGAGTAAAAGCAGTCGCTTTATTTTGCCTTTAGTATATATCATCCATTGCTACTAGCATCTTCACGGAGAGGATTGCCAAGCTAGAGGTTCAGGTTTTTTAATCTATTATTTTTTACAAGCTACTTCGCAACTAGCTTGGCTTTCAAAATCGTTTTCGGTTGCCGCGCAGCCACCATGAGTGTAATTCACACATTCACCTGTCTTTGTGTCGTAACCATACCTGAAATCAAAAAGATTTAAGATGCGCCTTTAGTAGGTGCAAGAGTTAAAAGCGCAGGGCACGCCGCCAGCTAGCTAGCGACCGAGCGAGCGAGACGGGCGAGCCTGTTTTCATACTTCGTTGCGGCTCTTTCGATAGTTCGCGATGTGAACCAAAGTATGAAAAGAGGTCAAATGATGCCTCGCCCGGCTCGCTCGTTCGCTTGCTGGGTGGTGTGGACTGCGCTGAATGTAGTAGAGGCCTGAGGTGAAGGGCGTGAGCACCTCCCCGCGCCACCCATGCCGCTCCTGCGCGCACGACCAGGTCATGCTATCATTTACTCGTTTTTGACGTGAAACGTCTTTAAAATTAGGTACATACGCGTACCTGCACGTGTAGCGTGACCACCGTAGAAACAGGTTTTGTCGACGGAAGAATCGACAAAATGACAGACCAACAAAATAATTTTGTCGTTTGAGAAAAGTGAAGTGTAACGAAAACTTCTTCCTACCTACGACTTGCGCAACCCCAACTTCATCTCCCTCGTGTCGCACGACAATTTTTATATTTTGTTAGCACAGAACTTCGCCACTTCCACTGCGTCATCGGTGGCAGCGCAAAGGTCACTTCGGCTACATTGTTTTGGGCTAATAGGGCAGGATAGGAGGTGGAGCATAGTTTGTGACACAGCTCCGCAACCACACCCTGCTGCTGTTGCATTGAGGAAGCCCCAACTGTCACCAAAGTAGTCGCTTGCCGGTGCGTCTTCCCCCGTGCCGTCACCGAAACACACCGCTAAGCACCAAGTCGTACCAGATGTATGAACGTGGACGAGGCAAAAGGAGTATGTAAGGATCGTAGCAGATGGCGTTGTATGGTTTCTGTCTACCCCCATGGGAAAAGGCGTGAGTTTATGCATGTATGTATGTTATAAATATAGGCTCACTAATCTTGAAATAAAAGGAACGAATTTGGCATAGGTTTTTGTGGTAGCGAGTTGGCAACATGTGTTAAGAGTTAATACCGATGCGGGGGTAAGTAAAAATGCCCTGTGACTAAGCTACTGCATATATTCGATTGAATTTTTAAATGCAGACTGGGAACGTCATGATTAAACTGTTACGAATTTAGGTTAAAAAGTGTATGAGTGTCTTTCATCCAAATCCGTTCATAAGTTTTCGCATGAAGGAGTTGCAAACATTCTCACAAACTTTCGCATTTTGAAATGTAGTAAGTGAGAAAGACCCATATTTTGCCAGTAACGTTAAAAGCCCCGTGTAATAGGGAGCGAACTTATTGCTATCAGCCGGGCACAATATATTCCAACTCACCTTGCATTGTACGACGCGCAGCCTATATTCTTTTTTACCAGTAAGGGTAACTTGCACCTGTAGTCCTCGCCAACTGAAACAGTAGTATAATATAATCATTTTATTTCGGACATTTTACACATATTGTTAGTAAACATGAAAACCTTAGAAACTATGTTAGTAAAACATGTAGGCAAGATAAGTTAAACATGAACGGACAATCAAATTTCCCCTCAATGACATTCAGGAGACTGTTCGAAACTACCCCGGACCCTCTGCAGCAGCGACGCGGCACGCTTACGTCTGATCGCTTGGAAGCTATCAGTGTGCGCATCAGCAAACATTCCCGACGCACTGCAGTAGCGTGGCAGCCCCAACAGCATCCTGAACGCATTGTTATATTGAATTCGAAGAGCACTGATGGCTTTCTGCGTACAGCTTGTCCAGAGGTTACACGTGTACAATGTCTGACAATATGCTTTAAAAAGCGTCACTTTCACTTCACACGTGCAACGATCAAACCTACGGACAAGCATGTTGCATCTAACCGCCAATGCTCTTCCCTCCCTTTCTACATCCAGGTCATCTTTGATGTCCGCGGTAACAATATGGCCGAGGTATTTAAATTGTTGAACACGATTCAAGATATCACCTGTCAGCTTGATAGCAGGAAACCTATCTGAAGACTTTGCTCCATAAATAAGGACCTCACTCTTTTTGGCGTTATATCTTAAACCGTGCTCCTCAACATACCTCTCACAAACATCCAACAGCTTTCTCAAGCCTGATACTGAAGGGCTCAAGAGTGCCATATCATCGGCATAACTGATGTTATTAAAAGCCACTCCATCTATATAACACCCCGCCTGCAAGCCACTAAGCTCACTAATGAGACCGTCAATATACAAATTAAACAAAATCGGAGAAGTCAATCCACCCTGTCTGACCCCACATTGCAACTTATACTCATCAGAACTAGCATCCGCCCAACGCACACAGTTCACTTGGTGACCATACCAGTACCTAAAGATATTTATGAGCTCTAATGGCATATTTGCTTTGCGTAATTTACCCCATAACATATCATAGTCAATCATATCAAAGGCCTTCGACATATCAAGGAAGCAAGAAAAGACAGGACTCTGATTATCTACGTAATACCTTACGGCCTTTTTAAGGCACATGATGGCAGTCTCTGTTGACAACCCCCGGCGGAAACCGTGCTGAGCATCATGTAACGTAATATTCTTCTATAGAAAGTTGTTCAAGAGACTGTCAAAAACCTTTGCGATAATCGTCGCCAGGGAGATTGGTCTGTAGTTTGACTTGTCCGACATGTCACCAGTTTTATTTTTAATAATCGGCACCACTACAGTTTTCATCATGTCACTGGACAGACAAGAATGCGAGATACAAAAATGATACAGCAACGCTAAGACTCTGGGCAGATGCTTAACAGCATGTCTTAGATGTTCAACACTGAGCCCGTCGTGACCGGGTGACTTGCCAAGTTTCATCTGACTAATTGCAGTTTTTACCTCTATAAATGTAAATCTTATGGTAAGATTTGTGAGCTGTGACGGCGTGGTACTAAACTTAAAGTCACCCGACGACGGCGAGGGTTTGCAGCGGTGGATCAATCACAAAAGCATCTTTAAACAAGTTGGCTATATCATTGGCGTCAGATAGTCCATCGACAGTCACCGGGAGGACAGGTGCATGATTCATGTTTTTAGCATTTCCAAAATTTACAAAAATTATTTTTGTCATGATGTGAGGCCATCCGATCCATAACAATTTGGTCCTGGTGATCTTGGCACCATTTAATTTTATCCTTGAACATTTTTCTATTTTTAACCATATTATTGTACACTTCACCATGTGATGGTTTACCCGCTGATACCCATACCAGAAAACTTAGTCTGGCCTCCCGATGAGCCCCGCTAACATGCCAATTCCAGCCTTTAATATAACCTCCTTTTCTTTTACAATGCGGCCTATCAAATGAAGCAATTGCAGCGTTGCTCAGAATTATTACCAAATTATTATATAATTTGTCAATAACTAAACGATGTTCTAATATATTACAATTCATGTCACAACAATTACGGAAGTCATCAGGAAAATCAATAAATTTTAAATCATTATTACATAGTTCATTATACAAAGTCATCTGTTGCAAATGTCTATTACCCCATAATATTTTATTTTTACTTTTAATATTATTCATAGAATTTAAAATCGGATTAATAAAATTTTAATTACAATTTACAAATAAAGGAAAGTGGTCAGACCACGTCACATCATATTTTACTTTGACACTGGCAACTGACTGATAAGCTGACTCCGTCACCACACAGTGGTCGAGCCATTTTTGACACCCATGGGCCTCGCTAACGAAAGTATACGTACCAGAGTCAGTACCTAACATATTTATCTCCGCACACATCCACCTTTGTTCTACGCAAAAACTTCGTAACTCGTTATCAAAAAGTTCATTGGGATGAGAATTAAAGTCGCCCAGAATATATGCAGATCCTACCTGCTGTTCCTCAATAACTGCATGAATCCTACTCAGACAGTCTGTGAAATCACTCAGGTTTTCTGCACAGTTGGTTGGCATATAAACATTGAACACTAAGATTGTTCTATCACATAACACAATTTTAATCGCTGATATACGTACTGACTGGCAGTCAATCACAGATACATTCGAAAACGCACTTTTCTTCCACAATAGTGCGACCCCTCCATAAGGCCTGCCATGTAGCAAGCCCAACGACATGTCCACTGCCGATGTTCCGGTGTAACTAAAGCCAGCATCAATTCCTCCAAGACAATTCAGGTCATGAGGCATAAGCCAAGTTTCCTGCAGCGCTATGATATCTGCTGATCTACATAATATCCTCACGCTATCTATAGCTCGTTTGACTGATTTACAGTTAAAGCTAACCATGACACACTGTTTGTTCTGCATTGTACTTATGTTGTAGTTTCGTTATCGCTAATTCTTTTATTTTCAATGTTTACAAAGCGACGGAATGAAATTCCATCGGGCCATAGTTTAGCATCCATGAAGACATTTAACTTAAGTCTAGGAACAAACACTTTATACGCGTCATCCCTTTGTCTCTTGACATTTATTTATTTATTTATTTAAACTTCATGAACAAGAGTGGTACATAGGCGGACTTATTTATCCTCTCTAAGGAGATCGGTATCCCAGTTTTCTGCCAAATATAGCTAGATATATCTTCTGGTGACGCGTCTTTGGCAACATTATTAATGAACAACGGAACTTTAATGTCCGCTGCCTTGCATTTTTCTTCTGGTTGTAGACTTGCCTCGCCTCTGGAACTAAGAAATTTATTTCTATATCTTTTCCTTTGCTTTATTTTCCATTCTCCTTCTTCATTTCCCAATTTCCATTCACCTTTTTCACTTGCAATTTGAGCAAAGGATTTTATCTCAGGAGGGGGGACTATGTTATTAATGTGATCCCCTCCACCACTAGAAGACATAACTCGCACTTGTGCCGCAGCCGGTTTCTGCGTCTCAACGTTAAATTGAGAATTACTTTTTGAACTACCTTCAATAAGTGGATGATTTATCACTTTATTCTCACTTTGTACAATTGCATTTCCAATCAACAATTTTGATGCGCTTGCATTTTGGTTAATGCTGGGTGATGTAGCAGTGACCACCACGCCATCCACCGTATTTACAAGCACGCGTTCACTCTCGCGAGAATCCGTAACTGTCACACTACCCTCGAATTCATTTTTGCTGTCGTCGTTGATTTTCAAATTGGTAAAATCGGTTTCCAATTAGCATAAATCCTCTTTCCTGGCATAGTTTTGCTTGATATCTATCATCTCCTGTTGTAGTATTCTATGTCTTTGAGTAATCTTGTGACATCTACATGATCAAAAGTAACAGGAGGAAGTTTTTATAGATTCCGTGCCACAAAAACAGGGAGTTCCTCTGTATCTAACTGTCTCATTAATCCCACTATATCCTCCAAGTCCCTTTGTGATTTTCCCTCCTTTTTCCTTTGAATCTTCCGCTTGGCAGTTTTAACGGATTCAAAAAGGAGATTTTTGGCCGTTACAATGTCCTCTTCTGAGAATCCACTATTACAAATCGGGATCAAGCTCACTGCATCCATAACATCCATTTTATTTTGGATGAACGATAACAGTTCATTTATCACTATATTGCAACTGATACATTTTACGACATTTGAAGTCATAATTACAAAATATCTCCGAAACAGTGCGCGCGCGCTCGCGTCGTGACCGAGACTCAAGCGATAATAATCAGACTTACTTACGTTACTGGGTTGTGTACATCAGATAGGCAGTCGTAGAGAGCGATGGCCGTCAGAGTCATAAGGGGATATGGTACGGTCTCCTACGATTCGGCTTGTGTAGGTACTGGCCGCGCCGTGGGACCTGGAGGCCAAGACCCTCGCGACACTGAATCAATGGCGCGAGGACGCCAAGCATCGAGGTGAGAGGTTAGTGTAGCGTCAAATAGCGCTGCGCAGGTCTCAGGTGGTGTCGTCAAGTCATGGTGGTACAATGCCGGGGGAGACTTTACCGCCGGCCCCGAAACCATCGAGGCGATCCGGCTAGTGCTCGACGACTGGCTCGGGAGGAAGCATGGCTCCCTGACGCTTCGGGCGATGTAGGTGCCTCTCGGGGCACAGCTGCTTCGAGAAGTACTTGTGTCGCATAAACAGGGAGCCAGACGCTCGGTGCCATCATTGCGACCACTGTATGGAGGACACGGCTTGGCATTCGCTGGCCGAGTGTACCGCGTGCGATGAGCCAAGCCATGCCCTCGTTACAGAAGTGGGAGGAGACCTGTCGCTGTCGACCGTTATTCGCTTTGGTCGGCAGCGCAGTGTCCCGGGATGCGGTGATGTCCTTCTGCGAAACAATGTTGTCTCAGAAGAAAGCTGCGGAAAGGGACAGATAGATGACTAGCTCCCGCACATCCCACAGCTGACGCACCGGGCGTCGGCAGAGGGCGGTCAATGCCCTCTTTCGACCCTCAGTTCCAGGGGCGACGGATTCGGGACGGGACATTGGTCGCTCCTCATCACACTGGACCCAGGACGGCAGCGCGTGGTGTGGCTCGCGCGCCTCTTTTAGACGAAACGGGCGGAGCTTTACACCTCACTATCCCCCAGGACGAGGCCCGCAGGCTAAGCGGGCCGGTGCAATGGCAGTTGAAATAGATCCCGCTGCCCCCCGACGCAAGTGTGCGAGGGAACACCGGTGTGGTTTGAGTTAGTACGAGTCTTTGGGATGCTTCGTCTAATCTTCTGGTCGTCAATCCGGAAATGTTTCTGTTTAAGGTCTTTAATCAGTGCGTCCTGCTTGTCAGGACATACATTGCCGAAACGAGGACACTGACAATCGGGTTAATATATTTATTTATTAAGTAGAGTAAACTAATTTTATTCGTTATTAATTAAAAACTATTAAATAAACTAACAACAAACTACAAAAGGGGATCGAATAAATCCTTCTCATTGCTGTCAGCTTGTGATGAGACTGGCGCCGTTACCACAGTTTTTGCAATAAATTAGAAAAATTCAGGATTTTCCTACCCATCTTACACAAGGCAAATTATTAATTAAGACACCGTTCCGTTGCCGCCCATGACTTCGCTGTGTACGTGTACTTAGGCTTAGTTTTGTATGAAAATGTAAGCGTGGTCATTCACTGCGATGTACCATCGAGCACTAGCACAAACGCGCTACGACAACGTTACGTATTAACGTAAATTCGACCATATTTTTTTGTACACAATTCGCACACAATTAACTTATGCCAATAGTATTTTTTTTTGCAACAAGCACAATTAGTATCACACATCTCATCTCATCTCTCTCACTCTTCTGCCTAGCCTTTTCCCGACTATCTCTGGATCGGCTTCCAGTCAAACCGGATGCAGCTAAATATCAGTATTTACGTGGAGCGACTGCCTGTCTGACCTCTACAACCCAGTTCGTCAAAATCAAAATCAAAGCATTTATTTCAAGTAGGCCAGTTACAGGCACTTTTGAATTGTCGAAACAAAGACAACAATGAATTGTAGCTACGGTCTCAGTCACAAGGCATAAAAACTGTGAAAGTACTGTAGTTGCCCATTCGCTACAGTAGATCTCTATGGAGAAGAACGGGCAAGAAACTCCATGGACACCTTTTTTAAATCAGAATACTTTTACAAAACCTTGGTTACATCATTCATCCTGAGATGGTATATTATGTGAGAACGATGTAGCAAGATGTGTACGTTAAAAGTGTCCATAGTAAAAACAAAAAAAAAAACAATTCAAAAATAAAATAATTAATTCAAATAGCCGTAGCAACCAAAAGATGACCAGTCACAACTGACAGCACCCGTTCACGAACATGACGCATGTATCAGCACCATTCAAACTCAACCATTTTGAAGAGAACTAAATGATCTGACACACGCTATACGGTAGTACTGGGTAATACGATACCCCTTGGTAAGACTGGTTGTCAGACTTTCGGACCACTAACTACCTATAACGACTGTCAAAGATCTGTAAATAACAGCCGGGGCCAACGGCTGTACGTGCTTTCTTAGGCACGGAGGAAACTCGGTATGTAATGGACGGTCACCCATCCCGGGACCAACCTAGGCAAGCGCGGCTTAACCTTAACATCGACCCGAGCGGCTGTTATTATTTAGCCACGAGCTCTTCCACAATTAGTATAACCCATAAACATATTATAACGTCTGAATCGATTTTTTGCAATTTTAATATCGTTCAAATATCACGTTACGTTTACATAATTATTATTTTGTGCTATACACATGAAAGCGTGGCTGTTAAACTAATGAATCGCGCATGTAACGTGTACAACCTCTGTCAGTACATTACGCAGTAATGGAATCGTGCCTTTATCAAATTTCATAGTTATTTCAACCATGAAATTTGAGGCACGATTCCATTATTTAATACAAGCTAATTTATTTAATAACAGTAACATTTTGATATTTTTTTCACCGTGAAAGAAATAAAGTAAAAATAATGTGATATGATTAAATTATATGTAGATAATAATTAGAAAGCAATCTTACAAATTAAAAATTCAGGTAGGTAAAAAAGTACTCAGTATTATTTCAATATGAAATACACAATAGTTATTCTGGTTATGTTTTCTTCTAGAAGTTTTTGTACTGCATTTTCTGACGAAAATGGTGGGAAAGGTTTTCAGTTTATCTATTACTTTTTGGGAAAACTTCAAGAGGAGACAGATAGGAGATAAGACACGGTGTAAAGAATAAAATTGTAACTTACAACCCGACACCGACTAGGTATATCATACTCAGTAGCTGGGTTGTAGAGGTCAGATAGGAAGTCGCACCATGTAAAATACTGGTATTCAGCTGCATCCAAAATACTTAACAATACATTACATTAAGATAGAAGAGCACAAAGGTACTGCTTATTTCATGAGAAATCTCTTCCAGCAGACCTGCGAGAGGAAAGTAGGATTAGAAATGTAGGCACGGTGTGTAGAAAGGCAAAACAGGAAAATTGAAATTGGAACTTAAAACAAAATTATACCTATATAAAATAAACATACATACAAATATACACATATATCCATGTTACATGACAGATAATGATGTTGACTTGCCAAGTATGAGATATGTTTCACAGATCTAGCGGTGGAAAGTGCGAATTGGCTTCCTGGATGCGATTTACAATTTGGGGAAAGACTTTCCATCAGGAATTCCTCAATAGCAGTCCGTGGCAAGTCGGGACTGGAGCCCGTCTAATGGCAATAGGCTCCATCATGGGGGGGAGGGTGCAGTATTCACCACTCCAACCTAACGGTTTTTTTTCTTGACATGGAAATCCTTAGTGGTTGTCCTCCGCACTGGTGAGCGTGGTCTGTCAGACTTGCACTAAGGGGGGTCGGAGGGCAGCGGGGTTTATTGTGATTTCCACTAGCCCGGACTAGCGTCCGTTAGCTTGACCTGCAGGCCTCATTTCGGGGGGGGAGCGAAGTGTAAAACTTCCCCAAATACGTAGAGAGGCGCGCGTGGAACACTACGCCCCGCCATCTCGAGCTTGAGTGCAAGCTACTCTTTCCATTCGTATGGGAGAACTCGGCGTCCGCAAATTTTCTAGTATTACTATACCGACCACGTCCAAGGCACTGAGAAATTAATCAGGAATATCCTGGCTTCCAAACTTATTGATTTTGATGGGATTTGCTTCTCCGAAGCTATCGATGCTTGGAAAGTCGCTTGCCCGTATACTGAAGAACCCGACCACCCTTTTTTCAGAGACGGTACAAGCCGCTCTGCAGAGTAATCCAGAACAATCTACTGAACCCATCTTCTATTACTGCTGGCTGTGGGTAAGTGGGTAAGGTCTTTGGCTTCACGCACTGCCGTCGTCGAGTATAGCCACTTTGTTCGAGGGCACCACTTTCTGCCTCGCTGCTTCTCTACGCCTAGGAGCCCCGTGTTCATCACCCCATCCCTGTCACTTTGGTCAGTAGCTTCGGACATCACGGCCTGTTATGCAGCCGAAATGCGGGGCATTTTGCTCTGTACGCGAATATAAACAACTTCATCCGACGAGCTCTTGTCACCGTCGGCGTTCCAGCTGTAATAGCACCGAACGGCATTTCTTTGTTTCCATGGGAGATGGGTAGGCCTGTAGTGCGGGACGCAACATGTGGCGATACTCTTTCGACACAAAACATAATCTATTAAAATAAGACTAGGTTGAGTTATAAAGTTTACCTACGTTCATACGTTGGTTTATTTTTAACATTATCACGCCTGCATTCCCCAAATAGATAGGCAGAGATGTATTTTCGAACGACCAATACATTTCACCAGCGATATTGTTACGCCCCAAGTTATACCAGGTCAGGGCAGGTGTTTGCGTCCAGACTCACACAGACTACTGTGGAGTTGGAGCGCGGTAACCATCAGGACCCGAAATGGCCACCATTTTTGCGCGGTCGCACGGTGTCATGAGTTCATGACCTGCGAACAACAAGATGCATGCGCCGCCCGTCGGCACAGCGCGGGTGCGGGGCGCGTCTCATTCATAGAATAGGTTTTATGCAAAATGTCTCAAGAAATTGTAGAATTATAATAATTTTGTAAAAACAAAAACACTTAGATAAAATTTTTTTTTTCGTTGCGATGGCCTATTTACTACTTATAGAAGTTACTCTTAAAATATTTCGTGTATGAAAAGATAGACCTTATATATGTATGTATAAATGTACTGTAATTGAGTTACGTATGTATTAACTAGTTTAGTAAATACATACGTATTTTTTGTGACTCACCTAAAGGCTGCACATCGCACTTATCCTCACATTCCTCTTTAGTGACATAGTTATTATAATAAACGTCGCATCCCCCAAACACGAAGTGAACACATTGATCGATATCTATGTCATAGTAATACCTGAAACATTAAACACAAAATAAACACAAAATTCAGAGGCAGTAGATATATTATACTAAAAGCAAAGCTTAGCAGCGCAACGGTGCTAGCGCTGTATAGCGACAGCGAGCCGATAGTGCTGTCGGTGGAAGCGTCCAGTGTCGCACTGGGCGCCGTACTGCTGCAGAGTGGCCACCCGGTGGAATTCACCTCGCTCACGTTCTCCGACACCCAGACCAGGTATCATCATCATCATCATCATTTCAGCCAAAAGACGTCCACTGCTGGACATAGGCCTCCCCCAAGTGTCGCCACACTGACCGGTCCCGTGCAATAGAAATAGAAAAAGAAATGCTGGCTATTGTGTTTGGGGTCGAGCGGTTCAGGCATTATATTAATGTCAGGTTTGATATCACCGTGCATACTGACCATAAGCCATTGGAAGCTATATTTATTTTATTTAACAGTTTATGTACACACTAAATACAGAAAAGAAGAAAGGAACAGAAAATAGTACAAAGGTGATGTTTATTTCTAAAGAAATTTCTTCCAGCATACCTGCGAAAGGAGATACTAAAAAAAGAGATGTAGACAAAGTGTGTAAAAGAAGAAGAGAAAATGGAATACATAAAACACAAAGCAGAACTATTTAAACATAATAATACATATAAGAATATACTAACATACTTATAAATACAAAGACAAAACATAACAATACTGTAAATACAATAAAATAACTAATAATAAATACTTATGCAACTATGACGAAATGGAAAGATAATATTCTTGCACTCCTCTTTTGAAAACTGCAAGAGTTTGGCAGTCCCTAATGTCAGGCGAAAGTGAATTCCACAGCCGCACTGCATGTACCGTGAAGGAATAGGAGTAGAAGTCGGTAGAGTGTGGAGGCGATTTAAGAAGGTTGCTAAGATGCGACCTGCAAGGTGCATCAGAAGGACGGGAGTAGGAAAAGCGTTCCCGCAGATAGGATGGCGTTTTAGGATTATGGAGAATGTTAAATAGCAGACACAATATCCGAGAGTTCCTGCGAAGTCGAATTGGCAGCCACTTGAGTATTTTGCGAAAGTAAGCCGTCGAATGCCGATTTAGTAAGCCATTAGTTTCGGTTCCAGCCCGGCTACGACGAATGATAATGAGAGTACAAGGATACGAATTAAAGATGGTATAAGGGCAAATATATGTATATAGCGGACATGCTATCGCGGGCTACTTTAAAGGAAATAATGCATGACCGAGTGTCAGCAGAAGTTGAAGTACAAACTTGCTTTATGTTAGAGGATGTGCCTTTTAGCCAATCAAATATGGAAGCGATTAAAAAAGAAACAGAGTTAGCAAGTGACAGCAGATGGCTAATTAGGTATATTACGAACGGATGGCCTAAAAATAGGCGTGATGTGAACGAGAGAGTTAATGTTTTCTGGCCATATCGCGAGCAGCTACATTACGTTGACGGTATAGTTTTCAAAGAGGAGTGTGTGTTTAGTCCGCGTGCTTTACGGGAAAACAGAAAAAGAAAATACAAAGAAGCAAGGGGCGCGCGCGCGAAGTTATGTTTTGGCCAGGAATGTGCGAGGACGTGGAGCGTGTGGTGCGATCGCGCGCGCTGCACGCGCCCCGCCCTTGCCACCAGCCGCTGCTGCAGCACAGTGTGCCGGCACTGCCCTGGCACAAACTAGCCTCAGATAGATTCGAATATTAAAAAAAAATATTATATTGTTCTAGTCGATTACTTTTCTAACTATGTTGAAGTCGGGCAGTTGTCGAGTATCAACTCCAGACAGGTTATTACTTTCATGAAAGAGCAGTTCTCGCGGCACGGAATACCAGCGGAGCTGGTGAGTGATAATGGACCGGCTTACAGTTCACAGGAGTTTAAAAAGTTCATGAGCGAATGGGAAATACTGCATAAGACGGCATCGCCGCATTACCAACAGTCAAACGGTAAAAGCGAAAGAACCGTACAGACAGTTAAAAATTTGTCAAAGAATTGTGTAGATTCGGGACAGGATTTCAATTTGGCAATGTTAAATTTTAGGGCAACGCCACGCCATAATATAGACTCACCCGCACAGATGTTAATGGGTAGACGTCTAGAAACTAGGTTACCTGTTAGTGCAAAGTTGCTAACGGAGAAGGTAGATAACGACCAGAACTGTAAAAGAATAATGACAAACAGAAAATAAATTACGACAATACGGCGAACGCACTTAAAAGCCAGGTGATAAGATATATTGTAAAAGACGAACGCGGTGGCCGCTATCGATGTCAGTTAGTTGGGCGTACGGCAGCGTCAACAGAGAGAGTGGGGAAGTCAGCGAGACAGCCAACAGACAGAGTCGATAGTAGCAGGACACCTAGTGAGGTGACGACGACAGGTGTCCGTAGGCGTAGACAGAGCACGAAGGCTGAAATCCCAACCCAAGTGCAGACAAGTCCAGCTAGCAAGAATCGGTCGGTACTGCTTGACGAGAGTGGTGAATATGAAAGTCCAGGTGACATTCGCGATCATACGTCTACACCTTCGCCACTAGCGGTTCCTATCGAGTGGTCAAAGGAAAGGACTGTACGAACGTGTTGCTGACCAATCTTTTCTTAGGTCGTGATTAAGAAGGGTTATAATTGGCTAGGTAATAATAAAATAGAAAATAGGGCTTGGGAACGACCGGACCAAGGTGTGACTGACACGCGTCTAGCGGATGATGACGCCATGTGTTCGTTCTGGCGCAGCATCAGGTCGGTGCCTGTCAGTCACACTGAGGGTGAATGGACCCGGGAGGTTGAACGAGCGTATGATCCAATACCTGAAATGGGGGCAATCATCATCAGCCCCCAAGACGTAGTTTGTGCAGTCCGTCCGTTGCCTAACTGGGCCTTAATCTCCAGGACCGGAAGGACTGCACAACTTCTGGATCAAATGATTCCAGAAATCGCACGTTCGCTTGGCGTCCCAGTTTCAATTAGCCTTAGAGTCAGGGTCGCTGCCCCAGTTCTTGACGACAGGAATTACTCACCTGCTCCATAAATCAGGTAGTACTGCGGAGCCCAAAAATTATAGACCAATCACTTGTTTACCAACGGTCTATAAAGTTCTTACATCCATTTTGAGAGCTAAAATCAACCATCATATTGATAGTAATTCTGTCATGTCTGCCTCTCAGAATGGATGTAGGAACGGGTCCCGCGGTACTAAGGAGCTACTCCTCATAGATATGGCCGTTAGCCAACAGGTTCGCCGCTCCCGAAGGGATCTGTCTACATGTTGGATAGATTATAAGAAGGCCTATGATTCTGTGCCTCATACATGGCTCATGAGGGTACTGGAGTTGTATAAAGCTGATGCAACTCTGCGTACCTTCATGATGTCATGTATGGGGCACTGGAGAACGGTCCTTCGCTATCCAGGATGTCGACAGATCCAGGGGAACAGCGAACCGATAAGGATCGAGCGCGCTATATTCCAGGGTGATAGTCTGAGTCCATTGTGGTTTTGTATAGCCTTGAACCCTCTTAGCACACTGCTGGAGGGTTCAGGTCTAGGCTATCGGTTGAGGAGAGGTGGTCAGGTCATATCTCACCTTCTTTACATGGATGATCTGAAACTCTTTGCCCCCAACAATTTGCAACTGATGAAGCTACTGAAGGTAACGGAAACTTTCAGTAGCTCCATCAGGATGGAATTTGGTGTGAACAAATGTGCAGTCATGCATGTGAAGCGAGGGGAGATTATGGAATCCGTGGGAACATACACCTAAGATCCCTCTCCTCAACAGAAACCTACAAGTATTTGGGTATGTCGGAAGCATTAGGTATCAATACTGCTGACCTGAAACAATCGTTGAGGGAGCGCTTCTTTGGCCGCCTGAATAAGGTACTAAGTAGTCTTTTGTCAGGCGGAAACAAGGTGCGCGCCTTCAACGGTTGGATCATGCCAGTTTTAATGTATTCTTTCGGCATACTCAAATGGACTCAGACGGAACTTGATGCCCTGGATAGGATGGTCCGTACACTGCTGACCGCAAATCGTATGCATCACCCACGGTCGTCGGTGATGAGACTGTATATCCCGCGGAAGTGTGGGGGCTTGGCTTCTTAAATGCTAAGACCCTGCACAACCGTGAGGTATGCAGTCTCAGGGAATACTTCCTAGAAGCCGACGTGGGGATGCACCGAGATGTGGTCTCAGTGGACAAGGGCCTCACCCCGCTCTCCCTGGCTAACGAGAACTGGAGTATTAGACACTAATGATCGCAAGGAGGTATGGCAGGGCAAGGAGCTTCACGGACGCTTTTACCGGGCCCTACATGGGCCTGATGTAGACTTCTTGGCGTCCGTATCTTGGCTGCGCTTCGGTGACCTATTCGGGGAAACCGAAGGTTTTGTCTGTGCAATAATGGACGAAGTTATGATGACGAATAACTACCGGAAATACATTGTGAAGGATGGCACGGTTGACACATGTCGGGCATGCCACCGTCCGGGAGAATCGATCCGATACATTATTTCTGGGTGTTCTCGTCTGGCTAACGGAGAGTACTTGCATAGACACAACCTCGTTGCCAGGATTATCCACCAGCAACTTGCTTTGAAGTACAACCTTGTGGAATCAGAAGTGCCATACTATAAATATGTGCCCGACCCAGTTCTCGATGATGGTAATATCACGTTGTATTGGGATCGATCTATCGTCACTGACAGGACTATTGTTGCCAATAAACCTGACATTGTGGTGATAGATCGATTGGAGCGTCGCACAATGATTGTTGATAAAACGGTTCCGCATGACGAGAACCTCGTGAAAGCAGAGAAAGATAAACAATTCAAATAACTAGATCTGGCTCACGAGGTTGTCGACATATGAGACGTGAGTACAGCAGTCATTGTGCCGATAGTCGTGTCGGCCAATGGCCTAATAGCCAATACCCTCGACCAACATCTGAGGAGGCTCTCGCTTGGCAGCTGGATCAAGGGCTTGATTCAGAAAGCAGTACTTCTGGACACGGCGCGTATCGTTAGGAGGTTCCTCTCTCAAGAGCCCTGACCACCGGTAGCTCGGACCCTGTTCCTGATGCCGGTGGGCTACTATGTTTTACATTTTTAAATGTTTTTTTTTTTTATATATAGAAATATTTAAAAATGTTAATTATATGTTTAGAAAATGAATAAAGGAAATAGAAATAAATATAGAAAATAAGTATAATGTAATTGATAACACATGTCGGCGATGAAAAAGTTTTTTGAATAATTTCAAGTCAAACGTGTTGGTGTTACCTATATGTTGTAAATATAAGCTTTATTTTATAGTATCACGTCACATTTTTTTGCACTTAAGTTGAACAAATTTAGGAAGCTTTGATTTACTTAGTAAATTCGCTTGTTTTGTAGCAACATTAATTTCTTAGTCTAGTTTTACAATCTTTCATCTGTGAGAACCATCCTGTACACTGCGGCTGTGAATAATCCGAATATATTTTGCTACATAATGTGGACAATATACTCGAGTACAACAAAGACGAAATATAACCGACTTTGTAAAAAAATACTTACTACGCTTACTTCGGTTTGAAGTTATGTCTCCAAGACAAAGCATGGGTTCCGCATAAAGTATGCCGGTTATGTGTGGAAGTTTTACGGCAGTGGGCTTATGGAAAATCAAAATCATTGTCATTTGGTGTTCCTATGTTGCGGCGGGAACAAAAGAACCATATTGATGATTTCTTTTTTTGCTTGACCAATCGAAAATCAAAAAACGCAGCTTATTAAAACTTAATAAAATATTCTTAAATGATTTTTATTCACTTTCACGAATTCCATTTTCTCTTCTTCTTTTACACACTATGTCTACATCTCTTTTTTTTAGTATGGTATGCTGGAAGAAATTTCTCTAGAAATAAGCATCACCTTTGTACTATTTTCTGTTCCTTTCCTCTTTTCTGTATTTAGTGTGTACATAAAATAAATAAATAAATAAGAGTTAAATTCGAACCCTTGAAACTGTTTACAAAATACGATTCAAATAGGGAAGTACTATTTTTATAATAATTTCAATCCATTCAGCAATGACATTATCCGTTTGTACTTGTAACTGTTATAAGTATTTTTTTTATTTTTTACGTTTAGTAATCGGCGTATTACATTTCGATGGCTAGAGAAATAAAGGTGTTACGCGCTTTTATTAAAAAAAAATGGTTTTAATGTATCTATAAAATGGTATATTTCTTATCAGAATTAAATTATTTTTAACCTTTTAGTTCTTTTTATTAACAAGTCATGTAAAATTTGTCTGTCTGTCTGTCTGTTTGTTCCGGCTAATCTCGGAAACGGCTGGAGCGATTTCAACGGAACTTTTACTGGCAGATGGCTGATGTCTAAGAAGTAACTAAGGCTACTTTTATTTTAGGAAAAGGGTTAAATTAGAACCCTTGAAACTGTTTACAAAATACGATTCAAATAGGGAAGTACTATTTTTACAATAATTTCAATCCATTCAGCAATGACATTATCCGTTTGTACCTCGGTGTCCCTTCCACCCTGTATAGACCAGTGGTGCCCCATGGTAACAGTCATGGGTTCGAACCCAGGCCGGCGCAATACTTTGGGTAATTTATTTCATAACGGTACAAAAACCCCGTGAAGAGACCGTCATGTCCTACAACCAAAATTACGAAGATATATTTATTTATTTATTTAACACTTCAAGCACAAAGTATAGAGGCGGACTTAATGCCATAGGCATACACATACACACATACATATGACATCTATCACCCACTTTGGGCCCGCGTGGTGGATTATAGCCCATTCCTACCCATATAGAGGACCCCTGTGTCCCAGCAGTGGGAACATTATATGTTGATCATGGTTACGCTCACAGTATACGAACCTTGTTTTGTATCTATGACAAGTAAATTCGGTTATATCCGGATGTGGCATCCAGCAGCTGGGATCTTTAGTCTTTCCTGGAAGTATTTTGACACATTATTGATATGCTTGCTTGCTTTGCTTTTTAATAAGAAATGTCCTTCTGATCGAATTCCGGCCATCTTCTTCTTAAACTAACAAATTACTTGAAATTACAATGAATCGGGTTCAGTTCCGCCGCGATCAGACACTCAATGTCATCCTCGCCTCGAGCTGTAAACATCACGGCTCTGGAAGAACGCTGTGGTGACTTGTAAGTAGGTCGCGTGATTTCACCACAGCTGTATTTCCGATTCATTTTATATCCGTACCAATATCCGTATCCGACATGTACATCATTATGCTTTTATAATGCTCAGGAGTGTGCGCAGGCACAGGTGTACTCTCTCTTCTCACTCTCACGTAGTCCAATGGGACCTCACTCCGAAACGACCGCAGAGAGATTCAGTCTTTAGAAACACGTGCTGTCCCTCGTTCACGGTTCGTTGAGAGTGCAATTAAATAAAGTGCTTTTCGAGACAAGGGGGTATCACACCGCCAACTTCATAACTCTGGGATGCTACAGAGAAATTCCTTATGAAAAAACCCAAAAAAAAAAATTTGACCTAGGAGGGTATTAGGATGTTGTTAAAATATTGATATTTACCATTTATGACTTGAATATTCAACACACCGAGTAGAACGAGAAAAATAAAAAGGGTGTTCATTTTACAGGTTTGTACGTGTGTTGCCATGAAACGATAAAAATTAACAATAAAACTCAAATCACGGTTAGTTTTTACGGTTGATGAATAATTAAACTGTTGATAGTAATCATTTAGCAAACTGCTCGGTCGTAAATCAATTATTGTTGCTCTTAACATAAACATTAAATTTAAAATTTTCCCTGTTTTTGCAACATTTCATTTATGCTCCGCTCCTTTTAGTTGTAGCGTGATGTTTTATAACCTATAGCCTTTCTCGATAAATGGGCTATCCAACACTGAGCGATTTTTTCCTGAAATTAGCGCGTTCAAACAAACTATTCAGCTTTATAATATTAGTACAGATTCAAGTAGGTCACAATTTAATTTCTCGGAAATATTTGCATTAATCGCTCAAATATTCTTCTTATGTTTATTAAATTTATACTTAGACGCTCGATAACAGTCATACTCCATCTAGGTCAAAAGTTCTCATTAAGGTGCATGAAATGAGCTGAGATACGAAAGCTGCTGTAAACTGTTGCGGACCTCTTGCAACTGCCTTCCGTCTCCATCGTCAGATCTTCGATGACAGTCATACTCCAGGCAGGTCTAAAGTTCTCACCAAGGTGTATGAAATGAGCCCAATAACAATATAAATGCTGTAAACTGTCGAGGACCTCTTGCAACTGCCTTCCGTTTCCACCGTTAGACCATCGATGACAATCATACTCCAGCTAGGTCTAAAGTTCTCATCAAGGTGTATGAAATGTGCCCTAACACGATGTAGATACTGTAAACTCTTGAGAACCTCTTGCAACTGCCATCCGTCTCCATCGTCAGACCTTCGATGGCAGTCATACTCCAGCTAGGTCTATAGTTCTCATCAAAGTGCATGAAATGAGCCCAAACACGATATTTCAATTATAAATGGGACCAACTTTGAGATATACGCTTTTCACAAAAAAAAAATAAGCATAAATGACGTACTTATCTGTAAAAAGTTATTTGTGAGCATACATAATACATAAAAAAAATATATACGCGTCGAATAATAATTAATACTACGATACGAATTTAACCAACTTTTGTTTCTACCGGCGCGGCGCGGCGAACTAATTAAATTTTAGAATACAAAAGCTGCTATTATGACTAAACTATGATAGTTAGATATATTCCCTCGCGGATTTTTTTGTAGGTAATAATGAGTACTTTATTCATGTAGGACATAATTTTTAAGTAATATCAAGTTTTCTCAGCGCACGCACAATAATGAATTTTATTGGCCAAATTTTTCTACTTTGTGTTACATTATTGCAATTTTCTGAAGGATCTCTATTTTTTTTTTTAATAAATTATAGCCTATCTTACTTCCTGATAATTTTGCTTTCTAACAAACAATGGTTCAAATCGGTCCAGTAGTTTCTGAGCCTATTCGGTACAAACAAACAAACAAAAAAATGTTTCCTCTTATAATATTAAGTATAGATTTGTGGTCAGCCCAGCATGGTTTTCTTCTTTCATACTTTTTTAGGTATTAGCCTCTCCTAAATAAAATGGGTGTTAGAAGACCCTTAACGGAGCTGAAAGCCACTTGTTCTCCCCGTCATTGAATTTTTATTTGTTCTGGACCATACTTTCCATTCCAACTTTTTATTTTTTTATTTTAATTTTTAATTCTAACTTTTCTTTAAAATTTCTACGACCCTTGCACTATTAAATGCATCAATCAGCACAATGTTTTGACTACGTTAATTTTGAGTCCTGTCGTAAACCGTGATTTTTCACCCCAAAAAAAAATTCGTTTCCCAGCAATATTTTTTGCGTAGAATGACTTAGTTTGAAATACAGAATGCTTAGTTTTGGCTTAGTGAAGGCTCTGTTTACACCTTGTGTTCCACACAGTGCATCCATGGTTTCTTTTTTTCGTTTTACTACTTTATTTCTTCGAAAGTGTATCGGAAGAAGTAGTTTGATACACGTGGGCGTTTGTTACTGCAGTTCTCGGCTCCATAATACCCTCGCCTGCGGCTCGAGTGTGAATTCCGCCTCGGCTGCAATAATACAACCTTTTGTTCACAATGTTTTATTTTTAATTATTATCTTTTTATAACTTTTCTTTAACGAAACAAGTCAGGAAATGAGTTTTTAAATGGGCAGTTTGTATAGGAATGACACAATATCATTGCAAGTTATGAAAATGGTTATTACTGATTTCATTAAAATATATTTATGTAAATAAAGTAAGTAAATGATCATAGTTCAAAATTAATTTACATTTTATAATATTTTCAAACCTAACCATTTAATGATCTTTTTTTTTAATTTTACCTACTTGTAGTCCGGTCAAGTTAGCTCAAAAATAATGGTAAAGTTACAATAATTCACATAGAGTTAAAAACTGTTGTGAAAAGTCCCCATCGATTCGACATTTACAAAAAAAAAATATTCCAACCCAAAAGTCGCGTAAATAGGTTTTTTGGATTTTTCAGCCAAACTGTAAGTTTTGTTATAAAAATATTTCAGACAAAAATTGTAACCAATTATCTATAATAATTGGTTTTACACTTTTTTCTAAGAATCACCATTTCTTAGATAAAACTATTAAAAAAGTTGTGTTCTTCATATAATAAAAATCCATTTATTTCAGGTAACAAACCATAGATAAATACCTTAACCTAAATATACATACTAATAACATTTTTTATACAACATTAGTTTTAGTATATGCGAAACCTGAATATAGTTTTTTTTAATATATTAAACACGTGTCCAGTTTTTTTATGTAAAGAATCTATGTACAAAATTTCAAAACTTTATTATGAAAAATCACAAAGTTATAAGCTTGTTCTGTTACCTGGTTGTCCGCACAAAAACGTGGTCACCACGCGGCGCCGCCACGCGCGCGCCGCCAGAGTCTTCTTGAGCTCATTGATAATAATAATTTAGCAGTAGGTACCTAAATGATTGGGATAGGTACTTAGTATCGCTCGGTGTCCAACTTGTAACTTTTTCAAAATATTTTTGGGACAAAATATAACATGGTTTAAAAATGATTGGAATCGATTCAGTTATCAAACACCACACAACCTCACTTTCACACTCACACCCACACTCACCCACACACTCACTCATTATACACATACCACACGAACATGCGCGAACTGGCCTTTTTCTACATTACGCTCATTTATCTGCAGAGCTGTTTGTATAATTGTCTACATTTCAATTACCTATTTAATGACAAGTGGAAGTGCGGGGTCTCCTAATACAAGCAATCCCTTGCTTAAAAGGTGATCTCCAATAACATGTATCGAAATGCCTATTGAAATTGAAATAAACGTTTTTATTTTTATTTATTATTATTATTTTAGTTATTTATTATAAACAAACTATGTTCACGTTTCGCATATACTAAAAATAATGTTGTATAATCATACTTAAGCACGTTGCCACGCCACCTCGCGGTGAAGTAGTGAACCTGGCGGTTTTTTTTAATCTGATCCTATTCCACGATTTGTGGTCATATTTAATAAAAAAAATATTGTATCAAATAAAAAATTGTACTATTGGAAATTACGGTGAAAATAGTGGAAAATTACTCGTCTGATTGACATAATGATCTAATAGAACAAATGTAATGTCTTCTTCAACTAGTCCCAGTAGACTGGGGTTGGAAATTAATTGACGATACATTGGAGCCAATACAGATTTTACTCCCACCTGCACCGGACAAACTCCTGAATACAATTTTTTCCAATTGCAATATGGTGTGTGCCTGACACTCCATAATATAGATTGCTTTGTTTAATAACATGTGCCGGTTGTTAGGGCCAGTCGTGTTCCAATGTTAAATCGCCTTTAGAAGAGTATTCTTATGATATCAGCGAGGCGATATCTGATGCATCGGTCATAGAACAATTTACTTGTACCCAGCAGGAAGAAGTTTAAGAAAAAGAAGAAGAGATTACATTTGAAGTTCCATTAGACAATTATATAACAGACTAACAATTTTTCCCAGTGAAGTACTCATAATTTACACTGCTTTCATCATTTTTTTGCCAGTATACAAAATATGTTAAAAAAGGGTATACCAATCATCATCATCATTATCATTTCAGCCGAAAGACGTCCATTGCTGGACATAGGCCTCCCCCAAGTGTCGCCACATTGACCGGTCCCGTGCGACATTACCAAATAAAATTAGAAACATAAAATATTAATGTAAATAAAAATCCCCATAAATTTTAAAACGCATGATTTTTGCCCCAAGTTACCACCATTTCCCTAAATCCTAACAAACTTTTAAATAACTATGATCGAACGTCAATTGTTTGGTTATGGCGTTCACGGGTAGTGCGTGAAGCGACCGGAGTGTCACCGCCTGCGCTCCTGTGTGGCCATGTCAATTTACTCATTTTAGTACATTTTATTTAATTTTCATCGTGGTATTTTTTTTACTTGTTGTCCAAAAAGGATAACATAATTAGAATCTAATCTCAATACTTAATAATACCCTCACGGATCAGACAGGATTTTTTTAACATATTGTATGAAAAATATCTCCGCTTGCTGCGGTCGACCTCTACGGCGATGTATTCTCTCAGCATCCAGTAACTGACGATCTGATCTTCATATTCATTTATTTTGCATTCCATATTGTAAATAAGATGTTACAAAAGGCTTAAAACTAGGTATATAAATATGGACCCTATAAGGGCACAGCAAGTAGGAGAGAGGAAGAGGGCTTTAATTTTACTATTAATTAATTGGTATACAAAAGTAACAACACGTAAAATACGCGCTTTGGACGTGAAGTTGCGGACACCAGCCCGTTATACAATACAATACAATTAACACTTAAAGAAAAAAAAAAATTTAGTGAATCATAATTATTAATTTAAAATTTGTCATTTAGATATTCATTAATAGTATAATAGCATTTATATAATAAAAATTGTTGTAATTTATTTATGAATGAATTAGATTTTTGTTCATTTTTAATAATTTCCGGTAATTTATTATAAACCTTCATTGACAAGACTAGGGCACTTGTTGAGTGCATTTTTAGCTTAGAGCTTCTTCTTTGACCATACATACATAAATACATAAACTCACACCTTCTTCCCATAGGGGGAGCTGGAAACCACAGAAAGCCACCTGCTACGATCCTTGTCCCGCCAGTCGCGAGTACTACGCACCTGACCTTTCTGAAAAACTTCACCAATAAGATCAGTAGGTCCGTAAAAAAACTGCTTTCAGGAAGGGATTATTTTATTATTGTTTAAAAACGAAGTACCGCAAAGGAGATGTTTGATTTTGGGCTACTAGTATGTACACTACATAGATAAATAGGAAAAAATAGGAGAATTGTATAAAAATACTAACAAATTAATTTGTAACAAATTAAGATGTAAAAAAAAGATCATTAGAAAAGTTTTTAATGAGACAACCCTATGTTTAGGGTAGCCATGACAGTTGTGTTTGACATGACATTTGACGACTTTGACAGGTTTAAGATGTGACGTCTTTCTTTGCTTTGAGTTTGAATTGGACGTGTTTCGGAGTTTTTAGTGATTGTTTTTGTTTTGCGACACAGTTTACTACTACGGACATTGATTGATTGCTTCTCTGTTGACCCGGCTTTGTTTTAAGGTTTTTGTTGTTTTTTACCGTAGATATTACGATACACATCAATCAAATATCATTGTCAAAATGACATTTTTTGCATACTACTGATATAACCCACCATGTTTAATTTTATTTTGTGTTGCTCTCCTTGATCAAGTTAATTTGAATGAACAGACGACAGCATATCAAGCTACCCGAAACTGTCAAATTTTCCCAATCAACCTTGAGCCTAATGCTTTAGCGATACGGTTGAAAATCTATTAAAGAAATTTGACAGATTGTAGTAGCTTGATGTGCTGGCATCTGTACATTGAAACGAAGTAAAGAAAAAGTGAAAATTAAAGAAAATTCAAAATTAAAACGGTTACTGTATTATATAGCGATATTTACATATAGTGTACATATTTTTAAACCAGGCTCCATGCATCTTTCTCCTTAAGCTCTTTGGTGTTATTGTGATTGCCATTTTCCTGTCAGACAATGAGCGAACGAACGAACTTCTTAACCGGAGCCGTAGATCCGCCAGTCGTTTCCGTATCTGAAGTTACAATAAAATTATGGTTAATAGAACAAATATGTACACACGTATAATCATCATCATTACCATTACACCCGAAAGACTTCCACGTTAAGTTAAGTTAAGATTTTTGTTTCATCATATGGGGCCTGTATGATGAGACAAAACTAACGTTGCTCAACATAATCATTGTTAGTTTTTGGTCCTTTTTTGAAATTTGAAATATTTAATTAATTTTTTGGCTTTCCCTTACCACACCCTACCTACTTAGCCATAGAGCCGAATATGCTAACTGAAAAAGCGTGTGGTCTCCCTACCACATTTGACATGCTAGTTCGGTAATTGACCCACGGGATAAAAAGTATTCCATGTGTTAATTCAGGATATAAACTATCTGCAGGCCGAATTTCATGGGGTTTCCATCGGCGTCGGGTCGACGTTGAAGTACCTGGGACTCGTCCTCGACAGCCGGTGGAACTTCGTGGAGCATTTCCGACGTTTAGCCCCCAAACTGGAACGGACCGGGGCTGCCTTCAAGCGGCTCCTGCCCAACCTGGCCTAATGCCTCCTGCCGGAGGCTCTACGCGGCGGTCGTGCGGTCCATGGCCCTTTACGGGGCCCCGGTGTGGGCGCGTTCTCTGAGGTGGCAAGCCGCCCGCTACCTGAACGCGTCCCAAAAGGGGATAGCCCTAAGGCTAGTCCGGGGGTACCGCACGATCTCCGATGAGGCGGCGCGCCTCCTTGCCGGATTGCCGCCATGGGATCTGGAGGCGATAGTCCTCGCGCGCCTTCACGAATGGCGCGCGGAGGCACTACGTCGGGGGGAAACTCCGACGCGATCTCATGGTGACATGGAGAGAGCGACTGTCGCAACCCCGTGCAGGGCACGCCACCATAGTGGCGATAAGTCCCCTCTTTGAGGAGTGGCTAGAGAGGCGCCACGGCGCCCTCACCTTCCGCCTGACGCAGGTCCTCACCGGACACGGTTGTTTCGGGAGGTTCCTGCACCGAATCGGGTGGGAGGAAACGATCCTCACAATGGAAACACCCGGGGTTTCCATTGTGAGGATCGTCCGGAGGACACGGTGCAGCACACTGTGGAGGTCTGCCCCGCTTGGGCGGAGCAGCGCCGTGTCCTCGTAGAGGCGATTGGCGGCGGCGACCTCTCGCGCCCGGCCCTGGTTCAAGCCATGGTCCGGAGCGAGAGGGAATGAGAAGCCGTCACCTCCTTCTGCGAAGCAGTCATGTTAGTGAAGGAGGTGGCGGAACGTTAGAGGGAAAGAGCCTCACGTCCCAGCCGCCGCGGGAGACGCTCTGGGCGTCGGGGGTCACGTGGTGGCCCCCGGCCACCGTAGGCGCGGGCCTGTGGACAGCGAGTTATGGGCTAGCTCGCCGTCCGGCCGTTTTATGACGACAGGCCGTGTCGACGGCGCGTTCGTGTTCCACGCGCGCCTCAAAGAGATGTCAGCAACCACGTAGGGGTCCGCACGGGCCGATGCCTGCCAGGGCTGCGGGACTGTTCGAAAGAGATACCGCGGCCCTGGAACACAAAGGGCAAAGAAGGAACATGGATGGGTTTTAGTCAGTACAAGTCTGACACTCCTTTCCGCTCCGCCCAGAGCGGGGGGGGGTCATTTGATGATTTCCCATCCTAAAAAAAAAAAAAAATGGCCGAATTTCATCCTTATCCGTATAGTAGTTTTTGCGTGAAACAGTAACAAACATCGTCAAGTATAGTAAAATATTTAAAATAGGTTATTCTTGTAAAATTAATGCTGTCATCTGGTAGATCTTGGACAGTCGTTACAGGTAGTCAGTGGCCCAAAAAGTCTGACAAAAACTCTCTTCTCTTCTTACCAAGGGGTATCGTATTACCCAGTACTAACTGGGTTGTGGAGGTCAGATAGGCAGTCGCTCCATGTAAAATACTGGTATTCAGCTGCATCCGGTTAGACTAGAAGCCGACCCCAAAATAGTTGTGAAAAGGCGAGACAGATGATTCTTGTAAAATTAAATTAAACAAACTTACGCGTTTTCGGTGGGCCACGGCAATTTTTTTTCACATTCCTCTCTGGTTTCGTAATTAGAGATCACTTCACAGCCGCCGTAAACAAATAATACGCACTTATCTGCCGCCTTATCGTAGTAATACCTGAAAAAGGACACAAACATAAATTAAAATCGAACTAAATAATTACTTAATATATCTACTGCAGAGTTACCTCTGCATTTTAGCCTGTTTGCTAAAACCTCAAAGCCATATTCTTTTTTTAAAATTGTCAATTCTAGATTCAAAATTAAAAATATTTTTGACACATTGTTTGATCTCATTTTTATTTCTCAGTGGTGCACTGGATTTTGATAGATGATCTTCCGATTATTTTAACGAAAATTTTGCCTAAATTTGTATAGGTAATAATTTTGATAAGCATGTTTTATCAGTTTCATTGAGGCGAATGAGCCATATTGATTATTGTGCAAGTGATTGTAAAATTTTCCTGGTACGTATTGTTAATTTTTGATTCTTCTTTTGCAAAGTCCATTTTATCGATTATTCTCTTTCCGGAAGCTCAGTCCTTAAATAGTGGTTTTTCTAACCAAATTTTTCATTTGTCTTAGGTTTGAATGTGGATTAAGGTTCGATTTTTTTTTACCTTTTCTGGTTTCCCTATTCCAAAATTTTAAGAAATTTACTTCTGGGAACGATTTTTCCAATAATTCGACGATTCAACCCTTTGGGACTCAGAGTGCAGAACTCTGCACTCTGAGTCCCAAAGGGTCGAGTTTCTTCTAGTCTGTTGAGCAGAACAACTGTTCTGCTCAACAGACTAGAAGAAACTCGACGTGGCACTATTCTTATTATTTAATTTACCTTTATTTAAATTCAGTTTTCATTAGAATGAGGTAACATAGATATCTTTACATATAAATTTTCCAAAACGAAATATTTATTTATTTACTCCAAACATACAAATATCCTTACAGGCTAGACCCAATGCGATATTGTAGCACACTTACAATTTAAACAGTTATTTATTAGCATAGCAAATTATATATGTAGCTATTCTTGTGAATTCACCCAAAGTGCAACAGAATAAGTCTAAGTCCTCAGCAATGAGGTTGAGAGTGCGGAGCGCGCTCGTGAGCGGCGCCTCGCGCAGCAAGTTAGATCGCGCGCGCGGTACCAGCAACCGCCCACATACCCGTCTGGCACGACTAGCTCCACCCTTCGCAATATATCCGCATTGTGTATTTTCCCTCTAATAACCTTAAAGATATAAGTCACTAGTGTGAGTTGCCTCCTGACCCTTAGTTCATTATATCCAACCATTCCCAAGACAAATAGAGTTGGATACATCAATGGATAAAATGGATTTACCCCGTGTTCCCTCATATATTTGTACCTAATAAACTTATTTTGTACTCGCTCCAACATGAGACTATACTTAGTTTCATGTGGAGCCCAGATAACTGCATTATATTCTAGTTGGCTTCCTACTAAAGCATTATATAATGCCGTTATAGCTTTTATATTTGTGAAGCCTTTAACCATCATAAGCACAAATCCTAGGTTCCTATATGCTTTTTTGCATACCTTAACTATTTGATCACGAAACGTGAGTCCAATGGTGAAACGAACTCCCAAGTCCCTCACTTCAGTGGCCCTAACCATAGGCACTCCGTCCACCGTATAAGTATATGTGATGGGTGTGCGTGCACGTGAGAAACTTATAGTTACACACTTAGACGTGTTAAACTGCTTTTGCTCCAAGCTACCACTCTCTCTCTGCAGTCTTTCACAGTCATTCACGTTTGTGATGGGGAGATAAAGCTTAAGGTCGTCGGCAAACAGTAAACACTTAGCATCTTGCACAACGTTTGGTAGGTCATTAATCATTAAGACGAACTCCAGAGGCCCTAGATTTGTTCCCTGGTTTACCCCAGATCTAGTATAATATGCGTTCGATTGATATCCTGCATAGTCAACATATTGCTACCTGTCACTTATATAACTTGCAAAAAACTTATGTAAATGCGGGGTGAAACCAACCCCCGCTAACTTTTTCAGTAACACGTCATTATCGACTAAATCAAACGCTTTTTTAAAGTCGAAATATGCAGCATCGGCTTGTACCCCACTGTCTACTATCGGCACCACATCCGCCATGTAGCCGAGTAAATTACTGGTAGTTTTTCTAGGCGGCCTAAATCCATGCTGCGCGTCTGTGAGTTGCGAGCTAACTTGTTGGAAAACGCTCCTATGAATAGAGCAGTTTCTAATACTTTAGCCATTGTTGACAATACTGCAACCGGTCTGTATTCTTCAACTTTAGTTCCCGAACCTCCCTTCGGTACCGGTATAACCCGGATAATCTTCCACATCTCGGGAAACACAACTGATTTAAGGCAAAGATTGTAGATGTGCAACAGCGGTGTCGCTAAACCCATTCGACAGTCCCTAAAAATGTACGGCGGAATACCATCAGGCCCTGACGATTTTTTCGGCTTAAGTTTCTGCAGGGCGCGTACCACGTCATCCAACTCCAAGCTGTCAAGATGAACCCGAGCTGATCCGTTCTGACTACCCGCTTCCACTATCGCCGCATCCACATCTAATCTAGGTTTATCTACATTGTACACTGAATAAAAATATTCAGCGAATTCTTGAACCGCTTATTCACATGTCAAGCCTTGTCCGTTTTTTTAAATCTTTTGGCTACTAGTGTTACCTCTTTTAGAATTAACATAAGCCCAAAAAGATTTAGGGTCGCTCGACATTTGGTTTTGCATACGTTGGCGATATTGTTCCTGTGCTACTAAAATCTTTTCTTTTACTAGGGTCCTACACTGAGCAAACGTTTCGTAATCATTCCCTAAACCACTACTTTTATATTTCTTATGAAGAGCAGCTTTGGGTTTTATGTCGCGAATTATCTCACCCGTATACCACTCGGGGTAACTGTACCTCGAGTGTACACGTCTTCGCTTTTTCTTGGGAACACAGTCATCTATAATTGAATAAATCGTGTCATAAAAATACTTTAAACCCATGTCTAAATCTAAGTTATATAAAGGAGTCCAGTCGACGGATGCGATCCTTGAATCATCGGAAAAGGAAAAAATCGGCTTTATTAAAATTCCAACTGACATGTGTGCGCGCTTCCGATGCCGATGTGCTCTTTGGCTCTAAGTGGGTATTTGCACGTAAAAACGGGCTGACGGACACCTCCAACGGCGGGTGATAAGCGTCCACCGGCACGAGCGGCGCCTCCGCCGCGCGTACACTCACACACTCCCCCTCCTCAAATGTACTCAATACTAAGTCTAAACAGCGATCATTGCAATTACTCACTCTGTTGCTCTGGGTAAACACACAATATGTCATAAGAAACTCATAATATGAATTATATAATCGCTTGTAGTACACGAATATAAATTAAAATCCCCTATCACTACCACTTCACGATAATTATTACAATATTGCTCAATGATTCTAAATAACAACCCATATTCATTCTCACTACTATTAGGTGGGATATAAACAACACATATAAAAAAACAAAAACCTATTACGTAAATAAACAGTGGCACCTACTAGTTCAAAAACATGATCATCAATGTTTACGCCGCTCGGCACAGGTACCCGCCGCAGCTCGATTCGTGGTGTGGCCACGAGACACGCGCCGCCTTGTTTTCGTCCATCCGCTCGGTCACATCGCATTATATTGAACCCAGGAGGGATTAATTCCGTATCACAAATTGATTCGTTTTGGCCAGTTTCCGTGATAGCAAATAGATCCGCGTTATGACTTGATATTCCTCCATAAAAGTCCTTTAACTTAGTTCTTAGACCTCTTACATTCTGATAATATATGTCAAGAGTAGATTTATTCCGAAGCTTTTGGTTTTTGGAATGGTCTATGAAACCAAACCCATTCAGAGAACTCAACATTTATTGGCCAATTCTGAGGTTGACATAATATGTCATATTTGCTCTCCGGTACTCCAATCATAAAGGATGCATAATCCCTTTCCGTTTTATGTTTAATTCGCCTATGTACCACTTTTGTACATGAAGTTTAAATAAATATTTTTTTTTGTTTTTTTTTTTTCTGTTCCTTGAATTTCATTTATGATAGTACTTCCTCCTCTTTTCACGTCTCACGTCACGTATATTTAGTAATTGCTGAGATACTGAAGAATTACAACAAAATTTTATGTACTATATTTAAAATTACATATTAATAGATAGATTTTCTAAGTATACCTTTTTTCTAAGTATCCATTTTAATACCGTTCTATTATAAAATATTTTTTATCTCGAGAAGCTTCTCATGATAAAACCTCTTATTTCTTTAAAATATACAGTGCACTAAACTAAAAATATTTATATTTTTTTTTCTCTTTTCAATATTGTTTATTATATTTTAGTTTTTGTTTCAATTTTTTTTTTTTTGTTTCAGCCTGCTCTGTCCCACTGCTGGGCAAAGGCCTCCCCCATGGCTTTCCAATCCTGCTTACAATTTGCCCTCTTTGACCAATCCGTTAAGAATGAGTCCAGATCGTCACGCCAGCGTTTCTAGGGCCTGCCTCGGTTACGACGGCCGTCTTCAGGCACCCACTGTGTGACTATCTTCGCCCATCTGTCCGGGTTCATCCTTAAAACGTGACCCGCCCAGTCCCATTTCAGCTTCGCAGATTCGTCGCCAACATCGGCGATGCCTGTCTTAGACCGTATTAAGGTGTTGCACATTCGATCGGAGAGTTTTATTTTTAGAATTCAATTATTCTATTCTATTACATTTTTACAAAAGTGAAGTGAATTTATTTTTTTATTTAAAATCCACACTACCTACAATATCCATATTTATAAAAATCAATATCTGTACGTCCGTACGCCTGTTGTTCTATAGACTCTTAAACTACTGAACCGATTCTGATGAAATATTGCACAGTTTTTCTACATACCATGCCAGGGAAGATTAAAAAAAAAGGTATTGGAACGTATGCCGCCGGGCAAAGCAAATTACAACTAAAACCGATAAAATAAACTGAAGTTACCAAACTAAACAAGTAACATTTAATTTATAAAATCAAAAAACCCGACTGCAAATTGTATAATGTAAATATATTTTTGTAATTTCATCCATTTTGATACCCTACTAGAAAGGTTTGGTTGAAAAAAAATATAGCGCCAAAAATCCGCCATTTTGTTTTTTTTTTAAACGCCTATCCAAGGACACTTGGGTTTTTGAGACGAATCTAATGGTATAAGATTTTAAACTATCATGGTCACTAATATTATTATTTACACTACTACAAATACCAAATTGATGTGTTCCACCGTGAGTTATATTGTTTACATCTTGAATGCAGTGCTTTGTTGACAACTAGTAATTGTGATGTTTGTGATCGTATTACCTACTTGCAAGCCGAACGCTCACGAGAGATTAATGCATTGACAAAACAACAAAAGTATGTATCACTAATTCAAAAACAAAAACCGGTAAGCCCCTACAATGATAATTCACAAGAAACTCGAACGGTTATCAATTTGTCTAGCGTTGAATTTTGCTCCTACTCCGAAACGCATACCTTAAGAAGAGGTGATCTGAAGTGTAGAGGAAGCGATAAGACGGAATATGATACCGGCGAGTGATGCCGATGTGCTGAGACAGGACACCGCCGTAGCGTCACGTCATGCTAAACCTCCAACATCGGACATCACTGCTGAAGAATTAGCCGCATTACGTGACCTCCGCATGGATGAGAATGTACTTGTACTTAAAGCGGACAAAGGTAATGCTACTGTAGTCATGAACGTCACGGTCAGTGGAAACGAAACGGGGCACTATGAAAAAGTCTTCTGTCTGCAGGGTTTAAAGAAACCTAACCTAACCTAACGTCGGGGTGCCCCAAGTCCCGAGCTCACTTGGCTCGCTCTTGCATCTATAAACAATTTACGAAAAAAAAAAATTTACAAACATTTTCTTTTTTCTTTCTTTTTTCCTCACTGCCCGGTTACGTATACTCCAACCAACGTTACTGAATACGATAAAAAGATCCGTAGCTTATTGAGTGATGTGAACACCTACAAGCAAGTAAACTACAACCCGACGGCACGAACGAACCGCAGTACACGCAAATTAATAAAGGAGTATCAACGTATTATTACAGATGCTACAGCTAAGCTACTTGCTCCGTCCTAGAAATATACAGCCCCCGAAACACAAGCAAAATGTTCCGTTACGGCCCATAGTCAGTCAAATTGAGTCGCCCACCTACTTCCTAGCGAAACACTTGGCTTCTGTCCTTCAACCATTAGTTGGACATTCAACATCTTATGTGAAAGACTCTCGACATTTCATTGACATCTTGCAATCCATTAATCTCCAAACAAATGACGTAATGGTCAGCTTCGATGTTGAGTCCCTATTAACCAATGTACCAGTGGCGGACTGCATGGAAGTAGTTAAGGTAAAATTGCAAGAAAATAACAACCCTGTGGAATACGTGAAATTACTACATCACTGCTTATCTACCAGTTAATTCATATACCAAGGTCAATACTACCTCCAGATTGATGGTGTAGCCATGGGTAGTCCAGTGGCTCCAGTGATAGCCAACATTTGGATGGAAAATTTTGAAAAGTTGTCGGTCTCCACTGCATGCACACCTATAAAACTGTGGAAAAAGTATGTTGATGACGTCTTTGGGATCATTGAAGGATACCAAAAAGAGGTAGAACTATGCTTGGCACATCTTAACAGCATACATGGTAAAATAAAATTTACCTACGAGATGGAAAATGACAGGACAATTCCATTCTTGGACGTGAAAATAGAGGTCCGTACTGACGGTTCTCTAAGCCACTCAATCTATAGGAAATTGACTCAAACGGATCGATATCTACACGCTGATTCTCACCACCATCTCAGACAGCTGAACTGTGTAGTGACTTCACTCACCAACCGTGCATATGATCTATGCGACGAGGAACACTTACGTGCTGAGCTAACACATGTGCAGAGGGTCCTACAGAGAAACGGATATACAGGGAAACCCGCGCAGCCTAAACCAAAACCTAGTTGTAAGCACCCGAAGTGCGAGGTTGAGAGGCAGCCAGCATTTTCGCCGCACGTGAGGGGAGTGACAGATAAGGTTGCCAACATTCTTCGGAAATACGCCGTAAAGACTATCTTCACTCCTTTCAAAAAAGTGTCTCAGATGCTGCGTTCGCCGAAGGACAAATTTCCGCTGGAAAAGCCCTGTGTTTATAAAGTAGAATGCAGTTGCGGCAAGTCTTATATCGGTCAGACTAAACGTACGGTAGCTTGTCGAATATAGAAACAGAAGAACAACGACACCCAAAAATCGGCCATAGCTCAACATCTCCTGGATTCAGGATCGAACCACTGGATTGAGTTACATAACCCTCAGGTCATCTCGACAGAACGCCACTATATTCCTAGACTGGTTAGAGAAGCTATTGAGATTACCAAATATAGGAACTTCAACCGGGATGATGGGTACCAGTGGTCCAACTGTGTAAAAAGCGGAAAAGTGCAGAAAAAAGTTTGCGAGCGGACACAGTGAGTTTCGTGTGTCCGGAACAGAATCAAGTTGCGAGTGACAGTGGTAGCGGTACTGAGTGCAAAAAACGAACAAGAAAGAGGGTAGACCGATTTGTCTGCTCATAAACACCCACCCGCAATAACTTCAGTTTATCCGTAATAATGGTGCTTGCAACAGCGCCGAAATATCGGGAACTCAATGAAAACAGTAAACACGGTAAATATCCCGTTTCTAGTGTAAATAATCTAATGGTACTTAATCGTCGAAGTTCATCCAGGCATTTGGAACATCGAGGTAATAACTTATTTCAGTGTTCGAATGAGGTGGAGCTAGCCGTCCTGTATAGATCTATCTCTTTCGCATACGAAAGTGATATTACAGTAATACTACTTTAAGAGGGGTGATTTACCCCGAGGATTTGTTTCCTGCGTTGGTCAAAGAAAATCCGAATATAATCAAACAAACCTTGTTATGTATGCTAGGCATGTTGTTTTTTCTTTTTCACGTCGATGTGGAGCCTTGCACGGGGGCTTCTTGATTATTGAGCCTGAAAAACAACATATATTGATTTGAATTTTTTTAACGAATCTATGGCATAAAATTGAAACAAGTCCCGCCTGAAATTCATCTGCATGTACTCCACTCATCATTTGACTTCGACCACAGATATAGATAGACCTATTAACGCAAGAGCACCTACTTCGCGTGCCCGACTTAAGCTAAAGAAACTTAACGTGGCCACTGTGACGCTCAGTCTGCATTGGTGCGTCACGCTAGTCGGACCTCTCTCAAAAAATTAAAGCTGCAAATTCGTAATGCATTGCGGCTTTTACTTGAAAAAAATCTGAGGTGATGGAACCGTTGCAAAGTCCAAAAAATACACGGCATGATGTCGTTAATAGAGAGCTTAAAAATCGTTTATTAATCATGATCAAGCTAATGTGCTTAAAACAACCAACGTTACAACTTGAGAACTTTATTTTTATTTTCCTGTCTCATTACTAAGTAACAAAATCGATTAATAAATCGATGATTGTGAATAATTCTTTACTGTACACAATTCCTTAATAAATATTATTGAGAAATGGTATGTACAAAGGCGAACTCTAGTGATAGAGAGAGATAAAAATAGGGTAGAATTCCGTTTCTTTTTGTAAACACTTAAATTGATTATATAAGGTGTTTCAATGAAAAAAAAAAATAGTGCTTGTGACAGTTGTGACATCATAGTAGGTAGTCAAAAAATGGCACGCTTAGTTTTTATTCAGATCGTGATACTTGCGTTATCTAAGTCTATCTATATCTGTGAATTCAACGTAAGTTTTGTAGACCTTCTTACATTCTAGCTGTCAAAATTAGTTACTCGTACTTACTGTAGAGGCGCTGCTTGAATGCCAGTTCAAAACTTACGTCAAAGGTAGCGTTTATGATACAAGCAATACGGTAAAATTCGTGCGAAGGTTTAAGGTCATCAAGTTCACTGATCGCTTGCAAAATGAAGCGACTCTGAAAAAATAATGCTTTCCGGGGCATGGAGGAACCGAATCAAATCATTTATTTCTTTGCAAACATGGTTACATAGATGTTATCTTATAATAAGGTTCTCCACATTTTGCCGTCGCATGGGCATGCAAATGTTTATGTTTTTATGTTTTTTAAAAAACGTTGCCCCACACTAGGAATTTCTCCTGTATCGTGGGTGCGTTTACAAACATTTAAATTCACATACACAAACATCCAGACCCGGAACAACTATTTGTAGGCCATACAAATATTTGTTACGTGCGGGAATCGAACCCGCGACACGAAGCGCAGCAGTCAATCGCTCAGCCACTGCGCCAACCGTGCCGTCAAATGGTTTACAATTATTATAAATTTAAAATAAGTGGCATGTCATTGGAATTATATAAAATAAAAATATTAAGGAAAGTCGGTATGTCATCCGCAGCGCAGTTGAGTGCAGTTTCGGACTTCTGAATACCCATAAAGCATATTGTAACTCACTTACTTCATCACCCTTTACATCACACTCTTTCTCGCACTCCTTTTTACTGACGAAATTGTTAGGGCCACCACCGCATCCTCCACACACGAAGAGAACGCATTCATCGTCCTTTCTGTCATAGTAATATCTGAAACATTAAAAATCATAACATAACATAACAATATCATGCATGGAGGCAGAGGTGTACCTAGTAGTACGCCTTCATTTCGCTAATTTTATGTTTAAGTCCCACGTCCTAGGGAGCAAGCCTATTCCCAACAGGGCAGGAATCCAGAGTCCGTAGGTGCTACTGAGAAATTTCTGATGGAACAACCCAATGACTTACCATAATCAATTATTATTCTTGTGATTCTTGCCTGTATTGAAAAATGTGTTTACACTCAGTGAAATAAAAGTCTTTTGACCAAGTGGAAGTCTAAAGCTACAAATTAAAAAAAAAACTAAAATAACTTTACTTTCGGAAGTCGGTGACTTTGTATGTTTCATTGACTTTTTTGCCACCGACTTCCGACATAAAAGTTATTTTTCACTTGTTTAGTGTTTTTTTTTTGTAATTTACAGGTTGACTTTTTCAAGTGGGCATTCATGGCCAAATCCGAAACTATGAGGAATAGCGAAAAATACTCAAAGGAATCTCAAGCCCGATTTTGATAAAAACTAAAACTGCATCTTTGAATTTTTGAAAAATTAGTATTCCTAGTTAGGAATCGAACCCGTTTATTTTTTTTTAAATATTCACGCTGTAGTATTACACCATTCGATAGCGTTGGATATCGCCTGATATACAGGATATGGCACCACCGCGCGGGCTTCCAAATAAAACAATAATCACGTAAATCGGCCCAATGCCACAGGCTGCCACCTGCTACGAACCTTACATACTCCTTTCGCCTCGTCCACGTTCATACCTATGAGCGCACAAGCACGCCTGTTGCAAGAACGCATTTGACCTTTCTAAATATCACCAATAAGGTCACTGTATGTCATTATCTAAGTTACAAATATCTTTTGTTAGGCGCCTTTGGTTTATCTTCTCAACAAGATTTGTTTTAAGAATACTCTTTTCAAATTTTGTCATTACATCTTCACCTGTTCACCACATCATCTCTAAGTAAATGTGACGAAAAGAGTAATGAATATAAATGGTAATGGATCGAATGAAATGAAGGAAAAAGGAGTAAATGTTGATTGACAGAGGAGAATGGAAGAAAAAAAAAGTTTTGCGCCGACCCCAAGTAACATGGGACAAGGGAAGGAAGATGATAAACTCCATGCGTAACACCCACGCGCGGATTGCGAGATCAGTCTGAATATAGAATAGGCCTCAAAATGGGTGAAAACTATTGTTTACCGCGATCGAAAGGAAACGTATATGTTACTCAGTAAGAGGTTAAAATGTCATTCATTATCGAAAGGTTTGCTGATAAATGTTGACCTCAGCGATATAAGCTACAGCGCCGTATTTAGTATGGCATCATTTCTGTTTTTCGCGACTGATGACTGAGATGGCTCTTAGAAATGAATTTATTAATTTGAGTCAAGATAATTGTAAGCCTCTAAATACGCCCCTGCTATATTAATTTCCAAATAAATACGTAGAGATGTAATATTAACAGCAATTAGCGCTAACATTGTTTCGAAGTGAACGACACAAGTTACTCAACTTTAATTAAAATGAAATTATTTTATTTTCTCCTGCTAGTGTTTGTGGCTATTGCCTTGAGTGAAACCAGGGGTAAGTTTTAATGGTTTTTGACATAGCAAAGAAATATTTATATTAGTTAAGGTAACCCCACAGGTGGTTCTAACCCCACTGAGTGAGTTCCCACCGTCGGCGCGTTTCGAACACATTCACGTGGACATAGTGGGACCACTGCGTTTGTCTAATGACCGACGATACTGCGTGACTATTATCGATCGTTGCACCCGTTGGCCAGAAGCCGTTCCTGTAACAGAGATCACCGCTGAGGAAGTCGCAAAAGCCCTCTATGAAAATTGGATTGCTAGATTCGGTTGCCCACTAAGAATATCAACCGATCAAGGACGGCAATTCGAATCATCATTGTTCCGGTCACTAATGAAAAAGTTTGGGATAGCACGAATACGGACCACGGCGTATCTTCCCCAGACCAATGGTATGATCGAGCGGTGGCACAGAACATTGAAGGCAGCACTCATGGCGCGAGGCACCACACAGTGGACAGAAGAGCTTCCTACTGTATTATTAGGATTGCGCACGGCGTTGCGAACCAACAACGGTTTAAGCCCAGCAATGATGACGTATGGCACTACGCTTCGCTTACCATCGGATTTAATCGTTCCAACCAAGTCAAACATTGATGAGAACGACTATACACGCCGCCTCTCAGAAACCATGGCATCCTTAAAAAGTGCGCCGCGATCAAGCAACAGTCGAACAAAGCCATTCATTCATCACGATCTCTCCACGTGCACACATGTTTTCGTGCGCAACGACACAGTTCGTTCCCCGTTAACACCGCCGTACTAAGGTCCCTACGAAGTAGTGAAGCGCTATGACAAGTGTTACAAAATAAAGTTACCACTACGCACATCGGTAGTGTCAATGGAAAGGCTCAAGCCAGCCTACATATTCAATGAGTCTGAAGATGAGGATCATCGCACCCCTGATCAAGCAATCCAGCCATACACCACAAGATCAGGAAGAACCGTAAAGCCCGTTGTTCGCTTCGCTTAAGGGGGAGTGATGTGGGGCCAGTGTAAACACGCGCCACACGCCAACCTGCAAGCACCAACAACCGCGCGCAACGAGCGCGCGACGCATACTGACAAAAGGTACGGCGACGGCGGCCTGCGGCACCTCTGGCACAGGAATGCGACCGCCCGGTCGGACAGCAGGCGCGCGCGCGCCACACGACGTGCTCGCATCGAAGAGAAGGACAAACTACTCCTACACAATGGCGCTGCTGTGTATTTATAGTCGGCGCACTCTTAACACCCGCGCCGACCAGATGGATAATTATGGAGACCAGAAACCCTCCTCTGATTGGCTGATACATCGTATGTGAAAGTCCACCAGCTACTACATCCAAGTTCCTCTTGTTATATAGGAGCTTGGATTTTGACAATAAATGTTCCATTTTGAATCTCAATCGCTTGTTTCATTGAATCTCAAAAATATATCGCAACAAAGTGGGAAAGTACCCACAAGGTATTTGCGTCATATTTTGGATAAGTTTTCGTTAACTTATTAGGCAAGTAACTTTCTATATTCCATTTGCGAATGTGTCCATTGGATATTGCCTAATTTGATACAGAAAGATGCCCTTAATATAAGTATAAAGAAGAATTATGTGTCTATTAAGTGGTTATAAAAGTCACGGTCTTTCGAGAGTGCTGTACTTCATTATACACGTGCAGCCTGTGGGCTAGATGTACGCAAAGATCGTACAGTGCTATCCTAAGTATATTAACGCGTTTAGGATGCTCGTGCGGCTGCCCCGCTTTTGTAATGCGTCGGGGATGTACGCAGATGCGCATGTGAATTGTTTTTACGCATCATCATCTGCCTAGCCTTTTCCCAATTATGTTGTGGTCGGCTTCTAACCGGAGGTCGCTGAAAATCAGTATTTTACTATTTTTTTTTTGTTTCTACGCAACAATGCGTAAAAGGTGCGCTTCCCTGTGTGCTCAGTGGGGGCAGCACCAACAGTATCTTAAGCATGATTGCAAGTCGCCTGGACTGTGTTTATGTGGGTCGCTGTTGTGCTGTTACTCATGGGTTGTTATTTGTTGTGTTGTTTGTATCAGTCCACAGTACACAGTGTAACAGGTTTAGAGCCATGGATACTAGAATAAAGAGAAATTTCACTGAATAAGTTTTACTTTTCTGTCGTTGCCGGAGTTAAGGTTTTTAAAGTAACAGTCTGAAGAAATATCTCGAAAGTTAAATAAAAATCCTGTTGTTTTCAGATACAAAATGCCTGCAACCAACAGATGCTGGTATATGCTACGGAAACATGCCTATGTATGTATTATTGCTAAATGATAAGTATATTTTATTTATATTGCTCACTTGAAGCGGCCGCGAATTATGATTCCTGGGATCAAACCGAGACAAGCCCTATTATTTTCATAGTTCATAGTTCATTTATTTGTCAGAAACATGAGTATGCACACACAAAGCATGCAAGATGTTAAGTACATTGCAGAAAGGATCACAGTCATGTTTTACCTTTACGGCGTACAAATATGTATTATAATAACATTTGATCAAATATAAAATGAATTGTAACTGATAATTAATATACACATAAAAAAATTAAAATTAATTGAACTTCATTTGTCAACGATTGCAATAAATTACATTTAAATGTAATATAGGTACAGCATAAGCATTTTAAATATCAATTAAACAAAATTAGAAGATCAATTATAAAAAAATTAAATAAAAAATAATATTAATTCAGATGTCAAAATAAGATAAAAAATCTAACAACAGTCAACAGAACCAAACATCGCCCCCATATTAGAATTAGATTAGAATTAGCATGTTTTCTCCATTAGAAACTCTGCAATACTATAGAAACATTTGGCTGCTAAATACTCTTTTAGTTTTTTTTTAAATAAGTTAGTAACAGTTATATCTCTGAGTGCCTGTGGAAGGTGGTTGAATATACGTGGAGCCATACAGAAAACACTTTTACGCATTAGTGCTGTATTGGAGGGTCTCCCACACAATCTGTGCTTATATTTATCGCGCCGGTTACGGTTATCCATATCTGATTGTTTCTTAAAGAGATGCGGGTTAGATTTTACGAACATCGCAATTTCAAAGATATAGAGTGATGGTAGGGTAAAAATTTTATATTTTACAAAGAATGGCTTGCATGAGTCGGTTGTTTTTAATCTGAACATGGTTCTAATACATCTCTTCTGTGACCTGAATATTAACTCTTTGAGGGTTGAGTTTCCCCAGAAGATAACACCAAATCTTAGAAGAGGACCAACTATTCTATGATACGCCGTGAGCTTAGCATCCACACCCAGAACAGGAGCAATTTTGCAGAGCATATAGGCTGATTTACTCAGTCGCTTGCTTAACTCCTCCAAGTGTGGTTTCCAGTTTATTTTTTTATCTATTGTGAGCCCTAGGAACTTACTTACATCCACTCTACTTATCTGTTTGTTATTATTATGTATATTCAGGTTATTATTAATGTTCAAACGCTGACTGAATATCATTAATTTTGTTTTATCGAGGTTTATTTTAAGATTATTATTACTTAGCCACGTAGTAATGGAAACAATTGTATTATTTATTTCATATTCATAATTGTGGTCATCCATGCATTTAATCGTTACAGTGCTATCATCGGCAAAAAGTGACATCGGATTATTTGTTACATTTGGAAGATCGTTAATATAAATTATGAATAGTAGAGGACCCAGGACACTCCCTTGTGGAACGCCATACATAACTGATTTGCGTTTGGATGTAAATATCTGCTCTTCTTTAGTTACATGATTGCATTGACTTATTTCAACATACTGCTTTCTATTTCTGAGGTATGATTCAATCAACTGTAGAACGTTTCCCCTAATTCCGTAATTATCTAATTTATCTAGCAATATTTTATGGTCCACGTAGTCAAATGCCTGTGTCATATCGCAGAACACTGAACATACTGGACGCCTTTTATCAACATTTTCGACTACATTGTTTAGGAAATCATAGATTGCCATATTTATTGTCTTACTTTTTCTGAAACCTTTTTGATCATCTGTTAAAATGTTCATTTTTTCTAAAAAAATATATATTTGTCCATATAGATATTTTTCGAATACTTTTGATAATATAGGTACAAGCGCTATTGGTCTATATGACTCCATTGACATCTTCTCGGTTTTTTCAGTACTGGCTTTATGACGGCAATTTTAAGGTGTTCTGGGTATACACCTTCAGTTATGCATAGGTTTAGAATATGGCTTAGAGGTTTACTAATGATGTCACCTACTTCTTTGACTATATGTGTGGAAATATCATCATGTCCTGTACTCTTTGTATTTTTGAGCAGTTTAATAATTTTTGATATGTCATGGTGGCTACTTGGTGGCATAAACAAGGAGTTGTTATTTTTAGTTATATTTTTTGTAACATTTTTACCACAATCAGGAACAGGTTTGACTTTTTCTATAAAAAAATTATTGAAAGCTTTTGCTATTTCAGTTGGATTAGTTACTATTTTATCGCCTACTTGAATTTGCGTAATAGCCTCCTTCGGTACATTCACTTTGGAACTGTTAATTATTTCCCATGTAGTTTTTATTTTGTTTACTGATGTTTTGATTTTATGTGTATTTTGAGCGCGTTGGGTCAGTCTAATTATTTTTTTGTACGTTGTAGAGTATTTTTTAAATTTATCTCTACTTGCGTCACTGGGATGCAGTCTATACCGCCATAGGAGTGCCCTTTTCTTTTTGCTACAAAGTCTTATTCCACGTGACACCCATTGTGGTTTCCTATATGTTTTAACTAAGACTCTTTTCAATGGAAAACATAGTTCATAGAATAACAAGAATGTGTCTATAAAAACATTGAATGCTCTATTTGGATCATTGATTTCATAAACTTGAGAGAAGCTAATATTTTTAATACAATCATTAAATTTGTCTACATTTTCTTGATTATAATCCCTACGATGAATATACCATTGGTTAATCAAACATTTTTTTTTAACTGGACATTTTAGTATTTGGCAGGTGTGATCGGAAAGGGCAAGGTCCACGACTTCAGATTTACATTTATTTCCTAGATTGTGTGCAAAATTATCAATACACGTACCACTTTTCAGTCTAGTAGGCTGATATACTTGCAGTTTAAGATTCGAGTTAAGTAGTAAACATTCTAATTCCAATGTAGTTCTATCTCGCTTTAACATGTCAATATTAAAATCCCCACACAATACAATATTTCTTCTTTTGGTTTTATTAATAAATTTTAACAGTTTTTCTAGCTGCTCAAAAAAAGAATTTAGATTTTTTGGATTTGGAATTCTATAAATACATATTATAATGGTATTACTTTGCGTCATTTCAATTGCACAACACTCGAACAGGTTACTAATTGCGAATTTGCTAATACCGGTAATTTCCTTCCATTGATAGCCCTTTTTTACCAAAATACAAGAACCCCCTCTTTTGCTGTCTTTTCTCGTGAAGATCGCAGCTAGATTGTAGTTAGCTATTGATAAGAGCTGTTCATATCCAGACATAATGAAATGCTCAGTTATGCAAATGACGTCAATGTTTATTTTCTTAGTAATTAATTCTTCTAAACCTACCGCCAGTGCATCGGATTTTCCGATGAGACCTGCAATATTCTGATGCATAATATAAAGGTGTTTATTATAGAAAAAACTGGGCTGAGTTAGGGTAGTGGGGTTTTACTTCATATTCCTGTGTATTGGCATTTATGTCTGTTTCTACAAATTCTGAACTATATTGATTTATATCATGCATAAGATCCTTTAGGTCCTGAAAAATAGTTCGCATGCCGTTGTTATTTAGTCTTCCGGTGCGTCTATTGAACATTGTGTGATCACATAACAAATTCTTGTTAGAATCCAGAAAATAGGCGTGTTCGTGGGCCAATGTATCGAGATAGAGTAGACTATTGAAATGTTCTATCCTCCAATTAAACAAATTTACATAGTTGCCGCATTTGTAGGTCGGTGCACAGATAATAATATTAGTGTGTTTGAATTGCTGTAAAGATGAAAATAAATATCATATCGAAGTAATCATTGCTCGTGTTGAAATCTTCTTCGCCAACCAATATAATACAAAAATCGCTCTTTGTTAATGATTGGAATTTGGTCTCTATATCGTGCATCATCTGGTCCAATTTACGGTGCGGCATTAGGTAGTGACATACTTTCGATTTGTGTTGCAGAATATCATTTGAAATCGAAGTTATTTTATTTATTTTGTTACTACTTATGACGATAATCTTATTGGTTTTCTCAGAATGATTTCGCGATTTACATAACGGGTCACTTTGCTTTATAATGGGAGCTGTGGCAAGATTCCCAGTAGTGTTTTCAGGATTAATATTCAACGCGGTGTAGCTTTCATTTAAATTTACTGTTTTCTTTACTGATTTAGGCCTGGACTTCATTGATTTGCTATGTTTTTTAGAGGATACTAAGCTGTTATTTATGTGGCAGGAATTCGTACAAAGCAACTTATATTTGTCTATTTTAGCTTGTTGTGATGTAATTATTTGTTGAAGAGTGTGATTTTCCGTGTTTAGATTATCTACCTCATTTTGGGTTCTTTCTAAGTCCATTTTAAGACTCATAATTTAATTTCTCAACTCCTCGACTTCGTGGTTGAGCAATACCCTTGATAAATCCGGCAAACTCCGTGCACTGTCCGAGAGGTATGTGCTTGAGGAGGTGTTTAACGAGTTATCATTACAAAAGCTACCGTTACCTTTAGACTGTTTACGCCTTAGCGTGATGTTTCTATCACAGGAATCCATGTTTTTACTAGAATTCGTCCAAATTCAAATAGTGTTGATAACGTTATTCAGCGTATTAAGCGATGCAAAGCAGACAGCCGTTTAGTCTTGCAAACTGGACGCAGCGGTTGAAGCGCTTAAAGATAAGGCAGTGGTTACTGTGTGTCGTTAGAGGCGCAAAGGTCTTAAGCGCCGTGGAATGTGCATCGCTTACGCGTTTCGTTCACCGGGTTCACTGTCAAACAATTTCACTTAAATATTGTAACGAACTTTTTTGTTTTTAATGTTTTCACTGTTATTACGATTATTTAGATGAATTTTTAATGTAACACATTGTCAGTACTAGTTTTATGTACACTTTTTAAACAGAGAACGCTTTTGTAATGCACTTTTACCACTATTTTGAAATACTTTTAGCGGAGCGCGTATAAATCTGTCTACCTCACACGATTCACTTTTGTTTCTGATTGTCACTTTGCCACTTGATTGTCACTTTGAATTGTTTTATCACCACTGTTTTTCAAACGGTGAAAGAAAACATCGTGAGGAAACCGGCATGTCCTAACCAAAAATTCGAAGACATTTGACAGCTGCTAATCCGCACTGCCAGACTTGGCCACTAACACAGAATATTGAAAACAAACTAGGTGTATGCCAAAGAGGAATGGAAAGGAGCATGATGGGTCTAAGGTTGAAAGACAAAAGGAAAGCTACAATAATTAGGAACACCACAAAAGTAGCAGATGTTAAAGTAAAAACACGAACCCTAAAATGGAAATGGACAGGTCACATGATGAGAACACAAATAGAAAAGTGGACCAAAAAAGTTACTGAATGGTACCCAAGGGACGGAAAACGACGCAGAGGAAGACAGATAAAAATATGGGAGGATGATCTGCCTAAGGGATGGAGGAATACAGCGAGGGATCGACAAATTTGGAGGGAACTAGAGGAGGCCTATGTCGCAAGACAGCCTGACCTGGTAGCTAATAAGATAAATAAATGAATGAAATATGTGTAATCTAAGGTTAGTTAAGATATAATTTAAGTTTAGTTAATCTTATAATTTAAGTTTAGATGTAGACAACAAATAAGTGTAGTTTATATTTTTAGTTTCAAAATTACTATATATTGTGTATACGAAGGTCAGAGTAAATAAAGGCTATTTTTATTTTATTTATTTATTTATTTATTTAATCCGCACTGGGCCTGCGTGGCTCCTCTCTACGAGTTGGTGGCCACTCTTTCTCATAGAGAGGATGTACGTGCGAAGCAGGAGCAGGTGGCCTACCATGACGTCTTATAGCAGGAGTAATTCCAGTTTGGGAAAGAGATAGTGCTAGAGACCTGTATAGCTCTGTCTCTTTCCCATATAGAATTACTCCAGTTTTAAGACGTCATAGGACCCCCCAGGTCGATAGTAACAAGACTATTAATTAACTTGTAGTTTAGCGCTCAACGTAACGCGCTCAAAACATTGTGCTGGCTCACGCATGCATTGAATAGAACAGGAGTCATGGAGGTATTTAAATTAAAGTTAAAACATTTAAAAGTAAAAAAGAAAAAGTTGGAACTTTACTTTTTACTACAAGTTTTTAACTAGTTTGGAACCTCAGACCAAATGAAAAACCAAGACACAGCGCTGTCAACAGTGATGTGAGGCCGGTTTCTTAAACATGTGTGCACTTTGTGAGCGTAGTTTAGTTGTAGTTTGATGTGTGCGTGTGAGCGTGTATACACAGAGCGAGGCGTAGTTTTGCGCATGCTTCACTGTATTGTTCTCAGCGCTATGTCTTGGTTTTTTAGTTGACCCGAGGTTCCAAACTAGTTCTAAACTTGTAGTAAAAAGTAAGGTTCCAACTTTTTCTTTTTTACTACTTTTTATTGTTATAACCTTTTTTAACTCTTAGTTTTTTATTTGTTCTGAGTTTGGAACCTTCAATATCTCCGTAACTACCTTTGTATAAGTTTTACAGTAAACTTATTTTTATTTCAGGTATTCATTCAATAATGTGGCTAAAAGGTGTGAGGCTTTCAACTACGGAGGTTGCATGGGAAATGACAACCTTTTTGCTACTTTAGAAGACTGTCAGGCTGCTTGTTGAGATTACAACATAATTAAATAATAAAAGTTAATAATTTTTAAATGTTGATTATTTTTTCACTGCAATCCTTTTTACAGTTATTTTATTTCTGACTGGCTTGTGCCCACGACTTCGCCTTTATCCTTTAGAATTTGGTAAAAGTGTAGCTTCCCATTGGTGAAAGATTAATAAAGTTTAATGTTAAAAAGTAAAAAAAAAAACAATAACTTAAATAGTCTGTGAAATCTTTCACATTGAAAAGCATGAAGAAAAAAACTAAAAAGCATTCCATGCTTCCAAATATGATTGTATTTTGCTTTTAAGTCGGGTTTTTATAATTATTTACCTTTATTATACTAACTGACGCCAGTGGCTTTACTCGCCTTTTTTTTGCTAGTGCAATCAATAAGGACCAAGTTTTATTGCAATCGGAATCCTTTAATCCGACTTGGCAGCGCGTAATTTTAGTGTTTCGTTATTTTCGTTTTGTTTTCGTTTTTCGTATTTATGAAGAAACAAACAAAACATGTTAAACTGTCTTATGTATGTATAAGAAGATGCGGGCGAATAAATAAATAAATACGTGTTGCGCCGACCCCAAGTAACATGTGACATGGGTAGAAAGATTATGATGCAGAAGATGCGAGCGAGGCTTCACCCCGTGACGGATTTTCATACAAACTTTCAACCCCTATATCTCCCGATTTTCCAAAATCCTATCCATCCCGCGGAAGCCTACATCACAATATCTATCTCTATCCCTTTAAACCACTTGCATTACCTGTAAAACCATCCTAAATAAAAGAGATATTTAGGCAGAATGTTGCCCATTGCTTTAAAGGGTTCTCTCAATTCACACCACTAATTATTCGGCCACTCTTGTCCAACAAAATGCAAATGTTGTAGCACCATGCTACGCTGTAACAGCCTACGAACTACGGGAGGCTTCGGCCTAACGAGAAAACCTTTGTTGGCTATGCTCTACGGCAGGTGACTGCCCTTTACCTCGTGGTGGTTATTGAAAACAGCGCCATCTGTGTATTTTCGTAGAAATCATTTGCGAGAACCGAACTGTACTTATTTTTAATAGTTTAACATCATGTGGGTAGATGTCACTGTGCGTTTTAAAATTCTATACTTTTGGTCAATGCGACCAAACCAAAGAGTATAATTAATAATAGGGGAGGACCAAGTTTTCTTCCTGGTCGAAGCTTCTGCGGCTAAAAAACCGTGGTTGTGGCCGTGTGATGCGCGAGGTACCTTTTAGTCAGTGACGTCAATGTTTCTAAGAGACTTTTTAGTATTTACATGACTATCTACGCTGAGAATTAGCATGTCTAGGTTAAAGAATAATAATTAAAATGTTAAGAACTAAAGAATGTTGTATAGACTGCGAGAACTCCCAATGATGATCGCTCGCGGTTTATTAGGATTTACTGCCTCACCAAATTTGTCGGACCAGTTTTTCATTGCCATCAGGTCCCTGCTTAGATTGTCGATTAGATCTCGTATTTCGTTAACCCCCCTGACAGTTCAACTGCAAGTCATCGACATACAGATGACACGGCACACTGAAGCTCTGCAATTAAGAGTTTATTAAAAATAGAAAACAGAAGACGAGAAAGGTACATAAACTCGATTCACACGTCAAAATATTCATGTATAAGGGTGATACTAATTTTGGAGGAGCTCGTGGCTAAATAGTAGCAGCCGCTCGGGTCGATCTTAAGGTTAAGTCACGCTTGCCTATTTGGTCCGTGGATGGGTTACCCATTACGTACCGAGTTTCCTCCGTGTCCAGAATGCACGTTAAACATATATAGTAGTCAGTCTATGGTCCCGGCTGTTATATGCATGGACTTAGTCTACAAACAGGACTGAGTTCTGCGAAATTCGTAACACACAAAAATGAACCATAACAGTCACACCGTAGGTTTACTTTTGTTAAGCTATCATAACCGAGGAGAGAGAGATCCATAAGGGAGCCCTTTGCCCTTTCACTCAATTGCCAACAGATAAAAATATTAAAGATGGTAGAAAATATTACACCGGCAGTCACTTCACACTACAATTAAAATAAATTACGTGTAAAAGTTTTTAGCTTTAAAATTAATTTTAATTATTTCTTTTATAGGTTTACAGTCTAATACAATACAAGTCAAGAAGTCTAGTATAATACTAATTTATTTATTTCAAGTCAAATTAAATTTTAGTATGATTGTTTGGAAGCTATTATATGTATATTCATTATGGTAACACTGAAATCTGTCATGAAATGGTGTTAATTTGACGTCCTAAGTTATTTTGAAAAAAAATTAAGTTTTATCTACGGTTCCTTTTTATTTTAACTGTGAAAATGGTTAAAAGTATTGTATCACGTCATGAATAAGTGAATCATATGGTGGTTGTGGCATATCATTTCACAGATAAGGAATATTAGTATATAAGAATATCGTAGTAACATGATATAAGAATACATAATATAAGAATATCGTAGTAACATGCTGGTATTTTACATAGAAAATTGTGCGTTTTCGTCCGCAGGCCTCTTACATTTTTGATAGTAAATCACAATATAACAAGTTGAATTTTGTTTGTATGTAATACCATTGATATGCATAAAAAGCTTCTACAAAGTTAAACTTATTTCAACCTATCTAAAGTTACTCGATCTCTTATCACTATATACTCCGAGGAAAAAAAAAAATAATACAACCGCTTCTGATCCACACAAATTGGAATCCTAATTCTCTTATTGATCACGGAGTCTTGGGGAGCTGAACTGAGTGACGATTGATCGAGGCCTTGGAGAGTCACGGTTTACTTTGGCAATTCGTGTGCAGTTTAAAATATCATTTTCTGTAATGGCGCAGCCTATGACCGACCCCAGCTGTTTTGTCAGGCAGAACGCATTGAATCTCAATATTGCTGGATCTAGCATGTTACTCCATCTGGTTTACGTGATTCGTGAGTTTTACAATGGTGTTGGACATTAGTTAGTTTTTGATTTCAAGATCCTTTATTTCCAAAATAGCAGTTTCATATTGACTGTTCATGAAAGACATAGCCTCGTTTACTTCCTTCAACTCTTCCCTGATTGATTTATGCTCTGAGTTCATATGGACATTTAATTGCGCAAGCACGTCAGTCATTGCAGTTTTTATTACTGCCTCTACTATGTCTTTTACATCAGCCTTAGTCAAGGTACTAGAGTTGCTAATCGGTGGTGACGACATGGCCATTCTTTTTTTGGCACGCGAGGTTATATTTTTTCTCGGTCTGGTGGGAGACACCGTACTTTCAGAGTTTTCTTTTGAAGGTGAAGATTCTGATTCTGCCATATTATTATTATTTTTGTTTAATTGAAAGCGCACACTAAGAAATGCCCACACCGAGAAGTGCACACTTATAAGAGCCCACGCCGAGTGAGCAACCAAAAGGTCTTAAGTGCGCGAAAGTCGGCGTCGCTTACGCATTTGCGTCAAGGGCTCTGTATTCGGTGTGCGGTTAACTTTTTATAATATACCCATATTAATAAAAAGTTCACTTATTATTTCATTAGATAAGTCTTATTTGTGATGTTTTTGTGTAATTTCTTCCACTCACAGTTAGTATGTCCAAAAATAATTTTATCACCAACACTGAACCGAAAACAACTTTAAACTGTATAAAAACTATTAATTACTGCGGAACGATATAAAAGCACAGTACACTTTTGGCCGGTAGTTGAGTACTCTCTCTCTCTCTAATAAAGAATAAATAAAACATAAATGAGTAAAAGCAGTCGCTTTATTTTGCCTTTAGTATATACCATCCATTGCTGCTAGCATGTTCACGGAGAGGATTGCCAAGCTAGAGGTTCAGGTTTTTTAATCTATTGTTTTTACAAGCGTTTTCGCATATAGCTTTGTTGTGAAAATTGTTTTCGGTTGCCCCGCAGCCACCATAAGTGTAAATCACACATTCACCTGTCTTTGTGTCGTAACCATACCTGAAATCAAAAAGATTTAAGATGCGCCTTTAGTAGGTGCAAGAGTTAAAAGCGCAGGGCACGCCGCCAGCGAGAGAGCGAGACGGGCGAGCCTGTTTTCATACTTCGTTGCGGCTCTTTCGATAGTTCGCGGTGTGAACCAAAGTATGAAAAGAGGTCAAACGATGACTCGCCCCACTCGCTCGTTTGCTGGGCCGTGTGGACTGCGCTTAATGTAGTAGAGGCCCGAGGTGAAGGGTATGCCCGCTGACGCGTTTTCAGTGTATTGTCCTAGGCGTGTTTTCTATAGAAATTCAAATACTTACAATCTTAAAATCTACGGCTCCGCGCTATACGACGGAGCGCGGTGCAGTGGGAGAATCGCCTAAGCAAGTGAGCAACGCCCATTGTGCTATAGAAACACTATCAGAAGAAATCATCATTTTCCTAACCTTGTCGAATGTCAGTTTGGATCGACGAATCACGTTTTTGTCTCAAGCCGTCATGCTATCATTTACTCGTTTTTGACGTGGTACGTCTTTAAAATAAGGTACATACGTGTACCAGCACGCGTAGCATGACCACCGTAAAAGCGGGTTTGTCGACGGTAGAATCGACAAAATGACAGACAAACAAAATAATTTTGGCGATTCTTCCGTAGACAAAACCCGTTTCTACGGTGGTCACGCTACGCGTGCAGGTGAGAGAAGTGAAGTGTAACGAAAACTTCTTCCTACCTACGACTTGCGCAACCCCAACTTCTCGTGTCGCAGGCACGACAATTTTTATATCATCATCATTTCAGCCGAAAGACGTCCACTGCTGGACATAGGCCTCCCCCAAGTGTCGCCACGTTGGCCGGTCCCGTGCGACTCGCATCCAGCGGATCCCTGCAACCTTCACCAGGTCATCGGTCCACCTAGTGGGAGGCCTTCCAACGCAGCGTCTTCCGGTTCGCGGTCGCCACTCCAGAACTTTTCGGCCCCATCGGCCATCCGTTCTGCGAGCAATGTGCCCTGCCCACTGTCACTTCAGTTTGGCTATTCTTCGGGCTACATCAGTTACCTTGGTTCTCTTGCAGATGTCCTCATTTCTGATTCGATCACGCAAGGAAACTCCGCGCATAGCCCTCTCCATTGCCCTTTGGGTGACTTTAAGCCTTCTGATAAGGCCCATTGTGACCGACCATGTTTCGGTCCCGTATGTAATCACTGGCAACACACACTGGTCATAGACCTTCGTCTTGAGACACTGCGGTAAGTTGGACGAGAAGTATAGTAATATTTTTTTTCTTCATAGTAATATTTTTTAAACTTTCAAATAAATCCTAACAATGAAAAAAAAAAACTTTCATACAAACAAAATAGCATAAAACTGTTAATGAAATAGAACACCATTTATAAATATGAAAACGATTGATTTATATATTTTTAAAGGTAAAGGAAGGGAAGGCAGATGTGAGTGGCAACGCCGAGAGGGGACGCCCCAGAAGAACATACACTGAACTTATGGGTGAAGTTCTTCAGAACGGTTAGATGCGTAGTACTCGCAACCGGCGTGCGTGTATGACCAGATGTATGAACGTGGACGAGGCAAAAGGAGTATGTAAGGATCGTAGCAGATGTCGTTGTATGGTTTCTGTCTACCCCCATGGGAAAAGGCGTTAGTTTATGTATGTATGTATGTTATAAATATAGGCTCACTAATCTTGGGTTTAATTTGCTTCGGAAATAAAAGGAACGAATTTGGCACAGGTTTTTGTGGTAGCGAGTTGGCAACATGTGTTAAGAGTTAATACCGATGCGGGGGTAGGTAAAAATAATGCCCTGTGACTAAGCTACTGCATATATTCGATTGAATTTTTAAATGCAGACGGGGAACGTCATGATTAAACTGTTACGAATTTAGGTTAAAAAGTGTATGAGTGCCTTTCATCCAAATCCGTTCATAAGTTTTCGCATGAAGGAGTTGCAAACATTGTCACAAACTTTCGTATTTTGATATGTAGTAAGTGAGAAAGACCCACATTTTGCCAGTAACGCTAAAAGCCCCGTGTAATAGGGGGCGAACCTATTGCCATCAACCGGGCACAATATATTCCAACTCACCTTGGATAGGCCGACATGCAGGGTACATTCTTTTTTATCTCTAAGGGTAACTTGCACCTGTAGTCTTCGCCAACTGAAACAGTAGTATAATAATCAGACTGATTTACCAAGGGGTATCACGTTACTGGGTTGTGTACATCAGATAGGCAGTCGCAGAGAGCGATGGCCGTCAGAGTCATAAGGGGATATGGTACGGTCTCCTACGATTCGGCTTGTGTAGGTACTGGCCGCACCGTGGGACCTGGAGGCGAAGACCCTCGCGACACTGAATCAATGGCGCGAGGACGCCAAGCATCGGAGTCAGAGGCTGGTGTAGCGTCAAATAGCGCTGCGCCGGTCTCAAGTGGTGTCGTCAGGTCGTGGTGGTACGATGGCAGGGGAGACTTGACGACTGGCTCGGGAGGAAGCACGGCTCCCCGACACTTCTTTGTTCAAGAAGGGCAAAAAGGAGTATATGTCTTGCTACAGGCCAATAGCTTTAATCCCAATATTTTCCAAAATTATTGAAAAAGTGGTCTACAATTGCATTTATAACTATTTTGACAAGCATAATCTTTTTGCTAGTGAACAAAATGGATTTCGTAAAAGCAAGACTATCAATATGGCCATCTACGATCTTCTTATTGAAATTTACAAAAATATGAACAATAGGACACCAGTAACGGCTATGTATATGGATATGACAAAAGCATTCGACCATGTAGATCATAAATTACTGGTCGAGAAACTTTATAGATACGGGATACGTGGTAATGCTCTAGACTTGATAAAATCGTATTTAAGCCAGAGGTTACAAATAACAGAATTACATAAGGTTTCTCTCGCGACGAAAACTGAAGTACAGTATCAATCAAGCCCAAGAGATGTTACATATGGCGTGCCACAGGGAAGTGTTTTAGGTCCCTTGCTTTTCCTTATTTATATTAATGATTTACCAAGAGCTGTGAAAATTCCATTAGTCCTTTTTGCTGATGATAGCACTGCTGTATTTTCTCCAACTGACATTAACACATTTGAAAATGACATTAATGACACTTTAAATGACATTGTAAATTGGTTAACATGTAATAATCTTATAATTAATTTAGAAAAAACAAAAATAGTCAGTTATTCTCAAAGAAAAAACCCCTTGACATTAAATATAAATTATAAAATGAAAAAAATAGAAGAGACAGACACTATAAAATTCTTAGGACTATGGATTGACAAAAATATGTCATGGAAACCACAGATTGATACGGTGTGTAAAAAACTAAATAAATTTTCCTACGCTTTATATAGACTTTCTAGGATTGTAAATCAAGCCGCAGTTTTAACCGCCTATCATGCCTATGTAACGTCTATGCTTAGATATGGATTGATTTATTGGGGGAATGCTACAGACAGGGAACTCGCTTTTAGGGCACAAAAAAAATGTCTTAGAGCTGTTTGTGGCATACGTGCCCCCGATAGCTGTAGGCCGTATTTTAAGAAGCTCAAGATTTTAACCTTTCCTGCCCTCTACATCTACGAGATTGCTATGTTTGTAAAAACTAATAGGGAAAGGTTTGGTAGCCTTCATTCCCGTCGACACGCCGACAAAATAACCAGTATACCCTCAAAAACAGCTTTGCTTTCTAAAAGTTTCTTCGGAATGTCTTCACGAATTTATAATAAGCTTCCTAAACAAATAAGGGAAATTGAAAGACTAATTTGTTTTAAGAAAGAATTAAATGACTTCCTGGTGAATAGACCATATTATACACTGCATGAATTTTTGTCCGACAGATTCGTGAACAGTTAGAGCCAAACTGCCATTTATGTTTTGATGCAAAATATAATAAATATAATTAATATGTTTTAATTTAATGTAATTAATAATGTAATGAAACTAATAATTTTTAACTTAATATAATTAGCAATAAAAAATAATCAATAGCATTATAATTTAGAAATTAATAACAATGAATAATTTTGTCACAATTATTGTATGCCTAACATGGTGGAGCAGTGCAAGAGCACAACAACCTCTAGAACAACTTTTAAACCGCTGTCTCACAATAAAAATCTTTGACTTTGACTTTGACTTTGACTTCGGGCGATGTAGACGCTCGGTGCCAGCATTGCGTTTACTGTATGGAGGACACGGCTTGGCATTCGCTGGCCGAGTGTACCGCGTGGGATTAGCCACGCCGTGCCTTCGTTACAGAAGTGGGAGGAGACCTGTCACTGCCGACCGTTGTTCGCTTTGGTCGGCAGCGCAGTGTCCTGGGATGCGGTGATGTCCTTCTGCGGTACAATGTTGTCGCAGAAGAAAGCTGCGGGAAGGGACAGATCGATGACTAGCTCCCGCACATCCCGCAGTCGACGCACCGGGCGTCGGCAGAGGGCGGACAATGCCCCCCTAAACAAGTCCAGGGGCGAAGGATTCGGGACGGGACATCGGTCGCTCCTCATCACACTGGACCCAGGACGGCAGCGCGTGGTATGGCCCACGCCTCTTTTACTCGAAACGGGCGGAGCTTTTTACCTCATTCTCCTCCAGGACGAGGCCCGCAGGCTAATCGGGCCGGTGCAGTGGAAGTCGCAATAGATCCCGCTGCCCCCCGACGCAAGTGTGCGAGGGAACACCAGCGTGGTTTGAGTTAGTACGAGTCTTTGGGATGCTTCTTCTAATCTTTTGGTCGTCAATCCGGAAATGTTTCTGTTTAAGGTCTTTAATCAGTGCGTCCTGCTTGTCATGACATACACTGCCCAAACGTGGACACTGACAATCGGGTGAATATATTTATTTATTAAGTAGAGTAAACTAGTTTTATTCGTTATTAATTAAAAATTATTAAATAAACTAACACCAAACTACAAAAGGGGATGGTGATGAGACTGGCGCCGTTGCCACTTTGCCTCTGGCCAAAGTAAAAGCCTGCCCTTGGCGCACAAAATCGGGTTGTTTTACAAATTCAAGGTCGCTCAATGCACTGTGGAGCCAGCCGACTCCAAAAAAAAATAGTTATGTTTGGAGTTTATTTGAAGGATAAGATCCGAAATGAGATTATTTGAGTATATTTACCGTGATCATAGCCAAAAACTGTTATTACACAGATTAAAAAAAGAAAATTAAATACAGATTTCATTGTGGACATGTTTTCTCACGGAGTTGCAATGAATGAAGAATTTAGGATTTTCTTATCCTTTTCTAGCTTACACAAGTCAAATTATTAATTAAGACACAGTTCCGTTGCCACCCATGATTTCGCTATGTACGTGTACTTAGGCTTTGTTTTGTATGAAAATGTAAGCGTGGTCATTCACTGCGATGTACGATCGAGCACTAGCACAAACGCGCTACGACAACGTTACGTATTAACGTAAATTCGACCATATTGTTTTGTACACAATTCGCACACAATTAACTTATGCCAATAGTTTTTTTTTTTGCAACAAGCACAATTAGTATCACACATCTCATCTCATCTCTCTCACTCATCTGCCTAGCCTTTTCCCGACTATCTCTGAATCGGCTTCCAGTCAAACCGGATGCAGCTAAATATCAGTATTTACGTGGAGCGACTGCCTAACTGACCTCTACAACCCAGTTCGTCAAAATCAAAATCAAAGCATTTATTTTAAGTAGGCCAGTTACAGGCACTTTGAATTGTCGAATAAAAAGACAACAATGAATTGTAGCTACGGTCTCAGTCACAAGGCATAAAAACTGTAAAAGTACTGTAGTTGCCCATTCGCTACAGTAGATCTCTATAGAGAAGAACGGGCAAGAAACTCCATGGACACTCTTTTAAATCAGAATTCTTTTACAAAACCTTGGTTACATCATTCATGCTGAGATGGTACATTATGTGAGAACGATGTAGCAAGATGTGTACGTTAAAAGTGTCCATAGTAAAAACAAAAAAAAAACAATTCAAAAATAAAATAATGAATTCAAATAAGCCGTGGCAACCAAGAGATGACCAGTCACAACTGACAGCGCCCGTTCACGAACATGACGCATGTATCAGCACCATTCAACTCAACCATTTTGAAGAGAACTAAATGATCTGACACACGCTATACGATAGTACTGGGTAATACGATACCCCTTGGTAAGACTGGTGTCAGACTTCGGACAGCCGGGACCAACGGCTTAACGTGATTTCCAAGGCACGGAGGAAACTCGGTATGTAATGGACGGTCACCCATCCCGGGACCAACCTAGGCAAGCGCGGCTTAACCTTAACATCGACCCGAGCGACTGTTATTATTTAGCCACGAGCTCCTCCACAATTAGTATCACCCATAAACATATTGTAACGTCTGAATCGATTTTTTGCAATTTTAAAATCATTCAAATATCACGTTACGTTTACATAATTATTATTTTGTGCTAAACACATGAAAGCGTGGCTGTTAAACGAATGAATCGCGCATGTAACGTGTATAACCTCTCCGTGTAAGTATATTACGCAGTAATGGAATCGTGCCTTTATCAATTTCAAATAACCATAAAATTTAATACAACGTACAAGCTAATTAATTTAATAACAGTAACATTTTGATATTTTTTTCACCGTGAAAGAAATAAAGTAAAATAATGTGCTATGATTAAATTCTATGTAGATAATAATTAGAAAGCAATCTTACAAATTAAAAATTCTTTATCTATGGCGTCACATATTTCTTTTTCATTCGGTTAGGTGATTTTTCGCATCGTTTCTCTCAGTTCCACTCGAACCATAGTGAATTTCTGCTTATTAAAATACAACACTCGCTAGTGAAACGTTCTCTATGATTAAAAAAAATAATGTCAAATTCAGTCAATGAACTGCGTCGGCACGCGGACATAAACAATTTTTGCAAAAAAAATATTTTTTATGGATTGTGCGTATTTTTTAATAGATTACTGATTTATTGGTTAATTACAATATAGTCTAGGTGTGTGCAGCCGGTTTTTAACCAGAGGTAAGTATATTTCGATTTCTGTGTGGTATTCAGTGCTGTCGTAACTCGTAACGGAATTTTGTCGGAATGCTATCGTAATTTTTCAAATTGTGAGACCAATTCTGTGTAAAAAGAAATAACTATCGCATGGAATATGTACTCAATAATAGTTTTCAAGTAAAACATATACAAAAGCTACCTAATTTAAGTTCGGATTATAATTTTTGTTCAACTGGGTCGGCAAAAAACGAAATGTCAACAAACTTAAGATGGCCACCAGCGTAAAGTTGGAACATCACAAACATCTCTCATCATTTTTTTTAAAAAGGTATTGAATGATTTTCATTGAATGTTTTTTGCCTCGTGCGAATGTGTGATGATAATCTGGTTGCATCATGGACTAGGGGGTTCAAAGCATCTGATAATTAAATATAGGCTCATATTATTTGTTTTTGTTTCAGCGCCTTCGATTTTCGAAGATGACCTGGATGACGAGATTCTCCAGTGGGAACGCTCTGCGGGTCTGTATCCTGGCAGCGATGTCGAGGAGGAGGATTGCCTGGACCCACGGCTTCGCAGGAGGCACGCTGATGAGTTTTCTGGAGACTACTTATCCACCGCGCTCTGCGAGGCCTTAGGGACCATGGACAGGCAGGATGACCGTGTTCTGCGAGAGACTAGCCAGGAGGACATGCTGCACTTTCAATCGTCTTGGTTGGTGACATTCTGGCTGCTAAGATAAATGTAACGACATAAAATTTATCAAAATCGGTCCATCTGTATAGACGGTAACAACGAATATTACTTCACATTCGAAAAACATTACCGTCTTTTTTTTGCAGTCGGGTAATAAAAATCGTAACATTGTTTTTCGTCCTTCCATTGAAACAGGGGTTGGGACCTGTGACCACCTCATTATATTTGTATCACACATAAAAATGCTTTTAACCTGAATGTATATTCAGTGTCAATCCCGGCTTTACGGGTGTCACGTGACACGGTGATTTGTCCATTCTCCCGATTACGACATTTCTTTACTTGTATTTTTTTTCGATAGCTATTGAATAGCATGTATACCTCATTGAAAAAGGGCAATTCTTGTAGAAAATAGTTAGATATAATGTACTCAAACTTCACTGAACAAAAAAGACAAGAAATGTTAAGTGCGTGTTTACGTAAGTGGGAATTCCTTCAATTAATCCCATGTATTTCTGTATTACATAAACCTATGAACTTAATATTTACACATAAGTTCCTCTATGAATGTAGCTTTCAGGTTGTAATATATTTTTAATTTTCGTGAAACGGTATAGTCGTAATAAATTATTTAATTTTGATGAAAAATTATTTGCCGTCGGCAAATGTTTTGTGCCAGTCTCGAGCCTGTGATTAAATCTTTTTTACCATGAAGTATGGTTTTTATTTTTTTTCGCATGTAGATAGAACCCTTCCACCAATAAAAGTCATAAAATATGTATGTTACCGATTTACTTTTAGAAATAATGCTTTTTAAAGATCACGTTAAGATTTTTTTCAACTATAGTCAATGTATCACTACATAATTACAAAAAAATTGAAACGAAATATCAACAAACACTTGACGCTACTCGAAAGAGTCTTTCATAAGCTCTAACAAAAACATCACTTGAGATGACTCACGTTACCAACGAGTCCACAAAAAAATCTTTTGTTCAGTGAGGCCGCCCGGCGCACGGCGGGGCGCGGGGGCGCCGGTGCCACTATGGAAAATATAGGTCGGTATCGGATCAAAAATCTGTAACTTCATGAATTTTTGTCGTATCATGATGAAATTTGGCACAAATATGCAGTAAGGTTTGCAGATTCGAATGATGTGTAGTTTATAGTGTTTTCTTGTATATCGATGTATGTTTTTTTGCATAGAATGAAAGAAATGGGAAAAAATCACGAAAAAAAATTGTTAAAAATTTATTTAAAGTAGAATACAAGTTTATAATGACTAAAAAGATTAAACCATGGTTAATTACAACAAGCAAAGTAAAATATATATATATATATATATGAAAACAATTTACTAAATTAAAATCATATTACTAATAGGTGCATCCTATACTCTGGCTTCAGGAAATGATGTAGCTAGGTACAAATATAAGTAATAACTAAATATAAATATTATTTTTAACTTATACCACTTCAGAATCAGGGTCAGTAAATGTGGGTTCACTTTCAGGTGCCACGTTTAAAAGACTTAGTGCCTCTTCTTCAAGTTCTTTCACATTTCTTACGTACGGTTTTCTCAAACTTGTTATATATGGATCTGACGTGTATAAAAGCGTCTTAAAGACATCTTCATTTGTAGCAGATCGGGAACATTTTCTGGCATGATGAAGTCGTATGTTTCTGTAGTCTTTGTTGCGAGACTCTTGTGCGTCTTCCGATAGCTGTCCAATAGGAAGCACCGCAAAATGTTTGATAACGTTTTCTCCGTGTATGAGTACTTTATGAACGGAGGATGGCATATAATACCAATCGTAACTACTTACATAGATTCTTGCAGTTTCTATTGCATATTCCCCAAATTTTTCAGGGTCGATCATCATTCCAGAAGAAAGAACTTGCAAGATAATGTATAGGCGTTTAATCAATGCCTCATCTACACCTGTTATTTCCGATGAGCAAGTGCTATTATAGAAGAATCTTCGTGCGGTATTGCCATCGTTCGTATTCCCGCTAACTTGCCGAGGTTTGTCGACGATTAATCCCAACTCCTCCCTGAAACGTTTTTGAACAAGTTCTTTCTTTTCTTTTTTTAATCTTTTATTTTCCTCAGTTGAAGCAGCCCAAGTCTTAAACGAAAGATTATAGGAAATATGCAATATCATTTCCATGCAGCGAATCCAGGCGTGTAAGGTGGACAATCCGTATTGGTAGGCGTTTTCGTTTTCAGGTCTGGCAGTTACTTTCGATAGGTCATTCATTAGCCGTGGAGTAGCCCCACATATCGTGCATGTGGAACCAGATGGAGTATCTGTAAGGACCGATCGACCGACCTGAGCCACCTTTCGGTGGCTCAGGTCGTTAGAAATAGTTCATGCTTCACATTTACTGCAATACCATCTTTGTTTATAAGTGATGCTTGTGCAGCCCTAATTTGATTTTTAATATCATCGACAACTGCCTTGGTTTTTTCTGGAGTTTCCTTACAAAACTTAATAGAAATGGGTCTGCAAAAAACGGACAGATGAAGGTACCGGATTTTGCCAAACAACGGATCCCGATTGCACATCAACTAATCTGATGGGGACTAATGAAGTGATGAACAAATTGGCATCTGAAATTGTTTCCGACTCTTCTGCAAGTATTTGCTTGTATTGGCTTTGACAAGATGAACCATCACATCCCCAATAAAGGATCAATGTTCTATATTTTTCTTGGAAAACAGAATCGTTTTTTAAAATTCTAGCAGCAGTATGATCCAATAAATCTTGGATATTAATCACTTTAGCATAAGTATTCGTGATTTCGATTGTAGAAGATGGTGGATAACAGGATCTTTTTATTTCTTGTATTTTGTAGTAAGACGGGAATATACAACACTTTCGTTCGTTGGTTAAGTTTTTCAGGCACATATATTGTGCTTTTGTTAGATCCAAATCTATAAAAGCACTCAATGCTTCCGTATCGGAAAGAATCTTCATCTGCTCTAAGTCGTTCCACTTACTTGAGATATCTCATTTCTTTTGAGTGTCAGCGGTTCTTAATTCTTCGACAAAATGAGCTTCTGTGTACTCACGTAAAGCCCGTAGTCCCTGCACATAGGCGTTTTTTATATGCTCGAAGCCATATTCTTGGAGTAGAAGAGTGTTTTTCCTCTTCTTGGTAGATTCTGAGGAGTCTCCATAAGCCACGCATGCTCTTCCTCGTTGGCCAGATGTTGATGGCGTAGAATATTGTTCAGAATCCGGTAAATTTAACGAATACGTTGAGTCCAACCAAGTAGAATTCTTCTGTAAAAATGTTTCTTTTTTCCGAGATGCCAGGGCCCAGCGCTTGTTGAAAATAGGAAGAATGTGCCTTTGTATGTCACTAATTATAAAACACAAGTTGTTTTCAGAAACACTGAGCTTTTCCACTAAAACTTTGGATAATGATTCCATGGTCTTGCCACCCTCGATATAGGGGATTATGAAGTCTCGTTTGGTACAGCTGAAGGAAGACATTTTAACACTTCACAATCTGCAGAAATAATAGGCGTAGATGAGATTTGCTTCACTTGAAGTTACACTGATGTAGATGGTTCGAATAGTTTTTGCTTCCCTTTATATACTCATTTTACAATATCGAATTGGTACCTACATTATCATTATCTTGTAATTTCCCACGCAAACCGAGTGCAAATTTGATAAGGTCCCTTTGTTATCACGAAATAATGAAGAAAATATCCAAAAAGTTCCATATTGTTCATGTGAATGGTGTCTGTGGTAAGCCGCAAAAGATACCAATTTTCGGGTACTGACTTTTATCAGTTTTTTTCTCATATCTTCTAAAACCACAAATATCTGCAGCTGATTTTTTTTGCATTCTATTTATGAATAGTTAGACTACTAGTCAACACAAAAAGTAGCGGATGGGCAAACGTGGGTAACATTGAAAACCTTCGACGAAAAAAAATATAAGTGAAAAATAAGGTATGTCACTTTTTAAGTAATTACTGAAATATTTTTCTTTACTTTTAAAATCATTAAGCTGTATCGCAAAAAGCATAAAATAACCTATGTAAAATACTGCATATCTGTACCAATTATTTTTTCACGATATGGTTTTGAAACATGTATACGCAAAGACTTGAGTTTGGCACTTCTGTCTTCTATGTATTTCTATGTATTTCTATCTATGAAAAAAATAATAATTTCGCGTATTAAGTGAAAAAATCCTAATGAATATTATAATTTAACTATTAGAGAACCTAATAAAATAGCCATATTATCCAAATTATGATATTCGTAAAAAGCATTTTTGATATGCGCTTGTTCTACCATTTTCCATAGTGGCGGTGTCGTGCAGCAGATTACGTCATAATTATGACTCAGCGCGCAAGCAATCAAGCGGATAATCAATTTAAGTTCTAGTGTTTACAAAAAGAAACGGAATTCTACCCTTTTTTTTTTTTTTTTTAGGATGGGAAATCATCAAATGACCCCCCCCGCTCTGGGCGAAGCGGAAGGGAGTGTCAGACTTGTACTGACTAAAACCCATCCATGTTCCTTCTTTGCCCTTTGTGTTCCAGGGCCGCGGTATCTCTTTCGAACAGTCCCGCAGCCCTGGCAGGCATCGGCCCGTGCGGACCCCTACGTGGTTGCTGACATCTCTTTGAGGCGCGCGTGGAACACGAACGCGCCGTCGACACGGCCTATCGTCATAAGACGGCCAGACGGCGAGCTAGCCCATAACTCGCCGTCCACAGGCCCGCGCCTACTCCCGCGGCGGCTGGGACGTGAGGCTCTTTCCCTCTCACGTTCCGCCACCTCCTTCACTAGCATGACTGCTTCGCAGAAGGTGGTAACGGCTTCCCATTCCCTCTCGCTCCGGACCATGGCTTGAACCAGGGCCGGGCGCGAGAGGTCGCCGCCGCCAATCGCCTCTACGAGGACACGGCGCTACTCCGCCCAAGCGGGGCAGGCCTCCACAGTGTGCTGCACCGTGTCCTCCGGACGATCCTCACAATGGAAACACCCGGGCGTTTCCTCCCGCCCGATTCGGTGCAGGAACCTCCCGAAACAACCGTGTCCGGTGAGGACCTGCGTCAGGCGGAAGGTGAGGGCGCCGTGGCGCCTCTCTAGCCACTCCTCAAAGAGGGGACTTATCGCCACTATGGTGGCGTGCCCTACGGAATTCTACCCTATTTTTATCTCTCTCTATCACTAAAGTTCGCCTTTGTACATACCATTTCTCAATAATATTTATTAAGGAATTGTGTACAGTAAAGAATTATTCACAATCATCGATTTATTAATCGATTTTGTGACTTAGTAATAAGCCAGGAAAATAAAAATAAAGTTCTCAAGTTGTAAGGTTGGTTGTTTTAAGCACATTAGCTTGATCATGATTAATAAACGATTTTTTAAGCTCTCTATTAACGACATCATGCCGTGTATTTTTTTGACTTTGCAACGGTTCCGTCACCTCAGATTTTTTTCAAGTAAAAGCCGCAATGCATTACGAATTTGCAGCTTTAATTTTTTGAGAGAGGTCCGACTAGCGTGGCGCACCAATGCAGACTGAGCGTGACAGTGGCCACGTTAAGTTTCTTTAGCTTAAGTCGGGCACGCGAAGTAGATGCTCTTGCGTTATCTAGGTCTATCTATATCTGTGGTCGAAGTCAAGTGATGAGTGAAGTACACGCAGGTGAATTTCAGGCGGGACTTGTTTCAATTTTATGCCATAGATTCGTTAAAAAAATTTAAATCAATATATGTTGTTTTTCAGGCTCAATAATCAAGAAGCCCCCGTGCAAGGCTCCATGTCGACGTGAAAGGAAAAAAACAACATGCCTAGCATACATACCAAGGTTTGTTTGATTATATTCGGAGTTTCTTTGACTAACGGAGGAAACAAATCCTCGGGGTAAATCACCCCTCTTAAGGGCATTACATGGCTCAAATCCCAAAAACAGCGTATGTTCAAAGAAATTTGTTGATGAATCCCTTCGTGCGTTTTCCGTGTAAAAAAAGTATGTTATAGTTAAGTTCATCACAAATAAATTGTATTGTTTAAAATTTTAATAAACCTTCTCATTTTTTTTTGGTTAATCGTAGAAAATAGGTCCTTTTTCAACCTTAATTGTAAATTATCTCTGTAACGGCTGAATAGATCGGCATGAATTTTATAACAACAAATACGTAATGATATACTTAACAATCTGTATTGTTTTTTTTCTGTTATTTCTTTTAATATTTTTAAATAATAAATAAAAACCGAAATTTTGCGAAATGTGCGGGGCAAGTCAACAAAAACCAGTAGGTACAGGGATCAAATCATCAAGGTCATCGAGCAATGTAATGCCCTTAAAATAGATTTATGTCACTTTCGTATGCGAAAGAGATAGATCTATACAGGACGGCTAGCTCCACCTCATTCCAACACTGAAATAAGTTATTACCTCGATGTTCCAAATGCCTGGATGAATTTCGACGATTAAGTACCATTAGATTCTTTACAATATTCTTTTAATTAAATATACAGACAAAAATAAATACGAACTGGACATAAATACTACACTTAAGGATATTGTGAATTGGCTTGACATAAACAATTTAGTAATTAACCTGCAAAAAACTAACGTAATGCACTTTTATCAACGCACATCAGTACCGAATATAGTGGTAAAATATAATAACTATAGTATAGTCCAAGTAAAAGTTGCGAAATTTCTAGGTATACTGATAGATAGCCAGTTGAATTGGAAACCTCAAGCAGAAGAAGTCTAAAAAACTGAGCGTATCCGCTCTTATGTCCTACATAATCTAACGAAAAAGGTAAACATCACCACAACAGTAGTTGCATATCATGGTTTAGTCGCGTCCATTTTAAGATATGGAATAATCTTTTGGGGAAACTGTACCCTACGAGAACAGGTGTCCAAAGCCCAAAAACGATGCATAAGGGCAATACTTAGCATGAAAGTTACGAATAGTTGCGTTCCTGTGTTTAAGTCCCTAAAACTTTTAACTTTCCCGTGTATGTATATATAAGAAATAGCACTCTTTGTTAAATCTAACATGAAGCTTTTCACGTCAGTGTCTGAGACTAGAACGAGACCTGTAAGAAACCCGTATAAACACTTACTACATGTTGAGAGTATGAGATGTAATACTGATTTGCTCAAAAAAAGTGTTATTAGTATGGGCCCAATAATTTTTAATAAAATACCCGATAACATTAAAAATGAACCTGACATCTCTATTAATTGCAAAATGCTATTATTCAGTAAATGATTTTTTAAATGACACTGACCTAAGATTGAATAGTTTAATGTATTGAATAATTTAATGTAATTTAATTAATATTGACATACCTAATGTACTCATTCTTTCAATTTATCCCATTTTTATTCCAATTGTATTAAGTAGGTTTTATTTTTGTATTATGTATGTACTATGCCGACTGTTGTGTTTAACTTAAACCATTATTTTATTTAATTTTCAATAATGTTTGCATGCCTAGTATAAGGTAGATTGTACAAGGCTCTCCCATCTTATTGTGACATCTTATTTTATGTACCTGCAATCTATGCAAATAAATTTTACTTTACTTTACTTTACTTTATTTTACACTAGAAACGGAATATTTACCGTGTTTACTGTTTTCATTGAGTTCCCGATATTTCGGCGCTGTTGCAAGCACCATGATTACGGATAAACTGAAGTTATTCCGGGTGGATGTTTATGAGCAGACAAATCGGTCTACCCTCTTTCTTGTTCGTTTTTTGCACTCAGTACCGCTACCACTGTCACTCGCAACTTGATTCTGTTCCGGACACACGAAACTCACTGTGTCCGCTCGCAAACTTTTTTCTGCACTTTTCCGCTCTTTACACAGAGGTGTCGGATGAGATGACGAGTAATAGAGAAGTATGGAAGAAGAAGACATGCTGCGCCGACCCCAAATGAATTGGGATAAGGGCAAGAGAATGATGATGATGATGATGATGACACAGCTGGACCACTGGATTCCAGGCTCTCGACAGTTGAAACCCATCATCCCGGTTGAAGGTCCTATATTTGCTAATCTCAATAGCTTCTCTAACCAGTCTAGGAATATAGTGGCGTTCTGTCGAGATGACCTGAGGGTTATGTAACTCAATCCAGTGGTTCGATCCTGATTCCAGGAGATGTTGAGCTATGGCCGATTTTTGGGTGTCGTTGTTCTTCACCGCCCTAATATGTTCCGATATTCGACAAGCTACCGTACGTTTAGTCTGACCGATATAAGACTTGCCGCAACTGCATTCTACTTTATAAACACAGGGCTTTTCCAGCGGTAATTTGTCCTTCGGCGGACGCAGCATCTGAGACACTTTTTTGAAAGGAGTGAAGATAGTCTTTACGGCGTATTTCCGAAGAATGTTGGCAACCTTATCTGTCACTCCCCTCACGTACGGCGAAAATGCTTGTTGCCTCTCAACCTCGCACTTCCGGTGCTTACAACCAGGTTTTGGTTTAGGCTGCGCGGGTTTCCCTGTATATCCGTTTCTCTGTAGGACCCTCTGCTCATGTGTTAGCTCAGCACGTAAATGTTCCTCGTCGCATAGATCATATGCGCGGTTGGTGAGTGAAGTCACTACAGAGTTAAGCTGTCTGGGATGGTGGTGAGAATCAGTGTGTAGATATCGATTCGTATGAGTCAATTTCCTATAGACTGAGTGGCTTAGAGATCCGTCAGTACGGACCACTATTTTCACGTCCAAGAATGCCATTGTCCTCTCATTTTCCATCTCGTAGGTAAATTTTATTTTACCATGTATGCTGTTAAGATGTGCCAAGCATAGTTTTACCTCTTTTTGGTATCCTTCAATGATCCCAAAGACGTCATCAACATACCTTGTCCACAGTTTTATAGGTGTGCATGCAGTGGAGACCGCCAACTCTTCAAAATGTTCCATTCAAATGTTGGCTACCACTGGAGCCACTGGACTACCCATGGCTACACCATCAATCTGCAGATAGTATTGACCTTGGTATATGAAGTAACTGGTAGATAAGCAGTAATGTAGTAATTTCACGTATTCCACAGGGATGTTATTTTCTTGCAATTTTACCTTAACTACTTCCATGCAGTCCGCCACTGGTACATTGGTAAATAGGAACTCAACATCGAAGCTGACCTTTACGTCATTTGTGATTTGTGTAGATTAATGGATTGCAAGATGTCAATGAAATGTTGAGAGTCTTTCACATAAGATGTTGAATGTCCAACTAATGGTTGAAGAACAGCTAAGTGTTTCGCTAGGAAGTAGGTGGGCGAGTCAATCTGACTGACTATGGGCCGTAACGGAACATTTTGCTTGTGTACTTTTGGTAAGCCGTATAGTTTGGGGGGGCTGTATATTTCTAGGACGGAGCCAGTACTTAGCTGTAGCATCTGTGATAATATGTTGATACTCCTTTATTATTTTGCGTGTACTGCGGTTCGTTCGTGCCGTCGGGTTGTAGTTTACTTGCTTGTAGGTGTTCACATCACTCAATAAGTTACGGATTTTTTTTTTTTTCTAAATTGTTTATAGATGCAAGAGCGAGCCAAGTGAGCTCGGGACTTGGGGCACCCCGACGTTAGGTTAGGTTAGGTTACTTTAAACCCTGCAGACAGAAGTAGGAGCCCGCGTAGCGGAGCTCCGACGACTTTTTCATAGTGCCCCGTTTCGTATCCACTGACCGTAACGTTCATGACTACAGTAGCATTACCTTTGTCCGCTTTAAGTACAAGTACATTCTCATCTATGCGGAGGTCACGTAAGGCGGCTAATTCTTCAGCAGTGATGTCCGATGTTGGAGGTTTAGCGTCTCAGCACATCGGCATCTTTCACCGGTATCATATTCCGTTTTATCGCTTCCTCTACAAGAGATAGAGGAGAGAGAGATCAAAAAATCACCTCCTCTCCTCTCCTCTCTCTGATAGAGGTGATCAAAAGATCACCTCTTCTTAAGGTATGCGTTTCGGAGTAGGAGCAAAATTCAACGCTCTCTCTAGGACTCTAAGAGGATTTTGTGACAATTCCTTTCTAGACAAATTGATAACCGTTCGAGTTTCTTGTGAGTTATCATTGTAGGGACTCACCGGTTTTTGTTTTTGAATTAGTGATACATACTTTTGTTGTTTTGTCAATGCACTAATCTCTCGTGAGCGTTCGGCTTGCAAGTAGGTAATACGATCACAAACATCGAAATTACTAGTTGTCAACAAAGCACTGCATTCAAGATGTAAACAATATAACTCACGGTGGAACACATCAATTTGGTATCTGTAGTAGTGTAAATAATAATGTTAGTGACCATGATAGTTTAAAATCTTAAATCAAGTGTGCTTGGATAGGTGTTTAAAAAAAAAACAAAATGGCGGATTTTTGGCGCTATATTTTTTATCAACCAAACCTTTCAAGTAGGGTGGGTATCAAAATGGATGAAATTACAAAAATATATTTACATTATACAATTTGCAGTCGGGTTTTTTGATTTTATAAATTTTAGTTTGGTGACTTCTGTTTATTTTATCGGTTTTATTTGTAATTAGCTGTGCCCGGCGGCATACGTTCCAATACCTTTTTTTAGAAATCTTCCCTGGCATGGTATGTAGAAAAACTGTGCAATATTTCATCAGAATCGGTTCAGTAGTTTAGGAGTCTATAGAACAACAGGCGTACAGACGTACAGATATTGTTTTTTATAAATATAGATATTGTAGTGTGGATTTTAAATAAAAAATAAATTCACTTCACTTCTGTAAAAATATAATAGAATAGAATAATTGAAACAAAAACTAAAATATAATAAACAATAGTGAAAAGAGTAAAAAAAATATAAATATTTTTAGATTAGTGCACTGTATATTTTAAAGAAATAAGAGGTTTTATTATGAGAAGCTTCTCGAGATAAAAAATCTTTAATAATAGAACGATATTAAAATGGATGATTAGGTTTACTTAGAAAATCTATCTAATAATATGTAATTTTAAATATAATACATAAAATTTTGTTGTAATTCTTCAGTATCTCAGCAATTACTAAATATATTTCGTTTTGGACAATTTATATATAAAGAAATCTATGTTACCTCATTCTAATGAAAACTGAATTTAAAAAAGGTTAATTAAATAATAAGAATAGTGCCACGTCGAGTTTCTTCTAGTCTGTTGAGCAGAACAACTCTGCACTCTGAGTCGCAAAGGGTTGAATCGTCGAATTATTGGAAAAATCTTTCCCAGAAGTAAATTTCTTCAAATTTTGGAATAGGGTAACCTAAGACAAATGAAAAATTTGTTTAGAAAAACCAGTATTTAAGGACTGAGCTTCCGGAAAGAGAAAAATCGATAAAATGGACTTTGCTTATGAAGAATCAAAAATTAACAATACGTACTAGGAAAATTTAATAATCACTTGCACAATAATCAATATGGCTCATTCGCCTCAATGAAACTGATAAAACATGCTTATCAAAATTATTATACAAAGTAAGGCAAAATTTTCGTTAAAATAATAGGAAGATCATCTATCAAAATCCAGTGCACCACTGAGAAAAAAAAATGTGATCAAACAATGTGTCAAAAATATTTTTAATTTTTGTTAAGCTATGACGAAGCGCGCGAGCAGTGCCATCTAAGTATGTTATTAGTAAGTTTGGTCGTTGTGTCACGCCGCTAGCACGGATTGCATTGTCGATTCAAAACATACAAAATAAATTAGATTACTGCTATAAAAGTGTCTAATTTACCCAAACCCTTCAGGTTATGGGCCCAGGGACTGTCAGTGAGTGAAAAACAGGACATATTAGTGAACAATGGCAGTGATTTGAACCAAAACAGTTGGTCGTAATTAAAGTTATAAACGCGTGTAGTTAAGTGAAGGTTAATTAGTGTAACGTGGACTTTCAAGTTACGTTCGCCGTCGCCGTTTGTTTACTACATTTTTGTTTACGAAGATTTTTAGTCATTGCTATTGTTTTGTTTTTTGGAGTTGAAGAAACTTCATTATGGCTACATCTATAAAGATTGATCAACTTACTGGTGATAATTATGATACATGGAAAATTCACATGCGGGCTATATTAATTAAAAATGACTTATGGGAGTTTGTTTCGGGATTATTGCCCAAACCGCAGTTAAATGATCCAAAATATGCTGAATGGTTGAAAATGGACAGAAAAGCCGAAGACAACATACTGTTAGCGGTAAGTCAAAGTGAATTGGCCGCAATGGATGGTTTGGAAAGTTCCTAGGCCATTTGGGAAAAACTGAAATCTATGTATCAGTCAAGCGGTCCTGCTAGAAAGGCCTCCTTGTTGAAGAAACTGGTACTGACTCGTATGCAAGAAGATGATGATTTGAAGAAACACATCTCGGAATTTTTAGATGCAGTTAAGAAATTGAGAGAAATCGGTTTAATAGTTATAGACGAACTATTAGCCATATTATTGTTGTACAGTTTACCGGATTCATTTGTCATGTTTAGAACGGCAATGGAATCACCCGATGATTTACCATCAACGGAAACGTTAAAAGTGAAGATTATTGAGGATCATCAAGCTCGTAAGTCCAAGACAGCTGATCAGGGGGCTATGTTCGTCAAACGTATCAATAAAATTAAAAATGCCAATCTGAAGAAGAATCATGACAAGGACAACCACGGTAATAAAAATAATTTTCAATGCCATCGTTGTGGTCGTCGTGGGCATTTTGCGAGAGACTGCAGAACTAAGTATATCAACAAGAATAAACAAAGTGCACAAAGTTTGGAAAATAGAGACGACAAAGAGCAAAAGACAATAATGTTATTGAGTACTACCGAAGAGGTTATGCAAGGTGAGAAAGTAAATCCTATTTGATGCATTGACAGTGGATGCACAGGTCATATGTGCAATGAGAAGCAAATGATCGAGGATTTTACGCGGCTAGATTCAGAGCTAAATTTAGCTAATAGCGACAGAACACAAATTACTGGGACTGGTAAGGTCAAGATTTCTGTAGACACGGGCAGTGAAGAACGCCAGATTAATATAGAAAAAGTGTTCTACGTATCCGACTTACGAACAAACCTATTATCGGTGGCTAAGATGACAGATCGCGGGTTCGAGATTCACTTTAGGAAGAATGATGCGATTGTGATTGATGACAATGATAAAATTAATATGCGTGCAGAAAGAGTTGGAAATCTGTACCATGTTCGAATGAGTAAGAATTCTGTTAATAATATTGAAGCAGTTAAGAATTCAATAGACATGTGGCACCGACGACTCGGACATCTCAACGAACGCGACTTGAAAACTATGGCGAACAATAGTTTAGTACACGGGCTAACATTCAAGGATGGCGAAAAATTGTCCCAATGTGAGATTTGTATTAGTGGAAAACAGACTTGCACGTCTTTTCCAAAGAAAGGAGAAGATAGTACCACCGAATTACTAGATATAGTGCATAGTGATGTTTGTGGCCCCATGAATCATCAGTCGTATGGCGGTAAAAAATATTTTGTTACTTTCATTGATGATAAATCTAGATGGTGTGAAATCTACTTCATTGCTAGTAAAAGTGACGTCTTAAGCGTGTTCAAAACTTACAAAGCCTATGCAGAGAATTTAACTGGAAAGAAAATAAAGAATATTCAGTCTGATAACGGTCGATCATTATGTGAATAATGAGTTTGATGATTATTTGAAGAAGGCTGGAATTAGAAGTAGATTGACGGCGCCATATACGCCTCAACAGAATGGTATTGCAGAATGAAATAACAGGACATTGGTCGAAATGGCACGATGTATGATGCATCAAGCTGGAAGTCTTCCTTCATTTTGGGCTGAAGCGGTAAATACTGCTAACTATATAAGAAACCGATGTCCACCAACAGCCTTAAATGGTCAAATACCTTTTACACTGTGGAAAGGAAAGAAACCTACACGTTATATAATATATATGCATGTGTTTGGTTCGAAGCCTAATAAAAAAAATAAGGGAAAACCGAAAGGAAAGTTTGAGTCACGTTCGCAGCTAGGAATATTTGTGGGCTATGATATTCAATCTAAAGCGTATAGGATACATGATCCTGCAACAAGAAAGATTATCGTTACTCGTGACTTGAAGTTCATGAATGAGACAGCATTTAGGCATGAATATAAAGAAATACTCGATGACGAAGAAGATACTGATGAAGAAGTGAAAATAGAATTGAATTCGTCTAATGCGAACAATAAAAGAAAGGAAGATAATTGTAAGATATTAAACGCCAACAAAAATGTTGCCAGATCAAGAAGATCACTTGAAAGAATTTATGAACCAGAAGAAGATCGAGATAGAGGTCAATTATATAGAAAAAGGAAATCAACTGTTTCATGGGAAAACTTAATAGAATCCCTTCTAAAAGAGGAAGAGGAAGATCTCGCCTAACTCGTACTGGTCAGGCGGGCAGACCGCGGAAAGAATATCACACAGTGAAAGAGAATAATAATACAGATAGTAATAATGAATCGGATGAATCGAATGAACAGATAAGTGCAGGGATAGCAATAATAGAACAAATGACGCGGAAAGATATAGAGAAGAGAAGCGACTTGAATTTGTGGAAATCTGCTCCAGAAAATGAGTATCTGTCACAGAAAAAGAATAAAACCTGGGAAATTGTACCACGACTAAAACAACGCAAGGTTATTGGAAGCAGATTCGTGTTTAGTACCAAAAGTACTGGCAAGAAAGTACGCCTTGTCGCAAAAGGATGTTCACAACGGCCAGGGGAGGATTTTCATGAGACGTCTTCGCCTGTTGTGAGGTTGGCATCCATAAGACTCATAGCTGCTTTGTCGGCTGAGTTATTATTAGAAATCCATCAAATGGACGTAATAACGGCTTACCTGAATGGTTCACTAGATGAAGAAGTCTATATGGAAATTCCAGATCAGTTAAGCGACGTTCTAAAGAAAGTAATTGCGAAAGAAAAGGTCGGTTCGCAGAAGAATATAATAACAGACAAGGATATACTACAGACAGCTAAACGCTGGCATGAAACGCTTGATGAATGTGTGGATAGTGTGTGTTTATTGAAAAAGTCTTTATACGGCTTGCGACAATCAGGATTGCAGTGGTATAAAAGGTTAGCGAGAATGTTGAATGATATTGGTTTTGAATCATTGCCACAGGAACCTTGTGTGTTTGTTGCGAGAAAGGGTGAACGACTAATGTTAATAGGTATATATGTCGATGATATGATTCTAGCGGCAAATGATAATGTATGGATGGAAAATGTAAAGAAACAGTTAGGAAGTGCATTTGAAATGAAAGATATGGGAAAAATATCTACTTGTTTAGGAATTGAATTTAGTCGTGATGATGAAAATAGAGTGTACTTAAGTCAAAAATCATCTATTGATAAAGTGTTGAAACGGTTTGGTATGAGTGAGTGTAAACCTGCTATCACGCCTATAGATGTGAATGTAAAATTAGTGAAACCTGAGTGTATTAGTAATGATGTAATGGAACAATATCCGTATCAGAGTTTGATTGGCACCTTAATGCACTTGGCAGTGTCAACCAGACCAGATATCGCGTATGTCGTTAACTTCAATTAAGTTAAGTTAATTCAATACAAATTACGACTTTGAGCATTGGAAGGCTGCTAAACGTGTGTTAAGATATTTGCGAGGTACATCAGATTACAGGCTAGTGTATGAAATAACCGGCTTGCCTCTTTTTGGTGTAGTTGATGCAGACTGGGCAGGGAATGCGGTAGATCGTAGGTCCTATTCTGGCTTTTGCATTTATTTTTGCAGGTGCACCAGTCAGCTGGGAAGCGCGAAAGCAACGAACCATTGCTTTATCCAGCACAGAAGCCGAATACATGGCTACAAATATTCGGCTCTATGGCTGAGTAGGTAGGGTATGGTAAGGGAACGCCAAAAAACTTAATTAAAAGTTTCAGATTTCAAAAAAGGACCAAAAACTAACAATGATTATGTTGAGCAACGTTAGTTTTGTCTCATCATACAGGCCCCATATGATGAAACAAAAATCTTAACTTCACGTGGAAGTCTTTCGGGTGTAATGGTACTGATGATGATTATACGTGTGTACATATTTGTTCTATTAACCATAATTTTATTGTAACTACAGATACGGAAACGACTGGCGGATCTACGGCTCCGGTTAAGAAGAGGTACGCGTTCATTGTCTGACAGGAAAATGGCAATCACAATAACACCAAAGAGCTTTAGGAGAAAGATGCATGGAGCCTGGTCTAAAAATATGTGCACTATATGTAAATATCGCTATATAAATACAGTAACCGTTTTTATTTTGAATTTTCTTTAATTTTCACTTTTTCTTTACTTCGTTTCAATGTACAGATGCCAGCACATCAAGCTATTACAATCTGTCAAATTTCTTTAATACATTTTCAACCGTATCGCTAAAGCATTAGGCTCAAGGTTGATTGGGAAAATTTGACAGTTTCTGTCGTCTGTTCATCCAAATTAACTTGATCAAATAGAGCAACACAAAATAAAATTAAACATGGTGGATTAGATCAGTAGTATGCAAAAAATATCATTTTGACAATGATATTTGATTGATGTGTATCGTAATATCTACGGTAAAAAAAAAACAAAAACCATAAAACAAAGCCGGGTCAACAGAGAAGCAATCAATCAATGTCCGTAGTAGTAAACTGCGTCGCAAAACAAAAACAATCACTAAAAACTCCGAAACACGTCCAATTCAAACTCAAAGCAAAGAAAGACGTCACTTCTTAAACCTGTCAAAGTCGTCAAATGTCATGTCAAACACAACTGTCATGGCTACCCTAAACATAGGGTTATCTCATTAAAAAACTTTTCTAATGATCTTTTTTTTACATCTTAATTTGTTAGTATTTTTATACAATTCCTCTATTTTTTCCTATTTATCTATGTAGTGTACATACTAGTAGCCCAAAATCAAACATCTCCTTTGCGGTACTTCGTTTTTAAACAATAATAAAATAATCCCTTCCTGAAAGCAGTTTTTTTAAGGACCTACTGATCTTATTGGTGAAGTTTTTTAGAAAGGTCAGGTGCGTAGTACTCGCGACTGGCGGGACAAGGATCGTAGCTGGTGGCTTTCAGTGGTTTCCAGCTCCCCCAATGGGAAGAAGGTGTCAGTTTATGTATTTATGTATGTATGGTCCAAGAAGAAGCTCTAAGCTAAAAATGCACTCAACAAGTGCCCTAGTCATGTCAATGAAGGTTTATAATAAATTACCGGAAATTATTAAAAATAAACAAAAATCTAATTCATTCATAAATAAATTACAACAATTTTTATTATATAAATGCTATTATACTATTAATGAATATCTAAATGACAAATTTTAAATTAATAATTATGATTCACTATATAGTTTTTTTTTTCTTTAAGTGTTAATAGGTGTAGGTGTCCGCAACTCCACGTCCAAAGCGCGTATTTTACGTGTTGTTACTTTTGTATACCAACTAATTAATAGTAAAATAAAAGCCCTCTTCCTCTCTCCTACCTTGCTGTGCCCTTACAGGGTCCATATTTATGTACTTAGCTTTAAGCCCTTTGTAACATCGTATTTACAATATAGAATGCAAAATAAATGAATATGTCGGAGTTGGTTGTCAATTAAAAATTGTGGGTAGTCACCAAATTTTGTTAAGAATTGAATTTCTTATTTTAATTGATTTTAACTATCAATTATTGTCTAATAAATCGAAACATAATTTATTAAGTTCCACTAAATGATTTTTGGCAACTTATTTCGATAAGTGTGACCGATAGTTTTGTTCAAAACAATTGATGCCATGTTGCTTTTATTTTAAAATGATTTACTTTGTAAATTCACCATTGTTTATTTCCGACAATTATTCTTGTATTATTTGATTACTTTATAATGTAAGTCTTATTAGATTTAGCACATTTTGTATCAAAGTAGACACGTGACGTACCGCAGTGCGTCAACGGACAGAGTTGTCGTGGAGGGGTTACAAAGTGGGGGCATCGTCCTATAAAAGAGCGTGCACTCGGAAAGCTCGTCAGTCGGTCTTTGGATTCGACTCATTAAAGAGCTCCCCTGCTCCCGACAAAACTGTCGGTTTACTTGGTACAGCGCTGCTGTATATTCGCATAGCTGTATTTAACTTGCTGATAGCGAGCGATACACTTTGCATTTGGGTGGCTTGACCACTGTACGAACTGTGACCTTAAAAAGTCTGTTCGCCTAAACTGTCTTGTTACTTTTTTACCTGCATTATCTTTTTATTGCCATTATTTTATTGTGTATCATCTTGAATTGTGTATCATTATTTTATTGTGTGTTATTTTATTGTGTGTTAATTAATTACTGTAATAAAAACACTGTAATTGCTTATACAGTCTTGTTTGTCCCAATAAAATGGGAACTCCAAACCCTGACGAAATACCCCTCGGCACTCCTGATCCTACATCAGAAGTGGGATTAGGTGTAGCCCAGGAATCGGAAGGTGTTGGTGATCCATGGCAAGCAATGTTAGAGCTTCAGAATCAAAATATGACTCAGTTAATTGAAGCAATTAAGACGCACTCCGCTTCGTCTACTGTAACTCCTTTGCCCGATTTCGACCCAGACCTACCCGATTCCGACGCTCAATCTTGGAGTACAACCGTTGATATTTGCCTATCGGAAAAGCCTCTTCAAGGTGGCACTCTTATTATTGCCCTTACTAAAGCATTAAAAGGCAGTGCTAACGTATGGCTTTCTCAAGTGTCGTATGCAGGTATGACCTGGACAGACTTTAAGAGTCTCTTTCTCTCTCGTTATGCCGTTTCGGAAACTGTTGCCGCTACCCTCATAAACCTTCATAATAGTCAACCAAAAGAAGGCGAATCCTTAGCCGCATATGCCAGTCGACAGGTTACTTCACTGACTTCTAAATGGAATAGCCTGAGTGTCGAACACATTGCTGCTTCTACTGTAATGGCCCATGTCTCCAAATTGGATTCCCGTGCTCATCGACTAGCATTTACTACCGAAGTACATACTAGGCATAAACTTCAACAAGAACTGATTGTCTTGTCCCACCTTAAGAGAAAGTCTCAGATTTCCTCTGACCAGCAAGACTCTTCTCAACCTAAGAAGTTCAAACCAGGAACAATAGTATGTCACTTTTGTGATATAGTGGGGCATAAATCTACCAACTGTCGCAAGAAGGCCGAGAAAACAAACAAACATCCTGGACCAGCCAGCTCGTCACATAAGGCGACACCAAAGAAGATAGTCTGTTACCGCTGTGGGGAGTCGGGACATGTCGCTCCTCGCTGCCCAAAGGCGACCGGGAGTCGGCCTTCGAGCAGCCAACCATCTGTGAAGCGTGTTGAAGCTTGTGATGTACGACCTATCACTGGTGTGCTGCAGCAATCTGGTGAGTCGCTTGCATTTTGTTATGACTCTGGGGCTGAATGTTCTCTTATTACTGAAACATGTGCTGAAAAGTTATCTGGCAAACGTATTTCTTGTATGGTCAATATAATGGGAATAGGAAATTCTAACATAATATGTACCGAACAAATTCTGAGTGAAGTAGAAATAGATGGTTACCAATTAGAGATACTGTTTCACGTGATACCGGATGCCTCTATAAGTCACAGTATCATGATAGGCCGTGAGATATTAAAATTAGGCAAAAAGTAATTTCAATTCTGACTAATGAGCCAGTTTTAATGATTTATAACCCTGAATATCCCATAGAATTACATACTGACGCTAGTGCTGATGGTTACGGTGCCATTCTTTTTCAAAAAGTTGATAAAAAAATGCATGTTGTAGAATACTATAGTAAAAGAACGACTACAACTGAAAGTAAATATCATTCCTATGAATTGGAAACTTTGGCCGTTGTTAACGCAGTTAAGCATTTTCACCATTATCTGCAAGGACATAAATTTACTGTTGTAACTGACTGTAATTCCCTTAAAGCCTCGCGCAGTAAGGCTGATTTAACTCCCCGAGTACATAGATGGTGGGCTTTTCTACAGGCCTATGATTTTGAGATCATGTATAGAGAAGGCAGATATATGAACCACGTAGACTTTCTCTCTAGAAACCCCCTTCCACACTCAATCAACAAAACAGAACAGAAACGTGTTGATATTACAACTCTGTCTAATAATTGGCTTTTAGCTGAGCAACAGCGTGATTCTGAGATTTTAACAATCGTTTCTAATCTAAAAAGTAACTCTCTACCCCCTGATATTGCCCAAAGTTATGAATTACGATCAGGAACCTTGTACCGTAAAATACAACGCAATGGACAAACTCGTTGTTTACCTATTGTCCCAAGAGCTTTTAGATGGTCTGTTATAAACCATGTCCATGAAGCAATCATGCATTTAGGTTGGGATAAAACACTTGCAAAGGTCTATGAGCATTACTGGTTTGATAAAATGGCTAGATATGTTAGAAAATTCGTAGATAACTGTATCACGTGTAAAATCTCAAAATCTAACTCGGGTAAAATTCAAGCAGAGTTACACCCAATACCTAAAGTCAGTATACCTTGGCACACCGTGCATATAGACGTTACAGGAAAACTTAGTGGAAAGAGTGATCTCAAGGAATATATCATTGTTATAATTGATTCTTTTACAAAGTATGTTTTACTGTACCATACCACCCAGATAGACGCGTCAAATTGCGTTAAAGCCCTTAAGTCCAGTGTCTCTTTATTTGGAGCACCTTCTCGGGTTATAGCTGACCAAGGTCGTTGTTTTGCTAGCAAAAACTTCAAAGAATTTTGTGATTCCCATAATATTGCTTTGCATTTAATAGCTACCGGTGCATGTAGGGCTAATGGGCAGGTTGAACGCATAATGAAAACATTAAAAAGTATGCTTACCGCCGTTGAGACCAGTGAGCGCTCATGGCAAGATGCCATTGAAGACGTTCAAATTGCTTTAAATTGCACAATTAATCGGGTTACTAAATCTAGTCCTTTAGACTTATTGATTGGACGAGTTGCTAGACCTTTGGGTTTGATGACTGTTGACAGTGAAGAGATAGAAGTAAATCTGTCCCGTGTAAGGGAACAAGCAGCCCTGGGTATAACTAAAAGTGCCGAATATGATAAAGCCCGTTATGATAAGACTAAGGCTATTTTGAAAAAGTTTCAAGTTGGAGACTTTGTACTTATTGCCAATGAGGAACGGAACCAAACTAAACTAGATCCTAAATTTAAAGGCCCCTATAAAAATTTAGAACTACTGGATGGTGATAGATACTTGTTAAAAGCTTTGAGTACCAATAGAATTTACAAATATGCCCATGATCGTGTACGAAAAATGCCTGAATGTCCAGTTACAGTTAGTGATGATGTCAATACCGACACTGATGATGATTCATCTGCTGCTGACATAGTTTAGCTGAATTGACAAGATGTCTATGATGACTCTTGTTTAGCTTGACGCTTAATCGGATGTCTATGTTGACTCCTGGATTTGGACGTTGAACTTGACGCTTATGCGGGTTGTCTATGTTGACGCCTATGCGGGTTGTCTATGTTGACGCCTATGCGGGTTGTCTATGTTGACGCCTATGCGGGTTGTCTATGTTGACGCCTATGCGGGTTGTCTAATCAACTCCCAAATTACTTCTCGAATCCCATGGTGTGATTTCGGCTGAGAGATTATGTCTCTACTTTAGTTGAGCTATGTATTGTCAGTAGCAGCATGGTCATTTTGAATGGTTGCGATGCAACTGCTATTGATAATAATTTGATTTGACTAACTCAGGATTTTTCTTTTGAACATACCTTTTGTTAAGGCTTTTGTTTGTCAGAAAGGCCGATCGATATTCACAAGAAATTTTCTTTTTTTTCAGAATCACACGAGGTCGTGTAGAACGTCAGTTCTGGCCGTGTCGGAGTTGGTTGTCAATTAAAAATTGTGGGTAGTCACCAAATTTTGTTAAGAATTGAATTTCTTATTTTAATTGATTTTAACTATCAATTATTGTCTAATAAATCGAAACATAATTTATTAAGTTCCACTAAATGATTTTTGGCAACTTATTTCGATAAGTGTGACCGATAGTTTTGTTCAAAACAATTGATGCCATGTTGCTTTTATTTTAAAATGATTTACTTTGTAAATTCACCATTGTTTATTTCCGACAATTATTCTTGTATTATTTGATTACTTTATAATGTAAGTCTTATTAGATTTAGCACATTTTGTATCAAAGTAGACACGTGACGTACCGCAGTGCGTCAACGGACAGAGTTGTCGTGGAGGGGTTACAAAGTGGGGGCATCGTCCTATAAAAGAGCGTGCACTCGGAAAGCTCGTCAGTCGGTCTTTGGATTCGACTCATTAAAGAGCTCCCCTGCTCCCGACAAAACTGTCGGTCACACTTATCGAAATAAGTTGCCAAAAATCATTTAGTGGAACTTAATAAATTATGTTTCGATTTATTAGACAATAATTGATAGTTAAAATCAATTAAAATAAGAAATTCAATTCTTAACAAAATTTGGTGACTACCCACAATTTTTAATTGACAACCAACTCCGACAAATATTAATATGAAGGTCAGATTGTCAGTTACTGGATGCTGAGAGAATACATCGCCGTAGAGGTCGACCGCGGCGAGCGGAGATATTTTTTATACAATGTGTTAAAAAAATCCTGTCTGATCCGTGAGGGTATTATTAAGTATCGAGATTAGATTCTAATTATGTTATCATTTTTGGACAACAAGTATAAGATAATAACCCCGATAAAAATTAAATAAAATGTACTAAAATGAGTAAATTGACATGGACACACAGGAGCGCAGGCGGTGACACTCCGGTCGCTTCACGGGTAGTGACGCCATAACCAAACAATTGACGATCGATCATAGTAATGCCGAAATTGGTGTTGTCACGTTTTAAAAGTTTGTTAGGATTTAGGGAAATGGTGGTAATTTGGGGCAAAAATCATGCATTTTAAACACGACGGCGACGGCGACACTTGAGGGAGGCCTATGTCCAGCAGTGGACGTCTTTCGGCTGAAATGATAATGATGATGATGATTGGTAAATCTTTATGCTTCTTTCGGATCGGACAGGGCTTTTTTTAACATATTGTATACTGGCAAAAAAATGATGAAAGCAGTGTAAATTATGAGTACTTCACTGGGGAAAATTGTTAGTCTGTTATATAATTGTCGAATGGAACTTCAAATGTAATCTCTTCTTCTTTTTCTTAAACTTCTTCCTGCTTTATTTGTACCCACAAGTAAATTGTTCTATGACCGATGCATCAGATATCTCCTCGCTGATATCATAAGAATACTCTTCTAAAGGCGATTCAACATTGGAGCACGACTGGCCCTAACAACCGGCACATGTTATTAAACAAAGCAATCTATATTATGGAGTGTCAGGCACACACCATATTGCAATTAGAAAAAATTGTATTCAGGAGTTTGTCCGGTGCAGGTGGGAGTAAAATCTGTATTGGCTCCAATGTATTGTCAATTAATTTCCAACCCCAGTCTACTGGGACTAGTTGAAGAAGACATTACATTTGTTCTATTAGATCATTATGTCAATCAGACGAGTAATTTTCCACAACTTTCAGCGTAATTTCCAATAGTACAATTTTTTATTTGATACAATATTTTTTTTATTAAACATGACCACAAATCGTGGAATAGGATCGCCGGACCACCACGTTAAAAAAAACCGCCAGGTTCACTACTTCACCGCGAGGTGGCGTGGAAACGTGGTTAAGTATGATTATACAACATTATTTTTAGTATATGCGAAACCTGAATATAGTTTGTTTAGATTAAATAACTGAATCGATTCCAATCATTTTTAAACCATGTTATATTTTGTCCCAAAAATATTTTAAAAAAGTTACAAGTTAGACACCGAGCGATACTAAATACCTATCCCAATCATTTAGGTACCTACTGCCAAATTATTATTATCAATGAGCTCAAGAAGACCCTGGCGGCGCGCGCGTGGCGGCGCCGCGTGGTGACCACGTTTATGTGCGGACAACCAGGTAACAGAACAAGCTTATAATTTTGTGATTTTTCATAATAAAGTTTTGAAATTTTGTACATAGATTTTTTACATAAAAATACTGGACACGTGTTTAATATATTAAAAAAAAAAACTATATTCAGGTTTCGCATATACTAAAACTAATGTTGTATAAAAAAATGTTATTAGTATGTATATTTAGGTTAAGGTTTATCTATGGTTCTTTGTTACCTGAAATAAATGGATTTTTATTATATGAAGAACACAACTCTTTTAATAGTTTTATCTAAGAAATGGTGATTCTTAGAAAAAAGTGTAAAACCAATTATTATAGATAATTGGTTACAATTTTTGTCTGAAATATTTTTATAACAAAACTTACCGTTTGGCTGAAAAATCCTAAAAACCTATTTACGCGACTTTTGGGTTGGATTTTTTTTTTTTGTAAATGTCGAATCGATGGGGACTTTTCACATTTTATTTAAAATGGTGTTCCCAACATTCGTACCTATTTTTAACTCTATGTGAATTATTGTAACTTTACCATTATTTTTGAGCTAACTTGACCGGACTACAAGTAGGTAAAATTAAAAAAAAAAGATCATTAAATGGTTAGGGTTGAAAATATTATAAAATGTAAATTAATTTTGAACTATGAGCATTTACTTACTTTATTTACATAAATATATTTTAATGAAATCAGTAATAACCATTATCATTACTTGCAATGATATTGCTTCATTCCTATACAAACTGCCCATTTAAAAACTCATTTCCTGACTTGTTTCGTTAAAGAAAAGTTATAAAAAGATAATAATTAAAAATAAAACGTTATGAACAAAAAGTTGTATTATTGCAGCCGAGGCAGAATTCACACTCGAGCCGCAGGCGAGGGTGTTATGGAGCCGAGAACTGCAGTAAAAAATGCCCACGTGTATCAAACGACTTCTTCCGATACACTTTCGAAGAAATAAAGTAGTAAAACGAAAGAAAGAAACCATGGATGCACTGTGTGGAACACAAGGTGTAAACAGAGCCTTCACTAAGCCAAAACTAAGCATTCTGTATTTCAAACTAAGTCATTCTACGCAAAAAATATTGCTGGGAAACGAATTTTTTTTGGGGTGAAAAATCACGGTTTACGACAGGACTCAAAATTAACGTATTTAATAGTGCAGGGGTCGTAGAAATTTTAAAGAAAAGTTAGAATTAAAAATTAAAATAAAAAATAAAAAGTTGGAATGGAAAGTATAGTCCAGAACAAATAAAAATTCAATGACGGGGAGAACAAGTTAAGGGTCTTCTAACACCCATTTTATTTAGGAGAGGCTAATACCTAAAAAAGTATGAAAGAAGAAAACCATGCTGGGCTGACCCCAAATCTATACTTAATATTATAAAGAGGAAACATTTTTTTGTTTGTTTGTTTGTACCGAATAAGCTCTGAAACTACTGGACCGATTTGAACCTTTTTCACTAATAGAAAGCAAAATTATCAGGAAGTAAGATAGGCTATAATTTATTTTAAAAAAAAATTAGAGATCCTTCAGAAAATTGCAATAATGGAACAAAAAGTAGAAAGCCAATAAAATTCATTATTGTGCGTGCGCTGAGAAAACTTGATGTTACTTAAAAATTATGTCCTACATGAATAAAGTACTCATTATTACCTACAAGAAAATCCGCGAGGGAATATATCTAACTATCATAGTTTAGTCACAATAGCAGCTTTTGTATTCTAAAATTTAATTAGTACGCCGCGCCGCGCCGGTAGAAACAAAAGTTGGTTAAGTTCGTATCGTAGTATTAATTAGTATTCGACGCGTATATATTTTTTTATGTATTACGTATGCCCATAAATAACTTTTTACAGATAAGTACGTCATGTTTGCTTATTTTTTTTTGTGAAAAGCGTATATCTCAAAGTTGGTCCCATTTAGAATTGAAATATCGTGTTTGGGCTCATTTCATGCACCTTGATGAGAACTATAGACCTAGCTGGAGTATGACTGCCATCGAAGGTCTGACGATGGAGCCGGATGGCAGTTGCAAGAGGTTCTCAAGAGTTTACATTATCTACATCGTGTTTGGGCTCATTTCATACACCTTGATGAGAACTTTAGACCTAGCTGGAGCATGATTGTCATCGATGGTCTAACGGTGGAAACGGAAGGCAGTTGCAAGAGGTCCTCAACAGTTTACAGCATTTATATTGTTATTGGGCTCATTTCATACACCTTGGTGAGAACTTTAGACCTGCCTGGAGTATGACTGTCATCGAAGGTCTGACGATGGAGACGGAAGGTAGTTGCAAGAGGTCCGCAACAGTTTACAGCAGCTTTCGAATCTCGGCTCATTTCATGCACCTTAATGAGAACTTTTGACCTAGATGGAGTATGACTGTAATCGAGAGTCTAAGTATAAATTTAATAAACATAAGAAGAATATTTTAGCGATTAATGCAAATATTTCCGAGAAATTAAATTATTACCTACTGTAACATAAGAATATTATATACATTAATAAATTAAAATAACCTATATTAACTAACTAACTTAAAAATAAACTTAAAAAATGGCGTCAAAAAACTGTAAAACGTAGTCAACTGGTAATGTACCCAAAAGACTGGCGGCGTTGCCACGCTGTATGGCAACGCTAAGCCTTTGGCCAAGGTAAAAGCCAGCCCTTGGGTCACGGGAAGAGTCAACTAAACGTTTAGAAATGTCCTTGAAAAGGCTGTGAGCACTCGGACCCCACGGACCCAGAGTTTCAACCCCAAACGGCTCGAAAATATAGTTACCAATAAGGTTACTATATTTACGCCGCTTGAGGTTCTCTGCAGCCGCAGCCGCAGCCCCAGCACAGCACGATGAGCTAGGAAGATGGGATGGCGCAAGAGTATCGACACAAGTTGCATCCCACACTAAAGGCCTACCCATCCTCCATGGAAACAAAGACATGCCGTCCGGTCTCCTGCCATCGTCGCGTGCCAAGCCATTTGGTTCTAATAAAGCTGGAACGCCGACGGTGACAAGAGCTCGACGGATGATATCATTTAAGTTCGCGTGCCGTGCAAAGCGGCCCGCACTTCGGCTGCATGAAAGGCCGTGGTGTCCAAGGCTGTTGACAGCTTCACCACAGTGACAGCGATGAGGAGAAAAACAAGGGGCGCCTAGGCGTAGAGCAGCAGCAAGGCGGAAAGTAGTGTCGTCGAGCAAAGTGCCTATGCTCGACGACGGTAGTGCGTGAAGCCAAAGACCCGACTCCCACTCACCCACAGCCAGCAGACGCGCACGCTCAGCAGTAGTAGCAGACGTGAGCAGTAAATTGTTCTGAACTACTCTGCAGAGCGGCTCGTCCCAACGTCTCTGGGAAAATGGATGGACGGGTTCTTCAGAATTCGGGCAAGCGAGTTTCCAGGCATTAATAGCCTCGGAAAAGCACGGCACATCAAAATCAATCAGTGTGGAAGCCAGGATATTCCTGATTAATTTCTCAGTGCCGTGGACCGAAGATATAAACGCCGGTAAACTAATACTAGAAATTTTGCGGACGCCGAGACCTCCCATACGAATGGGAAGAGTAGCTTGTATCCAAGCACGGTCGTCCAAAGCCACATTTAAAACGGATGATATAGTATTTTTGATAATTTGGTCCATTTTGTCCAAAAGATGAGTGTGCTTCCATAAAGGGGAAGCACGTAAGAAATATGTTAATTTTGGGCCGAAACAACAGTAACGGATTAGGGTGATGGCCGAATGCATATTAATTTGGAGCAACCTTTCCGAAATATCATTGAAATTTTGAATTTTTTCCTCGATAAAATCGGGAAAGGAATTCTCGAAGATTGGAGACCCAAGGAGATGAAGAGAACTTTTTTCAATAATTTTGATGTTAGGGGCTATTACGTTAAATTTAGGAATAGTCAGTTGTCTGTTGGTACAGTCCGCTAAATACAGTTCACATTTTGCAAGGTTTAGGTCAAGGCCAATTGAATGAAGTTTATTTTTTAAGAAAATTAAATCATTTAAAACAGTATCTACGTCGCCGCCCAGGGTTCCATCATCAAGATACCAAACGTTAAATTTAGAATTTAGCTGTCGAACAATTGGGTGAATAGCTAAACTGAAAATCACTGGCCCCAGGGGGTCACCTTGTTGACAGCCAACAGCAGATTCCAAAAGTTTGTCGCGATACAGTAATTTAGACGGGTGTCTGTAGCACTGCCAAAGAAAACTATAAGTTTGAGGTATCTCATTTTTAATTTGTGTTAACAAGGTGTCCCTATTAACTGAATTGAAGGCATTTTTTATATCAACCTTCAGGATGACCTCACATTTGCCAGAATTTAGGTAGGTCGACAAAGCGTGTACGGCAGCTTCACAGCCCCCTTTGGAACCGTAACCTAGCTGCAGGGGCTGAAATTTTTCCGAAACAGCCTCACCATAAAATTTACAGCAAATCTTGGCTGCCATACGACGGTAAGTAGTACCCACGGCAATGGGACGAATGCCGCCATCCCTCTTGCGCAGGGCACATAAATTGGCCCCGTACAAGATGTCGATGACGGCCTCGTTCACCTTGCTGGAGAGCATACGGTTAATCAGAGCCGTAAGCTCCTTCAAGTGTAACTCACCGGCCTCCCCGGCGCCTGAACAAATTAGGTCCTTTAAGTGCTGAGGACTTAGACCGTCGAGGCCGCCTGCGGAGCCGCTCCGGAAGGAGCAAACGGCTGTGACCACCTCTCGACCTGTAATGGTGAGGGAGTAAATGTCTGAATCAGGAGGGTCGGGAAAAGAAAGGCCATCCGTGGGGGCGGGGTGTTTGGACTCCAGAGCTGCGAGTGTTTCTGGAGAACACGGAGCTAACACATCGCTACTGAAGAGAATTCTGGCTGCACCACTAATGTCACCTTCCCCTAACTTTGATTCAACCAGATGGGATACACCTCTCGAAGAAGTATATCCCTGTGACGTTAAATTTGAATAAAAATTTTGAGCCGAAATATTACAATTATCTTTGATTTGAGCTGTTAAAGTCTTTTTTGTGGTCAAATTCTTTTGAACATGAAGTATTCGGTAAGGGAAGGTAAGCAACTGTTCCCAAGCACTTAACGAGTTCTCTCGGACGGCAAGGCGCACACAACCTGCTAGGTTTTGTGCAACTAAGGGCCTAGCACCGCGGGGAACTCGCTTTAAAACAGGAACAGAATTTTTTAATTTGGAAAGGGTTTGCCAGATCGGATCAAGAGTAGATGTAGCCGAAGTTGAAGGTGAAAGATTTGAAACAGGGTCTGAAGTGGGTGCATTGGAAGATTTATGTACCTTACCAATATGCACATTCAGACCCCGCTTACCTTTAAAAAATCGTGCCTGGGTACAAAGTGGGCATCTCTCCAGGGTGTACAGCGAAGTTGAAGGTTGACTACTACTATTACCCACCACATCGCTGCTGCTACTACTCATATTAATATTAAATACTAATATTATAAAGCTGAATAGTTTGTTTGGTTGAACGCGCTAATTTCAGGAAAAAATCTCTCAGTGTTGGATAGCCCATTTATCGAAGAAGGCTATAGGTTATAAAACATCACGCTACAACTAAAAGGAGCGGAGCATAAATGAAATGTTGCAAAAACAGGGAAAATTTATAACTTTTGAGAGCTTCCATTGCGTGCACTGCGTAAACGGTTAAAGTTACGCAACAATCATGTACATACGATGGAATCGTTCCTCTTAAAAAATTCTAAAAAAAAGCCCGCTATAGCATATGTCTATCTTTTAAGGATGACTCTCTCTCTCTTATGTGGCACAGACGAAGTTGCGCGCGTCAGCTAGTCAAATATAAAGGCAGAGATTAAGTCGGCTATACCCATTAAAATTTAATGTTTATGTTAAGAGCAACAGTAATTGATTTACGACCGAGCAGTTTGCTAAATGATTACTATCAACAGTTTAATTATTCATCAACCGTAAAAACTAACCGTGATTTGAGTTTTATTGTTAATTTTTATCGTTTCATGGCAACACACGTACAAACCTGTAAAATGAACACCTTTTTTATTTTTCTCGTTCTACTCGGTGTGTTGAATATTCAAGTCATAAATGGTAAATATCAATATTTTAACAACGTCCTAATATTCCTTCCTAGGTCAAAATTTTTTTTTTTGGGTTTTTTCATAAGGAATTTCTCTGTAGCATCCCAGAGTTATGAAGTTGGCGGTGTGATACCCCCTTGTCTCGAAAAGCACTTTATTTGATTGCACTCTCAACGAACCGTGAACGAGGGACAGCACGTGTTTCTAAAGACTGAATCTCTCTGCGGTCGTTTCGGAGTGAGGTCCCATTGGACTACGAGAGAGTGAGAAGAGAGAGTACACCTGTGCCTACGCACACTCAGGAGTGTGCGCATGCACTATAAAAGCATAATGATGTACATGTCGGATACGGTCATTGGTACGGATATAAAATGAATCGGAAATACAGCAGTGGTGAAATCACGCGACCTACTTACAAATCTGCCCTGCCCACACCACAGCGTGCTTCCAGAGCTGTGATGTTTACAGCTCGAGGCGAGGATGACATTGAGTGTCTGATCGCGGTGGAACTGAACCCGATTCATTGTAATTTCAAGTAATTTGTTAGTTTAAGAAGAAGATGGCCGGAATTCGATCCGAAGGACATTTCTTATTAAAAAGCAAAGCAAGCAAGCATATCAATAATGTGTCAAAATACTTCCAGGAAAGACTAAAGATCCCAGCTGCTGGATGCCACATCCGGATATAACCGAATTTACTTGTCATAGATTCATAACAAGGTTCGTATACTGTGAGCGTAACCATGATCAACATATAATGTTCCCACTGCTGGGACACAGGGGTCCTCTCTATGGGAAGGAATGGGCTATAATCCACCACGCGGGCCCAAAGTGGGTTGGTAGATGTCATATGTATGTGTGTATGTGTATGCCTATGGCATTAAGTCCGCCTCTATACTTTGTGCTTGAAGTGTTAAATAAATAAATAAATATGTCTTCGTAATTTTGGTTGTAGGACATGACGGTCTCTTCACGGGGTTTTTTTACCGTTATGAAATAAATTGCACAAAGTATTGCGCCGGCCTGGGTTCGAACCCATGACTGTTACCATGGGACACCACTGGTCTATACAGGGTGGAAGGGACACCGAGGTACAAACGGATAATGTCATTGCTGAATGGATTGAAATTATTGTAAAAATAGTACTTCCCTATTTGAATCGTATTTTGTAAACAGTTTCAAGGGTTCTAATTTAACCCTTATTTATTTATTTATTTTATTTAACAGTTTATGTACACACTAAATACAGAAAAGAGGAAAGGAACAGAAAATAGTACAAAGGTGATGCTTATTTCTAAAGAAGTTTCTTCCAGCATACCATACTAAAAAAAAGAGATGTAGACATAGTGTGTAAAAGAAGAAGAGAAAATGGAATACGTGAAAGTGAATGAAAATCATTTAAGAATATTTTATTAAGTTTTAATAAGCTGCGTTTTTGATTTTCGATTGGTCAAGCAAAAAAAGAAATCATCAATATGGTTCTTTTGTTCCCGCCGCAACATAGGAACACCAAATGACAATGATTTCGATTTTCCGTAAGCCCACTGCCGTAAAACTTCCACACATAACCGGCATACTTTATGCGGAACCCATGCTTTGTCTTGGAAACATAACTTCAAACAGAAGTAAGCGTAGTAAGCATTTTTTTACAAAGTCGGTTATATTTCGTATTTGTTATATTGTCCACATTATGTAGCAAAATATATTCGGATTATTCACAGCCGCAGTGTACAGGATGGTTCTCACAGATGAAAGATTGTAAAACTAGACTAAGAAAATAATGTTGCTACAAAACAAGCGAATTTACTAAGTAAATCAGAGCTTCCTAAATTTGTTCATATTAAGTGCAAAAAAATGTGACGTGATACTATAAAATAAAGCTTATATTTACAACATATAGGTAACACCAACACTGACGAGGTGGACTGTATAATTTGTTGTTGTTGATAAGTAAAACTTCAGGATTGGTGAACACGGAGTTTATTCTTGATTGTTTGCTGCTTGCCGGTTGAAGAACGACTGACAATTTTGCGGCAAGCAGCCCGTCTTTTGTTCCCTTTTTACATGGCGCAGGTAGTGGCCGGCCTAGTGTGGCGCAGAGCACGGTCGACCGTCGGCGCGCCGATGACGAAATAGTGGGCGGGGCCGAGTCTGGCAAAGTTGGACTTGCCCGATCTTATCGTGATCGTGCTCTGCACCAACTTACAAAATTCTTAGATCTAAAGGGTGAGCTGCGTCGTCCGTAATATCCTCCCCCCGGCGCAGGGCTACCGTAGCCTAACTTCCCACGCAGAGGACGGCGAGCTTCGTAACAGGACGCCGTAGGGTGCCCGCTGTAGTCCTGACGTCCGCTGACCGCACCTTGCCGTCTAGACCGCTGTAGATGGCTTCCACGACGCCTCGTGGCCACGTTGCTCTCGGTAGTGTAGAGTCGACGACGACGACTAGGTCGTCAACTTGAAGGGGTCGCCGTTGGTCATCTGACGCACCGCGAGGCACCAACGTAGGCAGGTACTCGTTCACCCAGCGCCGCCAGAAGTGGTCGGCGAGCGCTTGGGCAGTTTTCCATTGCTTGCGGCTGGCCTCCTCACAAGGCCCAGTGCGGGGAAGGCCTGAGGAGGTCCCGATGAGGAAGTGGTTGGGTGTGAGTGCCTCCGGATCCTTGGGATCAACGGAGACATGGGTCAGAGGCCGAGAATTTATAGAGTGTTCGGCCTCTGTCAGCAGCGTCAGCAGCACCTCTTCTTTTAGGGCTCGTTGATGTAAGGTCGCCCCCAGCGCCGTTTTAACAGAGCGCACTAGTCGCTCCCACGCTCCCCCCATATGCGGCGCCCCTGGTGGTATGAACTTCCACTTCATACGTTGTGGAAGCCCAAAGTCGACGAAATCCTTGGCCCACTCCTTGTAGGCCGCGCGCAGTTCGTTGTCGGCCCCTCTGAAATTCGTGCCATTGTCTGAGTACATGACTCTGGGCCAACCTCGTCGCGCCGCCATTCTTCTTATTGCCATTAGTGCCGAGTCGGTTGATAAACTCGACACTAATTCCAAGTGAACTGCCCTCGTGACTAGGCAGGTGAACAGCGCTCCCCATCGCTTTTCATGTCTTCTTCCTATGACCACTGTCATAGGACCGAAATAATCGGTACCGCAGTGGGTGAAGGGCCGCTGTGTCTTCATTACTCTTTCAGTAGGTAGGTCCCCCGTTGTAGGCTTTACTGGCATCGCCTTTCTGATGCGGCAAAGCTGGCATCGCTGTGCTGCTGTTCGCACCGTAGGGCGTAGGTTGACCACCCAGTACTTTTGTCTTAGGTCGTTGACCACGCGTTCGTTGTTAGCGTGGCCAGCTCTGCGATGTGCGTCTTCCACCAGCAGTCGCGTCAACGGGTGCCTGCCGTGTAGAATTACAGGAGTCTTCCTTGTTTCGGGGACTGACGCGTGCCCGATTCTCCCTCTAACTTTGAGGACTCTATCGTCCAGGTATGGGTCCAACTTGTATAGGCTGCTGGACTTGGGCACCGGCTTACCCTTCTCGAGCAACTGTATTTCATCTTTGTAGTGGTCGAGCTGTGCCTGTTGCAACCATAATTTTTCGGCCTTCTCAATTAGGTCGACGGTCATCTGGCTGGTCCTATCCTTGCATTTTTCCTTGAAGAGGAGGGGCACAGCTGTCGCTCGCAGTAACTTCTCGTAGGACGAGAACCTGCTTATGTCGGGCAGGTGAGAAGGGCGTTCTATTTTCTCCTCCATTATTAAAAACGTTGCTTCGTCCTGGGTTGTGTCGTCTTTGATTACGTTGTCCTTGACCTTTTCTTTTGGCCAGGACTCTTCGTCGCCGTACAGGAACCTGGGGCCGGTGAACCATCTGTCTTCTGGTTTCATGTACGTGGTGTAGTTAGGTCGTGTGGCGTCGTCTGCCACGTTGTGCTCAGTGGGTACCCACCTCCACTGGCTGACCTCGGTTAGCTCCGCTATTTCACCTAGGCGATGCGCGACGAATGCCGTGTACTTTAAGGCGTCCTTCTGAATCCATCGCAAGACGGTTTGCGAGTCTGTCCAGTAGGTCACGCTGCTGGGCTTGTCTCGATGTTCTCTGAGAATTGTCTCTGCCAGTCGCGCGCCAATCACCGCTGCCTGTAATTCTAGTCGTGGAACGGTGACCGGCTTCAGGGGGGCTACACGTGCCTTTGCTGCGACCAGCCTGACGTCCACTCTTCCGTCCGGTTTCTGGATTCTCCAGTAGGCTGTGGCTGCGTATGCTTGCTCGCTTGCATCGCAGAAAACATGGAGCTCCATGAGGTCGTCTGGGCCCCTGCCGTAGCACCTTGGTATGCGTAGTCTTGTGACTTCATTTAAACTTCGCATCCACTCTTCGAAGTGCTGCGCTTCTTCTTCAGGGATTGTCTCGTCCCACCCTATGCCGTGCCTCCACAGGTTCTGTAGCAAGATTTTGCCGGTAACTGTGAAGTGGCTGATGAGACCAAGAGGGTCATAGACTGCCATTACAGCTCCAAGGGCTTCACGCTTTGTCGGTGCTCTGACGCTAGTCTTCACTTCAGGTGACAGCCGACTTAGTCCGGTGTTGAAGCCTAGCTCATCTGAGCCTGTCTGCCACAGTAAACCCAGCGTTTTATCTGTGTTTTCGTCCCTTTGGCCGAGTTTTACTGCCGTGTCGTGTGCCTGTTTCTCCAATGTGATGTTCTTCACCACGTTAGATTTGTTTGAGCACCAGCCTCTCAGGTTAAAGTGCGCGTTCTGGTGAATCTTTATGACTTCACGCGCTGTCTTGATCGCCTCTTCTTCCGTAGTAAGGCTGTCCACGTAATCATCCATATAATGACTCGACGTTATAGCTTGTACCGCGTCGGGGTACTCTTGCGTGTACAGTCTCGCGTTGGCGTCTCGTACTGAGTGCGCGATGAAGGGTGAACACGACGCTCCGAAGATCATCGACGTCATCTTGTATTTCTTCGGTGGCTGAGCACGTTCCTTATCTCGCCAGAGAAACAGCTGTGCAGCTTGGTCTTGCTCTCGTATTTTTATCTGGAGAAACATTTCCTGTATGTCGGCTGTGACGGCTACCGGACGCTCTCTGAACCTGAACAAGATCCCTGGCAGTGACTTCAAGAGATCAGGTCCTTCCAGTAGGTAGTCGTTCAGGCACACTCCATTATATCGGTGTGCGGCGTCAAACACCAGACGCATCTTCCCCGGCTTGTTGGGGTTAATGACCGGGAAGTGTGGCAGGTACCACACTTTCTTATTTTGATCTTCGGTCCCATTGCACTCCTGGGCGTATCCTTTGTCCAGTAGGTTTTTGACCAGAGCGCTGTACTGTGCTGCGAAGCATGACGACGAGTCCATCTTCTTTTCGATTGTTTTCAATCTTCTCAAGGCACAGTTGTAATTGTTGGGCATTGAAACATTTTCATCACGCCATGGTAACCCGACTTCAAAGTGATCATCTACCTTTTTCATGGTATCTTGAACCACGTCGATCGCTTTCTGGTCTTCAGGCTTGACCTTCTTTGCCAAAGAGACTCCCAGGGCATCAATCTTGAAGTGTGACTTCACTAGCTCTTCTACACGACGTACATCATCTGTCTGTCTTGCTGCAGACACATCGTGTAGATGTAGCACTACTTGTCCCTCTTGTTTCTTCAGCGTTGCGCGAGGTGCAGTCCCGTGGATCACCCATCCCAATTGAGTGTATGAAGCTGCGGGTTCATTCTTCTTGCCCATGCGTAGTTCACGTGTGACTATTAGGTGCCAATTGTCAGCACCTATTAACACCTTCGGCGTGGCTTCCTCAAAGAACGCGTCTCTTTGCATGTCCTGGAGGTGTGGATAGTTCACGAGTGTCGACCTATCCACTGTCTGACCATGCAGTCGCAGGTCTTTCATAGTTCGTGCGCGTAGTTCCTGGAAGTCACCATTCTGGCCGCGTATCTGTAGCTTCACTTCCTGGCTACATTCCTCGTGTTGTTGCGAGGTTACGCCTTGAATGCGTAAAGTAGAAATTGGTCCACTTACTTGAATGCGGCGTGTTAAATCTTCGTCGACGAGCGATGTTGTTGAGCCTTCATCCATCAACGCGAACGTAGATATTTCTCCGCCGGGCCCTTTTAATATCACGGGACACATTTTTAACAACACACGCGATGACGTATTGCTCGACGCGGAGACTGTCATCACTGCTTCCTCTGAGTGTTGTTTCTCAGCGTCGGTCGCCTTGTCTGGTTTTTCACCCTGTGGTGTTTCTTTGTGCAGCAACGCGTGATGCGGGCGGCTGCACGACTTTTTGCCACATCGCTTCGCTCGGCAGTGCTCACGTCGATGGCGCCTCGTCACACACTTAAAACACACTTTTTCGATGCGTGCCCACTCCCACCTTTCGTCGACACTCATTTTCAGGAACTTTGCACATTTAGGTACTTCGTGGTCATCGCCACAACACAAACACTCTAGTCTTCTTTCTTCGTGTTTTTCCGACGTCACGTAAACTACTTCTCGGCTCGCCCTCCTCTTTACATTGACTTGCGGTACACTTCTTGTTTCTTTCTTTGTAGCAAGTGTGGGTGTAGTATTTGTGAAGGCGTACCTCATAGCTCGATCAGCCTCCCGCATCAGGAACTTGGACAACAGAATTATTTCTGGTTCCCGCGACGATTCCACAGCCTCTGAAGCGTAGTCGCACCATCTCGATTTTATGTGCGGGCTCAACTTTTCTATCACTTCACGCACTAACATTGGGTTCCATATATACCCGGGGTTATCTATGTTAGATAACACACACACTATGTTCTGTAACTTAACCGCGAACGAATTCACTTCACTGGCCACACTTGTGAGTCGAGGTAGTTTTTTTAAGTCGTCCATTGCTCGATCCATGAGTATCTCTGGCCTCCCATAGTACTGCTCCAGTGTCTTAATTACCACTTGCGGGTCTGACGCGGTGTACAGGAGTGCCGATACTGCCTCTCTTGCTTCACCTTTGATGCAGTTTCGTAATCTTGCCAGATTCTCGATCGCGGTGAACTTGTATACACTTGATGAATCCGTGTACGCCGCCTTAAATGGCAACCATTCAGTGGCCGCTCCCGTAAATATAGGCAGCTCAGTCACTTGTCGCGGCGGCGGGCGTACATGCATCATTTTGTTTAACGTGTCGGCCAACTGTTCAATGCCTTTTCCGACACGGCGTTCCCCTCTAGTGGGTGAACGCGAGGCCGATCGTTGCCTTCTTCTGCCATTTCTGATAGGCGAGACATCATCATCACGCATGGCGGGTTCGACGTAAGCGGCGGTCTCTTGAGCCACGTGCGTGGTAGCAGGACGCGGAGGCTGCCTTTCCTGAGGCTGATCCGGGACTTGGGGGTGACTTCGGTCCATATTTTGAAGCCACTCGTCCACTCTTCCATCACTCCGATGTACGGAGCCCTCTTCACGGGCCTCTGCCTCTGCCTCGATTACCGAAATTTCGTACTCGAAGCGTTTGTTGACGAGTTCCTTTTCAATCTCTAGCTGCTCTTTCCGTATAGCAGCGATTCTCTTCTGAGCTTCATATTCCGCCTTCTTCATTCTCGCCACGTCACTACAATACGATCTTCTTGAACGTATCGTACTCGCTGTATCTCTCACAGAAACGTGCGCAGCTGTCACAGTTCTTGCCGAGTCCTGGGGTCGTAGTACGGAGGGGTTCGTCGGGTATCGCGACGCGGGTGGCGTCGAGAACGTTTCCCCATAATCGTACGCGGTCGCGGTAGCTCTACTCGCCGGTACTAGGCGTGTAGCTGGTGCGGCGGACGCGGGTGGCGTGGAGAGCGATTCCCCATAATCGTACGCGGTCGCGGTAGCTCTACTCGCCGGTACTAGGCGTGGAGCTGGTGCGGCGGACGCGCTATCGGACGTAGTCGACGCGACTCTCCTCGCCGCGGCGGCAGCGGTGGCGAGGTGTGCGGTCGCGAACGCGTAGTCGGCGGGATCGATCCCAGCCGCGGGCGCACCGTACGGGGTGCGCGGTACCACGGACGCGATGGTCGACGGCGACCTAGGCGGGTCTTCAAACGTACGGGGACGTCGGCTATCGTAGCCTGACTCCGATTCACTTTCCTTGGCCGTAACGCTTCTAGTCTTCATGATTTGTCTTGAAGTAGTCTTGATTCACTTCACACACAATCGAAGAACTTATTTCGCGATTTAAATCCGGCACTCGAAGGACCAACTGACGAGGTGGACTGTATAATTTGTTGTTGTTGATAAGTAAAACTTCAGGATTGGTGAACACGGAGTTTATTCTTGATTGTTTGCTGCTTGCCGGTTGAAGAACGACTGACAATTTTGCGGCAAGCAGCCCGTCTTTTGTTCCCTTTTTACATGGCGCAGGTAGTGGCCGGCCTAGTGTGGCGCAGAGCACGGTCGACCGTCGGCGCGCCGATGACGAAATAGTGGGCGGGGCCGAGTCTGGCAAAGTTGGACTTGCCCGATCTTATCGTGATCGTGCTCTGCACCAACTTACAAAATTCTTAGATCTAAAGGGTGAGCTGCGTCGTCCGTAATAAACACGTTTGACTTGAAATTATTCAAAAAACTTTTTCATCGCCGACATGTGTTATCAATTACATTATACTTATTTTCTATATTTATTTCTATTTTATTATTACCTAGCCAATTATAACCCTTCTTAATCACGACCTAAGAAAAGATTGGTCAGCATTCGTACAGTCCTTTCCTTTGACCACTCAATAGGAACCGCTAGTGGCGAAGGTTGTAACATTAATTGTTACAAGTCTTAATTCTTAATAATATAATAATAATAATAAAAAAAATAAACGTAAGAAAATTATTTACAATAATATAATTTATAAAAAAATAAACTATTTACAATACTAAAATAAAAAAAATAAACTAATAATGAACGCATCAAATCAGACTTCTGGCCAGCAACAGTTTATCACCACGCACGATTAAAACAAGCGACATATTAGGCACCCAGAAACTAGTTTCTTTGTTCTCGGCGCGGGGGCAAGGTCCATAGCGACAGAACACTTCCACGTCGCCACCGGCAGGACGATTCTGGTTGTCGAGGCGCACGCACGTCAGATTTTTTCACGGTCCCTAATACGAATATAATTATATCGTAACCGCGATCAAGTTTTTGAAGGCGTCCCTACCGTTCCCTCGACATTTAATCTTAATTCAGAAATATACTGAGTAATACTCGACTCGATTCAAACATATTCTGTGTGTGTGAATTAAACTCCGATTGGGTAAGTGTTGCACAATTATAATTAGCCAGTAGCTTAGCAAACCGTAACGGTTTCTTTCGCTTTGCCTACCTGGTGATCTTTTCATTTGTGTTTTTTGCTTATCTTTGTTTCTATTAGACGCTCATTACTTGTTTCTCTTTGTAGTTCTACCCAACATTTTCAGAATTATATCATTCTTGCATATTAAAATTTAGTTTCCGTTGTAAATTTCAAATGTTTAAATTAACGGCTAAGAAACCGAAATTATTGTCATCTCCGTATCTGATAGTGAACATCCACAGCAACACATCTACATATTAGTGCTTCCCTATTCAACGTTGCTGTGGGTGCTCACCGTCTACGGCCAGCGTGTAATGCTTTCGCTTATTGCGCATTACAGGGTTTCACGTACACCTTAATTCCCTGCTTCCCCGTGGTGGACCGTAGCGGGACAACCTGCGAACCCTACACCAGCAGTTGGACCTGGCGATCGACGCGCGAGCACTCGTCTCCTGCAGCGGCCAGTGACGTCAGGGGAGTGCTAGGCCAGTGAGGAGGATAATCGCTGTACAGGCCCTAACCCAATTTTAATCGACCCTTGCCTACCTACCGAGTCATTTAAATTATAATAAATGTTCCAGTTTACTGCCTACCTACTTTTTATTTAATATCCTCCTAGGATTACCTGTGCCTAGGTTAGGTAGGATAAGTAGCGTAGCAGTACTTTAGTACGGGACAAGGTGTAGACGAATGATCGCGAATGTCACCTGCACTTTCATATTCACCACTCTCGTCAAGCAGTACCGACTGATTCTTGCTAGCTGGACTTGTCTGCACTTGGGTTGGGATTTCAGCCTTCGTGCTCTGTCTACGTCTACGGACACCTGTCGTCGTCACCTCACTAGGCGTCCTGCTACTATCTACTCTGTCTGTTGGCTGTCTCGCTGACTTCCCCACTCTCTCTGTTGACGCTGCCGTACGCCCAACCAACTGACATCGAGTTCGTCGATAGCGGCCACCGCGTTCGTCTTCTACAATATATCTTATCACCTGATGACAGGCTTTTAAGTGCGTTCGCCGTTTTGTCGTAATTTATTTTCTGTTTGTCATTATTCTTTTACAGTTCTGGTCGTTATCTACCTTCTCCGTTAGCAACTTTGCACTAACAGGTAACCTAGTTTTTAGACGTCTACCCATTAACAGTTGTGCGGGTGAGTCTATATTATGGCTTGGCGTTGCCCTAAAATTTAACATTGCCAAATTGAAATCCTGTCCCGAATCTACACACTTGTTTGACAAATTTTTAACTGTCTGTACGGTTCTTTCGCTTTTACCGTTTGACTGTTGGTAATGCGGCGATGCCGTCTTATGCAGTATTTCCCATTCGCTCATGAACTTTTTAAACTCCTGTGAACTGTAAGCCGGTCCATTATCACTCACCAGCTCCGCTGGTATTCCGTGCCGCGAGAACTGCTCTTTCATGAAAGTAATAACCTGGACAACTGCCCGACCTCAACATAGTTAGAAAAGCAATCGACTAGAACAATGTAATATTTTTTTTTTAATATTCGAATCTATCTGAGGCTAGTTTGTGCCAGGGCAGTGCCGGCACACTGTGCTGCAGCAGCGGCTGATGGCGAGGGCGGGGCGCGTGCAGCGCGCACGATTGCACCACACGCTCCACGTCCTCGCACATTCCTGACTTTCTATTTTCTTTTTCTGTTTTCCCGTAAAGCACGCGGACTAAACACACACTCCTCTTTGAAAACTATACCGTCAACGTAATGTAGCTGCTCGCGATATGGCCAGAAAACATTAACTCTCTCGTTCACATCACGCCTATTTTTAGGCCATCCGTTCGTAATATACCTAATTAGCCATCTGCTGTCACTGGCTAACTCTGTTTCTTTTTTAATCGCTTCCATATTTGATTGGCTAAAAGGCTCATCCTCTAACATAAAGCAAGTTTGTACTTCAACTTCTGCTGACACTCGGTCATGCATTATTTCCTTTAAAGGAGCCCGCGATAGCATGTCCGCTATATACATATATTTGCCCGGCGTGTATACCATCTTTAATTCGTATCCTTGTACTCTCATTATCATTCGTTGTAGCCGGGCTGGAACCGAAACTAATGGCTTACTAAATCGGCATTCGACGGCTTACTTTCGCAAATACTCAAGTGGCTCCCAATTCGACTTCGCAGGAACTCTCGGATATTGTGTCTGCCATTTAACATCCTCCATAATCCTAAAACGCCATCCTATCTGCGGGAACGCTTTTCCTACTCCCGTCCTTCTGATGCACCTTGCAGGTCGCATCTTAGAAACCTTCTTAAATTCCCTCCACACTCTACCGACTTCTACTCCTATTCCTTCACGGTACATGCAGTGCGGCTGTGGAATTCACTTCCGCCTGACATTAGGGACTGCCAAACTCTTGCAGTTTTCAAAAGAGGAGTGAAAGAACATTATCTTTCCATTTCGTCATAGTTGCATAAGTATTTATTATGAGTTATTTTATTGTATTTACAGTATTGTTATGTTTTGTCTTTGTAATTATAAGTATATTCTTCTTATATTCTTCTTATTATTCTTATATGTATTATTATGTTTAAATAGTTCTGCGTTTTGTTTTATGTATTCCATTTTCTCTTCTTCTTTTACACACAATGTCTACATCTCTTTTTTTAGTATCTCCTTTCGCAGGTATGCTGGAAGAAATTTCTTTAGAAATAAGCATCACCTTTGTACTATTTTCTGTTCTTTTCTGTATTTAGTGTGTACATAAACTGTTACATAAAACACATCAGAATCTGATGATGGAATCCCAGAGAAATCGAGGGCAACCCTCAAATTTTATAGGCACATATAATGTCTTTTCATAAACTCTCTAACGCAATTCAGATATTTGTGCCTGGTAATCATCATCTCATATTGATGATGGAAGGTATAAGTCAGGATCTGAAGATGGAATCCCAGTAAAATTAAGGGCAACCAAGGGCAATTAAGGGTAAATTTTATGGGCATTGTTTGAAACAGTATAATTTCCTTGTGGTCCCATGGTCATCAGGTCAGGATCTAATGATGGGATCCTGGAGGGGAGGGGACTCTCCAAATTTTATATTATCGATATCTTCGATAATTGTGAACCTATTCGACGATTTTTTTTTTAATTTGGAAGAACATTATTTTGCAGTGGTCCCGTTTAAATTTGGTGAAGCTGATCTTCGGAGTTATATAATGGAACTCTTCAATAGTAGACAGCAAATCTGTCGTGATTGCTGCAATCGCTTGGATTTTTATTGTTTGCACAATATCATAACATAACATAATGGCTGTATGCTCTGAGGGGTACCCAGATTGCCACAGTTAGGTATACTGACTTCCATTTTATTGGTGATAACTGATAAGCCTATTACCATGAAATGTATTGTTGACAGTGTAAAATAAATGTAGGAGCAAATATTTGTATAGGATATTACAACTAAAAATGGAAAAATAAAAAGTCTTTGTCGGTGACAAAAAAAAAAAATCAATCAAACAAAAGTCACCGACTTCTAAAGCTAAAGTTATTTTTCACTTTTCTGTGTTTTGGAAGTCGGTTTTAGTTTTTGCAAAAAAGATTTTTTTCTTTTACAAAATGGTCCATCAAATGAAGTAATTGCAGCGTTGCTTACAATCATTATCATCTTAATATATAAAACAAAGCCGGGTTTGTTCGAACACTTATAATTCAAGAACGACTGGACCGATTTTAATGATCTCTGATTTTTTGGATTCGTCTCTGTCCAGATTAGCAGAATAATTATTAAAATATCTGAAAAATTCAGCCGAAAAGTATGATTAAGATCCAAAAATGTTAAAATACCAACTTCAATTCATGACAGCCTGGTGCTTATTACCTAAAATTATGATAAATATTTAGAAATGTTAAAATAACGTCTTGAATTCATGCCAGCCTGGTAATTTTGAGGTAAATTCAGTAGGTAGGTAGAAAGGTAGGTAGGTAGGGTAGGTATGTAGGGTAGATAGCAGTGGCGAAGGTGCCATATAACTTGATTCCTACCGGCTTCTCTTTGAAAAATGGCACAGCCCGTAGCATTGGCATAGACAAATAATATAATCAAATTAAAGAAATGTACTCCAGCTTACCTCTTACTAAAATTGACCCTTCGCTACAGGTAGATAGGTAAGGTAGGGTAGGTAGGGTAGGTAGGGTAGGTAGGGTAGATATTATTAAGTAGGGTAGGGTAGGTAGTTAGTTAGGGGAAAAAGTTCCCGTTTGTTGCCAGTGAGGCATATATTTTGACACAAGTTCCCAAAAAAGAACCAGGCTTGCATGAGCTCAAGGTGGTGTGCATTTTAATAATTCTGGGTAGGTACGGTCTTTGTACATTCATTGACAGTAAAGTGGTACGGAGTTCGCTGGGTCAGCTAGTTAAATGATTAAATTTGTTTTTTTTTGTGTTCTTCTACTTTACGTGTTGATGAACTCATATTGTGTTAGCCACCAGCACAGCTCACATTTGCTTCTAAAGTTGCAAGTGGTTGTGCAGGATGACATGGACAGGAGGTGGAGCATAACCTCCAGTGGGGCTCCACACCCCACACTGGCAATCTGTTCGGGTTTTTTTGTGTTTATTTTGTGTTTAATGTTTCAGGTATTACTATGACATAGATATCGATCAATGTGTTCACTTCGTGTTTGGGGGATGCGACGTTTATTATAATAACTATGTCACTAAAGAGGAATGTGAGGATTTGTGCGATGTTCAGCCTTTAGGTGAGTCACAAAAAATACGTATGTATTTACAAATACAGTATTGTAGTATTTCTCAATTACAGTACATTTATACATATATAAGGTCTATCTTTTCATACACTAAATATTTTAAGAGTAACTTCTATAAGTAGTAAATAAATAAAGCGGAGAAAAAAAAAAAAAAAAAAAATGCATGCATGTTTGCATTGCGACTATAGTTTGAAGGTTTGCCGGCAGCCTACTTGACCAGATGGACCTGATGAAATCGGTCGGGACAGTGGTTCCAGCCAGCTGCTGCAGGTGACGGAGGAATTGTGTTGGTTTTCTGTCTCCCAACTCCTCATGCATGAGTAGCTGTATAAGCTTGCGTTCCTGCGAGGCGGACAACCGCTTGATTAGCTCTGCCTTAACTTTCTCGTACTTGCCGGTGGTGGGGGGATTTATTATGATGTCCCGTACTTGTGCTGAATGTTGGGGTTCAAGCTGCGCCAGGACGTGGTAAAACTTCGTGCTGTCTGTGGTAATGCTGGAGAGGATGAACTGACCCTCGTGCTGCGCGAACCATAATTGTGGATCATCGGCGTTGAATGCAGGAGTCCTGACCCCCACTCGGTATGTCATAAAGGAATCCTTGTCCTCTTTCGTTGTGTCCGTCATAATTGATGTTACCAGGCTTCAGGTTTAGTCTTCAATCCGGAACGAATGTCGGTGGTCACCAGTGAAGTAGTATAGGGCTCCGTTTATAAGGCCTATATATACTACTTGCAATACTATTTAAATATAGCGGAGTAGCTAATGAAGCGATTGAGCAACAGGCGACGAAATAAAATTCCAAGCGAGAAGCAGCAGAGATATATTAATAACGTAAGGGTTACAAGCAGTTAGGAAGTAATAAGTAACCATCTCATCAGGACACAGATATTTATAGTCGCAGGTAAACAATCTGCGTCACCGCAACGAACGGCCTCCGTGTGTGCGTCGTCGTCCCAGACAAAAGGAACGCGAGCGGCGGTCGTCTGCGTGTGCGCCTCGCTACGCACACGTAGTTGAATTTCTTAACTCGGAGGCGGGGTTTAAAAGGTGGCGTGATTTCTTGCCGAGGTCTCACCGTCATAAGCGGCGGCGGATGTAGTAGCGGTTTTGGTCGCTACAGACCATCGCAACGAAAAAAAAAATTTTATCTAAGTGTTTTTGTTTTTACGAAATTATTATAATTCTACAATTTCTTGAGACATTTTGCATAAAACCTATTCTATGAATGAGACGCGCCCCGCACCCGCGCTGCGCCGACGCCGACGCGCCGACTGGCGGCGCATGCATCTTGTTGTTCGCAGGTCATGAACTCATGACACCGTGCGACCGCGCAAGAATGGTGGCCATTTCGGGTCCTGATGGTTACCGCGCTCCAACTCCACAGTAGTCTGTGTGAGTCTGGACGCAAACACCTGCCCTGACCTGGTATAACTTGGGGCGTAACAATATCGCTGGTGAAATGTATTGGTCGTTCGAAAATATATATTTGGAGAATGCAGGCGTGATAATGTTAAAAATAAACCAACGTATGAACGTAGGTAAACTTTATAACTCAACCTAGTCTTATTTTAATAGATTATCGCTTACAATAATAATAATTGTGAATTTAAATAACAATACCACCCTAAGAAGATGTAGGTACCTACGTTAAATAAACTCCCTCCTTACAACTTTTCGAAAAGGAACCTAGGTGCGATCAAAACAAATCGTATTCCACAGCATCTACGTACCTACACATCTGTAAATTAATAAACAGCTGATGTGTGCAACTCGAATTTGAAAAATATTTGTAGAAAACTCGAAAAAATTTGTAACTCATGTCGACTAAGACGACCGAGCGGCGAAATACGAATATTCGTCAGCCGATTTTTGGTTGTAGGTTGTACCTACTCGTACTACAGATGTAACTGTCAGTGCGTAGCGCGGATTGATTTGAACCATCGTACTAGAGATAGGCAGACGTGGACGTGACATACCTACCTACTTAACTGTTGCAGAAACACGCTGTTTCTGAGAATTTCCTTACCTGCAGAAAACTAGTCTTTTTGTAGATAAACAACACTGTTAGTGGATCCGTAGTTCAATGATGTTGAATCAGCGATGTCATTCTCAATTCTTGCTGACACTCGTTGCCTGCCTCAGTCTGCAGCTGATGGCATGTAGACCCCATAGTCCTGGTGCCGCTGTACAGCACCTAGGATAGTCTGCAGAGATGGTTTTCTCCTATAACGCTCCAGGAAGAGGGCTTGTGCTCTGAGAAAAACATTTGCACATTCCTTGTAGCACATCATCATCATCATGTTCTGGAACTCCTGGTTCGTATACTTGTAGTTCGGCATTGTTACGATTGTTTCGCGACCGATGGTTCGTTAAGCGCGTGCGACACGTCACGCGTACCGAGTGGGACTGAAGAGACGCGGGACTGAAGAGTCGCGGTGGGAGGAGCGCGGCAAGCCGCGCGCGCTTTGATCTAACCGCGCCGCGCGCACTCCTTTGACCTAACCGCGCCGCGCGCTCCTCTGATCAAGCCGCGCCGCGCGCCACCCGCTTTAATGACAGTAGGTAAAATATGACGTAGTAAACTAGCGTAATGGATGTTGCAAAATAAGGAACCAGTATTTATTTTGTGGGTCATGTAATTTTAATTTATTTATTTTTTATAAAAATATTACTTAGATAATATTTTTTTTGCCCTTGAAATGGCTTCGTTATAGCCGTTAGATGATTCTCTGAAAATATTTCGTGTTTGAATAGTTAGACCTTATATAAATATTTAATTTATATTATATATTTATTTATAGTATTTTCTTAGAAATCATCACCTGCTTTTTCTAAACTATGTTATAGTTAATAAGTATATTTTAAGTTATTTTGTCGCATTAGATTTATTATCTGTAATGGCAAAGGAAACATGTCATGTGAATAAATAAATTTATTTATTTATTTACCACCAATTATTACATCATTACAGACTCGTCCAATACGATGCTATAAGATACAGGATATAAAAAAACATACAATTTAAAATAAGTTAGATTACATCCAGTATAAATACTAATACCTAAATTAATTAAACATGACAAAGTTTACAGTTTACATCTCTTTCAATTATAATTTGTGCCCTCTGGACAAATCTCGACAGGTTTTGCCCAAATATATCTTCCGATACCGTTATAGTATTAACTAGCTGTTGCCCGCGACTTCGTTCGCGTGGAAATTTTGATGTTTATGTGTGAGAAAAAAACGATAACCTATATCATTCCTCCGGATATAATCTATCTCCTTGCCTTTCATTACGAGCCAATCAGCCGTTAAGTCATGAAAACGTAACAAACAAACAGAGTTACTTTCGCATTTATAATATTACAATGGATTATTATGTAGAGGATGTTAGGAATATACTACGACTTCACGTTCCCATGTAATAATACGCGCTCACGTGAGCGAAGCCGCGGGCACAGCTGGTATACTAATAAACTGACTTAGTGTTCATTGAAACTAAAACATGTTAGTACGTCTTTGTTTTAAGTGTTAAAGGAACTCGTAGTCAATTTCTGGGGGGAATCAATTTAGATTGCCATCGACACGCTAAGAAGAAGTTTATGAACGAAAGCAAATAGATGCAATTCATGATCGATCATAGGTCCCGACGCTGAGTATTCTTCAACTCTGAGAGCTTAATCAGCCGACGGAAAACATAAATGAGAATATGAAAAATACTTGCTAAATAATAATACTTGGCTCTTTCTTTGGCCAAAGAATTAGCATTGCCATTCAGCGTGGCAATGCTGCTAGTCTTCTGGGCATGTTTCGAGATGACAGCGATGCGGAGGAATACTTTGACGCCTAAGTGTCCTATCGTCATCGTTGTTTAGATGTTTATATTTTCTTACTTTTAGTCTTGCTGCTTGAATTTAATGTATTTAGTAATGGAACCAGAAATAGTATGCACTTTGGTTATCTTCATATTATTTCAGAATTAACACGAACGTCGTCGGCCGCAGTGTGATCGCACAGCTTCTAAGTTTGGGTTTTCAACGCATTATAGTGCATTCATTGCACACTTACGAAGTCTCTCCACTTTGGTCACACTTCGACTTATTTATGTTACTCAAAAGTTTTGAAAAAATTTTAGCCGCAAACCTGTAATATTTTAACCATGGTGGTACATAGGCATATACTTCCATGGTTGTAGCAGCTCAATGTGCATACGCGGCTCAAAACCAGACCATGGCCGACTTGCTGGAGTGTCCATAGTATCCCTACACCTGCGTTTAAGAGGACTTACTGTCAGAATCGCTACTGAGGCCGCGATTGCCGTAGCCACCTGGTTGTTAATAATTTGATAAACCGTACCATCGATGTGAAAGAAGAACAGGGCAGATATATTACATCTCGTATTTGCGGAAATAGACCATGATAGCCGAAGGGAAAAGAAAAAAAGTATAACTAAAGTATACCTTTCTAAGGACTCTGATGAACGGGAAAAAAAAATTGATGCGTAGACGCAGATCGATGTAACAAATACTGTCGAAGCAAGCCCTTCGTCTATTCACCTTTTTTATTGACTAAATTAATATTTTGCTCCAAAGTTCACATGCAAGTGCAGTCACATTAAAGCGTTAAAGACGTGCCGCAAGTGAAACAGTTACTTTTACGGATCTGTGTTATCCTGTAAGTATATAAGCGTGTCTAGTACCGAATAAATGCCTAATCCGGCCCCATTTGCTTACCGACTGAAAAATATAAATTGTAGTCTACATGAAAAAACATTACTATAAAGAATGAGTTACCTTATTACACATAACATTAAGCCAAGGCTATTTAAAATTGCGACAACCGTGAGTGAGACTTCACCGATTTTTCTTAGACAACGTTATACCATCGTGTTCGTTATAATCTTTTATTTAGTGGAAGTAAATTATCTGTTTTTTTTTTTAATACATATTTAATAAGGAAACAGATTAGTGTATGCAGGGTGGGTAAAAAATCGTGGATCAAAAGAAACAGGGCGATAGTTGGGATCATCAGGATCATTTTTTGGTAGTACATTTTTTTTACAGTAAGGTTCTGAAGTTACAAATAATCTTTTTGACACTTAAAATATATTGAAAAAAGTCCCAATACACATAAATCATGATATATACTGCCATAAAAGCACTTTTGTTGTGATGATAGATTTCCTAGAAGCAACCCATTTTACTCTAATTGCCTATTTAGTAAAAATGTATTTTTTTTTAAAAACACTCAAGTAGTCATAACTTTCGTGGAAGTACCGGCAGCTCAATAGACGGATCTCTAAATCCTTGAAGAGCGACCTCCGCCGCTTTAATACCGAGCGTATTAAAGACGCTATTGAGCGGAATAAAGGCTCCAAGGTATTTTCAAGAGATCTGGCTATTGGGCAGAGCCAGCTCACGAAACTGAAGACCGACGATGGCAGGATCGTATCCGCCAAACCAGAGCTGCTGAGGGAGATCGAGAGTTTTTTTATGGGCAGTTGTACACTTCAATCAGTAATCCCGTTGCAACTCTAGCTAACGGCCCAAGAGCTAGACTGACCCGACATTATACCGAAGACATTCCGGATGTCAGCATGTACAAAATTAGGATGGCTCTTAAACAGCTTAAAAACAACAAGGCACCGGGTGATGACGGAATTACGGCCGAACTCCTGAAGGCGGGTGGAAAACCGGTACCTAAGGCCCTTCAGAAGCTGTTTGATTCCGTCATACTCGAGGGGAAAACGCCGCAGGCATGGTGCAGGGGTGTGGTGGTACTCTTCTTCAAAAAGGGCGACAATGCCCGGCTGAAGAACTATAGGCCCATCTCACTTCTAAGCCATGTCTACAAGTTGTTCTCAAGAGTCATCACGAATCGTCTCGCGCGCAGGTTTGACGATTTTCAGCCTCCTGAACAAGCCGGATTCCGAAAAGGCTTTAGCACCGTAGACCACATACATACGCTGCGGCAGGTTATACAGAAGACCTGCCTCTCTGCTTAGCGTTTGTGGATTACGAGAAAGCCTTCGATTCTGCAGTCTCTCCAACGGTGCCAAATCGACTATCGGTACATCGAGGTGCTGAAGTGTTTGTACTAAAACGCCACCATGTCAGTCCGACTTCAGGACCAGACCTCGGAACCTATTCTTCTGCAGCGAGGTGTGAGACAGGGAGACGTCATATCTCCGAAACTGTTCACCGCTGCACTGGAGGATATCTTCAAGGTTCTGGACTGGAGAGGGCTAGGCATCAACGTCAATGGCGAGTACATCTCTCACCTTCGGTTTGCCGACGATATAGTGGTCATGGCTGAGACCATGGAGGACCTCAGTACAATGCTCGATGACCTTAGTAGAGCTTCCGAAAGAGTGGGTCTTAAAATGAACATGGACAAAACCAAAATCATGTTGAATAACCATGTAACACCCACTCCTATCAAGATCGGAGACTCTACACTCGAAGTTGTAAACGATTATGTCTACCTTGGACAAACGATCCAGTTAGGTAGGTCTAACTTCGAGAAAGGGGTCAATCGTCGAATCCGACTCGGCTGGGCAGCGTTCGGGAAGTTGCGTGGTATCTTCTCGTCCAACTTACCGCAGTGTCTCAAGACGAAAGTCTATGACCAGTGTGTGTTGCCAGTGATTACTTACGGGACCGAAACATGGTCGCTCACAATGGGCCTTATCAGAAGGCTTAAAGTCACCCAAAGGGCAATGGAGAGAGCTATGCTCGGAGTTTCTTTGCGTGATAAAATCAGAAATGAGGACATCCGCAATAGAACCAAGGTAACCGACGTAGCCCGAAGAATAGCCAAACTGAAGTGGCAGTGGGCAGGGCACATTGCTCGCAGAACGGATGGCCGATGGAGCCGAAAAGTTCTGGAGTGGCGACCGCGAACCGGAAGACGCTGCGTTGGAAGGCCTCCCACTAGGTGGACCGATGACCTGGTGAAGGCTGCAGGGATCCGCTGTATGCGAGTCGCACGGGACCGGTCAATGTGGCGACACTTGGGGGATGCCTATGTCCAGCAGTGGACGTCTTCCGGCTGAAATGATGATGATGATGAATGATGAGTCATAACTTTTAAGGAGATCAAGATAGGATTCTGCCACAGAATATCTCTGTGGCCAACAGAGATATTTTTTTTTGATCCACGATTTCTTACTCATCCTGATAGTATCGACTCATCTACCTAACAACCTTGTAGTAGAAACAAAAAAGACAATCTAGCAGATTCTTGGCCCTTATGCTTTGTAGTTTAATTCAATTTTGATTTCGTTTGATTTGGAATACACGTTATTTCCGTTAATTAGAATAAAAGGTATACTTTGCTTAATTTTATCAGACAATCCATTCGTAATATTATATTTGTTCATGTAAATCTTAAGATTGCTAATAATATTGTTTTCATTCGGTAGACAGATGTGTGAAGCTCGAGCGGGATGTTGAACTAACATAACATCTCGCCTGTAATTCCCGAAGGGTGAAGCTGATGTGCACCTAATAATACATCCACATTTCGCCAGTTATGTCTAAGTCCCATGAAATAGGAGGCGAGCCTATTGACAGCAATCGGGCTCAAATTCAAACTTTGTAGGTCCTACTGAGAATTTCCTGGTGGAAAATTAAAAACACTTTGCCGACCCGGGAATCTAACCCAGGACCTCATGCTCGCTTCCGACCACTATACCAACAATACGATCTACGCGATTTGCGGTATCAATCAAATCTTCATGATAAACTAACGTAAGTCGCAGTAACGTATATATCGATTACGAACTTCGCAATTATGATTTATTACACTCGAAAATATGTATTGAAATAAAATTTCCATTAAAAAATTATAAAAGACGTTTATTGTTTTAGCGGGAAAATAAACTAAATTCGTCGCTATATAAGAAATCTTGGATAGGTTTTTCATTCCTGCAGACTAGCTCGCAGTCCTCCAAAGTTCTGAAGTTGTTCTTGCTTCCTCCGCAGCCGCCGTAGGTGAACATTACGCATTCGTAAATTTCGGGCATGTAGGCGTATCTGTAAGACAAAATAACATCATAAGTTTCAAGGTTCAGCAACGCTTTACTGTTGGTCCTTGCTGTTTGTCGTATATCTTTAATAATAGTTACGGACAGTAACTACAGGAAGTCTGTCTTGCTTGCCAAGTGGCGTTGTGTTACCCAGTTAGCGGGTGGTGGACGTTAATAGGCAGTTGCTCCATGTGATTTCAGCGGCACGGCGACGGAAAATGAGTTGAACCACACAGGTACAAACAGGACTTTACTATAAAACCGAATGCAGCGTTAATTCCGCGACTCATTTTACGCGACTCACAGCTCAAAAAATGTATCCCGTTTGGCCTCAGCCTAGCGGATCTCTCATAGTATGCGAAGTCTATATAAAGCGAGACCACGTTATACTAGAAATGTATAGTTTGATGTGTCGCCGCACGAGAATTGTGAATCATAACCCTTTCACAGAGAGGAGGCATGTATCTCAGCAGTGGGAACAAAATAGGCTAATGTAGCTTTAAATTAAAATACTTACCTTACGACACCTACTGAGCAGTATCCATATTCAATCGGCAGTGTGCAAACTACATCCAAACTGCACCATATGAAAGAAGAATAAAAAGTAAGCTGATTGATTTGTAGTTCATATATGAAATATGAACTACAAATCAATCAGCTTACTTTACACAACAATATTAAATACATTAATAAATTAAAATATACCAAATAACTAACTTAAAAAAAACACTAAAAATGCCGTCATAAAACTCCTCCTCAACGTTATCAACTGGTAATATCCCCAAGAGACTGCCACATTGTATGGCAACGCTTACAAAACCAGCTCTTGGGTCACGGGAAGTTTGAAATTTTATTAAAAAGGCTGTGAGTACTCAGACCCCACGGACCCAGAGTTTCAATCCCAAACGGCTCGAAAATATAGTTACCAATAAGGTAAGGTAACGCTACTTGAGGATCTCCGCAGCTGCAGCGGCAGCGCCAGCACAGCACGATGAGCTAAAAAAATGTTTTGTGTCGAAAGAGTATCGCCACATGTTGCGTCCCGCACTACAGGCCTACCCATCTCCCATGGAAACAAAGAAATGCCGTTCGGTTCTAATACAGCTGGAACGCCGACGGTGACAAGAGCTCGTCGGATGAAGTTGTTTATATTCGCGTACAGAGCAAAATGCCCCGCATTTCGGCTGCATAACAGGCCGTGGTGTCTGAAGATACTGACCAAAGTGACAGGGATGGGGTGAAGAACACAGGGCTCCTAGGCGTAGAGAAGCAGCGAGGCAGAAAGTGGTGCCGTCGAACAAAGTGGCTATGCTGGACGACGGTAGTGTGTGAAGCCAAAGACCTGATTCCCACTTACCGACAGCCAGCAGTAATAGAAAATGAGTTCAGTAGATTGTTCTGGATTACTCTGCAGAGCGGCTTGTACCGTCTCTGGAAAAATGGGTGGTCGGGTTCTTCAGTATACGGGCAAGCGAGTTTCCAAGCATCGATAGCTTCGGAGAAGCAAATCCCATCAAAATCAATAAGTTTGGAAGCCAGGATATTCCTGATTAATTTCTCAGTGCCTTGGACGTGGTCGGTAAAGTAATAGTTCTCCCATACGAATGGAAAGAGTAGCTTGCACTCAAGCTCGAGATGGCGGGGCGTAGTGTTCCACGCGCGCCTCTCTTAGTACGTATTTGGGGAAGTTTTACACTTCGCTCCCCCCCGAAATGAGGCCTGTAGGTCAAGCTAACGGACGATAGTCCGGGCTAGTGGAAATCACAATAGACCCCGCTGCCCTCCGACACCCCTTAGTGCAAGTCTGACAGACCACGCTCACCAGTGCGGAGGACAACCACTAAGGATTTCCACGTCAAGAAAAAAAACGTTTAGGTTAGAGTGGTGAATACTGCACCTCCCTCCCCATGATGGATATTAGACGGTCATTAGACGGGCTCCAGTCCTGACTTGCCACGGACTGCTATTGAGGAATTCCTGATGGAAAGTCTTTTCCCGAATTGTAAATCGCATCCAGGACGCCAATTCGCACTTTCCACCGCTAGATCTGTGAACCATATCTCACACTTGGCAAGTCAACATCATTATCTGTCATGTAACATGGATATATGTGTATATTTGTAGGTATGTTTATTTTATATAGGTATAATTTTGTTTTTAGTTCCAATTTCAATTTTCCTGTTTTGCCTTTCTACACACTGTGCCTACATTTCTAATCCTACTTTCCTCTCGCAGGTCTGCTGGAAGAGATTTCTCATGAAATAAGCAGTACCTTTGTGCTCTCCTATCTTAATGTAATGTATTGTTAAGTATTTTGGATGCAGCTGAATACCAGTATTTTACATGGTGCGACTTCCGTTCTGACCTCTACAACCCAGCTACTGAGTATGATATACCTAGTCGGTGTCGGGTTTTAAGTTACAATTTTATTCTTCACACCGTGTCTTATCTCCTATCTGTCTCCTCTTGAACTTTTCCCAAAAAGTAATAGATAAACTGAAAACTTTTCCCACCAATTTCGTCAGAAAATGCAGTACAAAAACTTCTAGAAGAAAACATAACCAGAATAACTATTGTGTATTTCATATTGAAATAATACTGAGTATTTTTTTACCTACCTGAATTTTTAATTTGTAAGATTGCTTTCTAATTATTATCTACATAGAATTTAATCATATCACATTATTTTTACTTTATTTCTTTCATGGTGAAAAAAATATCAAAATATTAGTGTTATTAAATAAATTAGCTTGTATTAAATAATGGAATCGTGCCTCAAATTTCATGGTTGAAATAACCATGAAATTTGATAAAGGCACGATTCCATTACTGCGTGATGTATATATACACGTTACATGCGCGATTCATTAGTTTGACAGCCACGCTTTCATGTGTTTAGCACAAAATAATAATTATGTAAACGTAACGTGATATTTGAACGATTTTAAAATTGCAAAAAATCGATTCAGACGTTATAATATGTTTATGGGTGATACTAATTGTGGAGGAGTTCGTGGCTAAATAATAACAGCCGCTCGGGTCGATGTTAAGGTTAAGCCGCGCTTGCCTAGGTTGGTCCCGGGATGGGTGACCGTCCATTACATACCGAGTTTCCTTCGTGCCTTGGAAAGCACGTTGAGCCGTTGGTCCCGGCTGTCATTTACAGATCTTTGACAGTCGTTATAGGTAGTTAGTGGTCCGAAAGTCTGACAACCTGTCTTACCAAGGGGTATCGTATTACCCAGTACTATCGTATAGCGTGTGTCAGATCATTTAGTTCTCTTCAAAATGGTTGAGTTTGAATGGTGTTGATCAAAGTCAAAGTCAAAGTCAAAGTATTTTATTTGTTGAACATAGGTAATATGGTACATGGTAAAAAATATAAAATTTGTGTTGTATCACTATGTTTTGCCTTGCAAGGCGTACAAATTAGGCGTAAAAAACTACAAACTAAATAAAATTGTTTCAAACAAGTAATAGTAGTAGTAAACAAGAAGTATATAGAACATGTGGATCGGACATTTTTTTTATTTTATGCTTCTATCTTCTAAAAACTCATTGATAGAGTAGTAAGCCTTTTCAATCAAGAATTTCTTAAGTTGCGATTTAAAATGGTTTATGTTAGTCACGCTTTTTAAAGTTTTTGGTAGTTTATTGTAAATCTTTGGACCCATGCCGAAACAACTCTTTGAGAAAAGTGCAGTATTGTGTTTTTTTGATTTTAGTGTGCTTTGGTGACGTCTAATATTAAGTTTTTCAAATTTAGACTGATTCTCCTTAACAAATATTACAATTTCATAAATATAGAGGGATGGAAGCGTAAGTATTTTTAAACATAAGAAAAAAGGTTTGCAACTTTCGGTGGTTTTTAACAAACATATGGCTCGAAGACATTGTTTTTGGGCTTTAAATGCCATTTCTCTGTTGGTAGAGTTGCCTCAAAATATTATACCGTAACGAAGAGTTGTGGAGACATATGCGTGATATGCAGTAAGGACAGTATTACGATTTGCAACCTTATTCAAATTGTGTAAAGCATAGCAAAATTGATGAATTTTTTTATCATAGTCTCCGTGTGTGTTTTCCATGTCATGTTTTCGTCTAGCCAAATACCTAGAAATTTGGTTCGTTCCGTTTTAATAATCTTATTTCGCTCATAATTAATGTCAAGAGTTTTAGGATTAGTTCTTTGTTTAAATGTCATTATTTGAGTCTTATTAAAATTAATCTGTAAGTTGTTATTATTTAGCCATTTAATTATTAGACTTAAGCTACTGTTTATGTCATTTTCATATGAGTCACTATTTTTACCAGAAAATACTATCGTACCGTCATCAGCAAATAGCGTCATAGGATGTGGTATGGTTTTCGGAAGGTCATTTATATAGCATAAAAATAGTAAAGGGCCAAGCACACTTCCCTGAGGCACACCGTAGTAAATTTGTCTCTCTCTCGATTGGTATTTAATTTCAGTTTAAGTTTGAACATCAACTGCTGTAATACTAGTTAACTGTTTTCTGCCAGTAAGGTATGACTTTATTAAGTTTAAAACTTTGCCCCTAATGCCATATTTATATAGCTTATTTAGAAGGATTCGATGGTCAACAAAATCGAAAGCCTTAGTCATATCCATAAATAAGGCTGTTACAGGTATTCTTTGGTCCATATTTGTAACTATTTCATTGATCAATTCATAAATGGCCATGTTTATGTTTTTACACTTTCTAAAACCATACTGCTCTTTAGTTAAAATGCCATTTTTTTCAAGAAACATGTATATACTGTTATAAATAACCTTTTCAATTATTTTGGAAAATATTGAAAGAAGAGCAATGGGTCTGTAGTTTTGTATATTTTGAGGATCATCCTTTTTATGTAGAGGTTTTATTACGGACAGTTTTAAGTCTTCAGGAAAAACACCATGTTCTATACATAGGTTAGTAATAAAGCTAAAAACCGGTGAAATTTCAACAGCTACGCTTTTTATTATCTTAGTCACAATGTCGTCAAAGCCAGAGCTATTCGTATTTTTCAGAGTCGTAATTATTTTATAAATGTCAATTGGTGCTGTGGGTGATAAAAATAATGAATTCATGTTTGAGTTTGTTACTGTTATTTTATAGTCAGAATTGTTTGTTGGCTGTATTTGGTCAATAAAATGATTATTAAATAGTTCTACAATGTCAGTTGGGTTTGTTACGTATTTATTGTCAATAAGGATTTTATAAGGACTGTTCCTTGGAATGTTATTTTTTTATGAGTTTATAACCCTCCAGGTTGCTTTAGTTTTATTAACAGCGTTATTGATAAAATGGCTATTTTGCGATTTTTGGGTCAGTTTGATAATTGTTTTTAAACGTTTAGAATAGGAATTGTATCTTTGTTTTTTGACTACATTTGGATGCCGCCTGAAGGTCCATAGCATCTCACGTTTACGTTTAGAGCACAATTTCATGCCTTTTGTGATCCATTTCTGTGGTTTAGTAGTTACATTTTTTATTTTCTTTAAAGGGAAACACAGATTGTAAAATAATTTGAATAAGTTATGAAATTCTTTGAATGCATTGTTTGGATCTTTGCAGCTATAAACACTAACAAAACTAAGACTTTGGAGAGCCTCTTTAAATTTTTTGTCATTTTCCGGGCAAAAATCGCGTTTATAAGAGAACCAGTGTGTGATTGTGCAGGACTTTTTGACGGGACATTTTATAATTTGAGCTGTATGGTCAGAGACGGCTAGCTCCGTTACCTCACATACACTTCCTCTTACATTGTGTATAATATTGTCGATGCATGTACCGCTATCTAGCCGGGTTGGTTCACGCACACCTAATTTCATATTAAAGCTATGTAAGAGATTTTTAAATTGCATTGACATTTTCGTGTTTTTTAAAATATCGATGTTAAAGTCACCACAAATCAGCACCTTTTTTTTGGAACATTGATACATGCGTCATGTTTGTGAACGGGCGCTGTCAGTTGTTTCGTTTTCGCTGTCAGTTCACGGCTTATTTTTGATTTTTTTTTTTTTTTTTTACTGTGGACACTTTTAACGTACACATCTTGCTACATCGTTCTCACATAATGTACCATCTCAGGATGAATGATGTAGCCAAGGTTTTGTAAAAGTATTCTGATTTAAAAAAGGTGTCCATGGAGTTTCTTGCTCGTTCTTCTCCATAGAGATCTACTGTAGCGAATGGAAAGTACTGTAACAGTACTTTCACAGTTTTTATGCCTTGTGATTGAGACCGTAGCTACAATTCATTGTTATCTTTGTTTCTACAATTCAAAAGTGCCTGTAACTGGCCTGCTTGAAATAAATGCTTTGATTTTGATTTTGACGAACTGGGTTGTGGAGGTCAGATAGGCAGTCGCTCCATGTAAATACTGATATTTAGTTGCATCCGGTTTGACTGGAAGCCGGTCCAGAGATAGTCGGGAAAAGGCTAGGCAGATGAGTGAGAGAGATGAGATGAGATGTGTGATACTAATTGTGCTTGTTGCAAAAAATAATACTATTGGCATAAGTTAATTGTGTGCTAATTGTGTACAAAACAATATGGTCGAATTTACGTTAATACGTAACGTTGTCGTAGCGCGTTTGTGATAGTGCTCGATCGTACATCGCAGTGAATGACCACGCTTACATTTTCATACAAAACTAAGCCTAAGTACACGTACATAGCGAAGTCATGGGCGGCAACAGAACGGTGTCTTAATTAATAATTTGCCTTGTGTAAGCTATAAATGGGTAGGAAAATCCTAAATTTTTCTAATTCTTTGCAAAAACTGTGGCAACGGTGCCAGTCTCATCACAAGCTGACAGCATTGAGAAGGATTTATTCGATCCCCTTTTGTAGTTTGTTGTTAGTTTATTTAATAGTTTTTAATTAATAACGAATAAAATTAGTTTACTCTACTTAATAAATAAATATATTCACCCGATTGTAAGTGTCCTCGTTTGGGCAGTGTATGTCATGACAAGCAGGATGCACTGATTAAAGACCATAAACAGAAACATTTCCGGATTGACGACCAGAAGATTTGACGAAGCATCCCAAAGACTCGTACTAACTCAAACCACACCGGTGTTCCCTCGCACACTTGCGTCGGGGGGCAGCGGGATCTATTACGACTGCCACTGCACCGGCCCGCTTAGCCTGAGGGCCTCGTTCTGGTGGATAGTGAGGTGTAAAGCTCCGCCCGTTTCGTCTAAAAGAGGCGCGCGGGCAACAACATGCGCTGCCGTCCTGGGTCCAGTGTGATGAGGAGCGACCGATGTCCCGTCCCGAATCCGTTGCCCCTGGAACTGGGGGTCGAAAGTGGGCATTGTCCGTACTCTGCCGACGCCCGGTGCGTCAGCTGTGGGATGTGCAGGTGCTAGTCATCTATCTTTCCCTTTCCGCAGCTTTCTTCTGAGACAACATTGTTTCGCAGAAGGAAATCACCGCATCCCAGGACACTGCGCTGCCGACCAAAGCGAATAACGGACGACAGCGACAGGTCTCCTCCCACTTCTGTAACGAGGGCATGGCTTGGCTCATCGCACGCGGTACACTCGACCAGCGAATGCCAAGCCGTGTTCTCCATACAGTGGACGCAATGATGGCACCGAGCGTCTGGCTCCCTTTTTATGCGACACAAGTACTTCTCGAAGCAGCTGTGCCCCGAGAGGCACCTACATCGCCCGAAGCGTCAGGGAGCCATGCTTCCTCCCGAGCCAGTCGTCGAGCACTAGCCGGATCGCCTCGATGGTTTCGGGGCCGGCGGTAAAGTCTCCCCCGCCATTAAAGCAGCGGACATTAAAGTTCCGTTGTTCATTAATAATGTTGCCAAAGACGCGACACCAGAAGATTTATCTAGCTATATTTGGCAGAAAACTGGGATACAGATCTCCTTAGACAGGATAAATGTCAAGAGACAAAGGGATTATGACGCGTATAAAGTGTTTGTTCCTAGACTTAAGTTAAATGTCTTCATGGATGCTAAACTATGGCCTGATGGAATTTCATTCCGTCGCTTTGTAAACATTGCAAATAAAAGAATTAGCGATAACGAAACTACAACATAAGTACAATGCAGAACAAACAGTGTGTCATGGTTAGCTTTAACTGTAAATCAGTCAAACGAGCTATAGATAGCGTGAGGATATTATGTAGATCAGCAGATATCATAGCGCTGCAGGAAACTTGGCTTATGCCTCATGACCTGAATTGTCTTGGAGGAATTGATGCTGGCTTTAGTTACACCGGAACATCGGCAGTGGACACGTCGTTGGGCTTGCTACATGGCAGGCCTTATGGAGGGGTCGCACTATTGTGGAAGAAAAGTGCGTTTTCGAATGTATCTGTGATTGACTGCCAGTCAGTACGTATATTTGCGATTAAAATTGTGTTATGTGATAGAACAATCTTAGTGTTCAATGTTTATATGCCAACCAACTGTGCAGAAAACCTGAGTGATTTCACAGACTGTCTGAGTAGGATTCATGTAGTTATTGAGGAACAGCAGGTAGGATCTGCATATATTCTAGGCGACTTTAATTCTCATCCCAATGAACTTTTTGATAACGAGTTTGCGTAGAACAAAGGTGAATGTGTGCGGATATAAATATGTTAGGTACTGACTCTGGTACTTTCGTTAGCAAGGCACATGGGTGTCAAAAATGGCTCGACCACTGTGTGGTGACGGAGTCAGCTTATCAGTCAGTTACCAGTGTCAAAGTAAAATATGATGTGACGTGGTCTGACCACTTTTCTTTATTTATAAATTGTAATTTAAATTGTATTAATCCGATTTTAAGTTCTATGAATAATATTAAAAGTAAAAATAAAATATTATGGGGTAATAGACATTTGCAACAGATGACTTTGTATAATGAACTATGTAATAATGATTTAAAATTTATTGATTTTCCTGATGACTTCCGTAATTGTTGTGACATGAATTGTAATATATTAGAACATCGTTTAGTTATTGACAAATTATATAATAATTTGGTATTAATTCTGAGCAAAGCTGCAATTGCTTCATTTGATAAGCCGCATTGTAAAAGAAAAGGAGGTTATATTAAAGGCTGGAATCGGCATGTTAGCGGGGCTCATCGGGAGGCCAGACTAAGTTTTCTGGTATGGGTATCAGCGGGTAAACCATCACATGGTGAAGTGTACAATAATATGGTTAAAAATAGAAAAATGTTCAAGGCTAAAATTAAATGGTGCCAAGATCACCAGGACCAAATAGTTATGGATCGGATAGCCTCACATCATGACAAAAATAATTTTCGTGAATTTTGGAAATGTACTAAAAACATGAATCTTGCACCTGTCCTACCGGTGAGTGTCGATGGACTGTCTGACGCCAATGATAAGCCAACTTGTTTAAAGATGCTTTTGTAATTGATCCACCGCTGCAACCCTCGCCGTCGTCGGGTGACTTTAAATTTAGTACCACGCCGTCACAGCTCACAAATCTTACCATAAGATTTACATCTAAAGAGGTAAAAACTGCAATTAGTCAGATGAAACGTGGCAAGTCACCCGGTCACGACGGGCTCAGTGTTGAACATTTAAGACATGCTGGTAAGAATCTGCCCAGAGTCTGAGCGTTGCTGTATCATTTTTGTATCTCGCAATCTTATCTGCCCAGTGACATGATGAAAACTGTAGTGGTGCGGATTATTAAAAATAAAACTGATGACATGTCGGGCAAGTCAAACTACAGACCAATCTCCCTGGCGACGATTATCGCAAAGGTTTTTGACAGTCTCTTGAACAACTTTCTACAGAAGAATATTACGTTGCATGATGCTCAGCACGGTTTCCGCCGGAGGCTGTCAACAGAGACTGCCATCATGTGCCTTAAAGAGGCTGTAAGGTATTACGTAGATAATCAGAGTCCTGTCTTTTCTTGCTTCCTTGATATGTCGAAGGCCTTTGATATGATTGACTATGATATGTTATGGAGTAAATTACGCAAAGCAAATATGCCATTAGAGCTCATAAATATCTTTAGGTACTGGTATGGTCACCAAGTGAACTGTGTGCGTTGGGCGGATGCTAGTTCTGATGAGTATAAGTTGCAATGTGGGGTCAGACAGGGTGGATTGACTTCTCCGATTTTGTTTAATTTGTATATTGACGGTCTCATTCGTGAGCTTAGTGGCTTGCAGGCGGGGTGTTATATAGATGGAGTGGCTTTTAATAACATCAGTTATGCCGATGATATGGCACTCTTGAGCCCTTCAGTATCAGGCTTGAGAAAGCTGTTGGATGTTTGTGAGAGGTATGTTGAGGAGCACGGTTTAAGATATAACGCCAAAAAGAGTGAGGTCCTTATTTATGGAGCAAAGTCTTCAGATAGGTTTCCTGCTATCAAGCTGGCAGGTGATATCTTGAATCGTGTTCAACAATTTAAATACCTCGGCCATATTGTTACCGCGGACATCAAAGATAACCTGGATGTAGAAAGGGAGCGAAGAGCATTGGTGGTTAGATGCAACATGCTTGTCCGTAGGTTTGATCGTTGCACGTGTGAAGTGAAAGTGACGCTTTTTAAAGCATATTGTCAGACATTGTACACGTGTAACCACTGGACAAGCTGTACGCAGAAAGCCATCAATGCTCTTCGAATTCAATATAACAATGCGTTCAGGATGCTGTTGGGGCTGCCACGCTTCTGCAGTGCGTCGGAAATGTTTGCTGATGCGCACACTGATAGCTTCCAAGCGATCAGACGTAAGTGTGCCGCGTCGCTGCTGCAGAGGGTCCGGGGTAGTTTCGAACAGTCTCCTGAATTTCATTGCGGGGAAATTTGATTCTCCGTTCATGTTTAACTTATCTTGCCTACATGTTTTACATAGTTTTTAAGGTTTTCATGTTTACTAACAATATGTGTAAAATGTCCGAAATAAAATGATTATATTATACTACTGTTTCAGTTGGCGAGGACTACAGGTGCAAGTTACCCTTACTGGTAAAAAAGAATTTACCCTGCATGTCATTCTATCCAAGGTGAGTTGGAATATATTGTGCCCGGTTGATGGCAATAGGTTCGCTCCCTATTAAACGGGGCTTTTAACGTTACTGGCAAAATGTGGGTCTTTCTCACATTTCAAAATGCGAAAGTTTGTGAGAATGTTTGCAACTCCTTCATGCGAAAACTTATGAACGGATTTGAATGAAAGGCACTCATACACTTTTTAACCTAAATTCGTAACAGTTTAATCATGACGTTCCCAGTCTGCATTTAAAAATTCAATCGAATATATGCAGTAGCTTAGTCAAAGGGCATTTTTACTTACCCCCGCATCGGTATTAACTCTTAACACATGTTGCCATCTCGCTACCACAAAAACCTGTGCCAAATTCGTTCCTTTTATTTCAAGATTAGTGAGCCTATATTTATAACATACATACATGCATAAACTCACGCCTTTTCCCTTGGGGGTAGGCAGAAACCATACAACGACATCTGCTACGATCCTTACATACTCCTTTTGCCTCGTCCACGTTCATACATCTGGTACGACTTGGTGTTTAGCGGTGTGTTTCGGTGACGGAACGGGGGATGACGTACCGACAAGCGACTACTTTGGTGACAGTTGGGGCTTCCTCAATGCAACAGCAGCAGGATGTGGTTGTGGAGCTGTGTCACAAACTATACTCCACCTCCTATCCTGCCCTATTAGCCCAAAACAATGTAGCCGAAGTGACCTTTGCGCTGCCACCGATGACGCAGTGGAAGTGGCGAAGTTCTGTGCTAACAAAATATAAAAATTGTCGTGCCTGCGACACAAGGGAGATGAAGTTGGGGTTGCGCAAGTCGTAGGTAGGAAGAAGTTTTCGTTACACTTCACTTTTCTCACCTGCACGCGTAGCGTGACCACCGTAGAAACGGGTTTTGTCGACGGAAGAATCGACAAAATGACAGACCAACAAAATAATTTTGTAGTTTTTTCCGTAGACAAAACCTGTTTCCACGGTGGTCACGCTACACGTGCAGGTACGCGTATGTACCTAATTTTAAAGACGTTTCACGTCAAAAGCGCAGGAGCGGCATGGGTGCGCGGGGAGGTGCTCACGCCCTTCACCTCAGGCCTCTACTACTTTCAGCGCAGTCCACACCACCCAGCAATCGAGCGAACGAGCCGGGCGAGGCATCATTTGACCTCTTTTCACTTTGGTTCACACCGCGAACTATCGAAAGAGCCGCAACGAAGTATGAAAACAGGCTCGCCCGTCTCGCTCGCTCGCTCGCTCGCTAGCTGGCGGTGCGCCCTGCGCTTTTAACTCTTGCACCTACTAAAGGCGCATCTTAAATCTTTTTGATTTCAGGTATGGTTACGACACAAAGACAGGTGAATGTGTGAATTACACTCATGGTGGCTGCGGGGCAACCGAAAACAATTTTGATAGCCAAGCTAGTTGCGAAGTAGCTTGTAAAAAATAATAGATTAAAAAACCTGAACCTCTAGCTTGGCAATCCTCTCCGTGAACATGCTAGTAGCAATGGATGGTATATACTAAAGGCAAAATAAAGCGATTGCTTTTACTCATTTATGTTTTATTTATTCTTTATTATAGAGAGAGAGAGTACTCAACTACCGGCCAAAAGTGTACTGTGCTTTTATATCGTTCCGCAGTAATTAATAGTTTTTATACAGTCTAAAGTTGTTCTCGGTTCAGTGTTGGTGATAAAATTGTTTTTGGACATACTTACTAACTGTGAGTGGAAGAAATTACACAAAAACATCACAAATAAAACTTATCTAATGAAGTAATAAGTGAACTTTTTGTTAATATACCCAACCGCACACCGAATACAGAGCCCTTGACGCAAACGCGTAAGCGACGCCGACTTCCGCGCACTTAAGACCTTTTGGTTGCGCACTCGGCGTGGGCCCTTATTAGTGTGCACTTCTCGGTGTGGGCATTTCTTAGTGTGCGCTTTCAATTAAACAAAAATAATAATAATATGGCAGAATCAGAATCTTCACCTTCAAAAGAAAACTCTGAAAGTACGGAGTCCCCCAACAGACCGGGAAAAAATATAATCTCGCGTGCCAAAAAAAGAATGGCCATGTCGTCACCACCGATTAGCAACTCTAGTACCTTGACTAAGGCTGATGTAAAAGACATAGTAGAGGCAGTAATAAAAACTTAAAAACTGCAATGACTGACATGCTTGCGCAATTAAATGTTCATATGAACTCAGAGCTTAAATCAATTAGGAAAGAGTTGAAGGAAGTAAACGAGGCTATGTCTTTCATGAACAGTCAATATGAAACTGCTATTTTGGAAATAAAGGATCTTGAAATCAAAAACTAACTAATGTAAAAAAAACACCATTGTAAAACTCACGAATTCCAGCAATATTGAGATTCAATGCGTTCTGCCTGACAAAACAGCTGGGGTCGGTCATAAGCTGCGCCATTACAGAAAATGATATTTTAAACTGCACACGAATTTCCAAAGAAAACCGTGACTCTCCAAGGCCTCGATCAATCGTCACTCAGTTCAGCTCCCAAGACTCCGTGATCAATAAGAGAATTAGGATTCCAATTTGTGTGGATCAGAAGCGGTTGTATTTTTGATTTTTTTTCCTCGGAGTATATAGTGATAAGAGATCGAGTAACTTTAGATAGGTTGAAATAAGTTTAACTTTGTAGAAGCTTTTTATGCATGTCAATGGTATTACATATAAACAAAATTCAACTTGTTTAATATTTTCTATGTAAAATACCAACATGTTACTACGATATTCTAATTCTGACAGAAACTTGGCTTAATAATAGTACATGCAGTAAAGAACTGTATGCTGATAGGTACTTGGTCTATAGAAGAGACAGGGAAAGCTCGGGTTACCACTGGGATAAGAATGGCGGAGGTGTCTTGATTGCAGTATCTAAAACACTAGTTTCAAAAAGATTACTGCAAAGACAAAATAATTGTGAGGACCTATGGGTGTCTGTAGAAATACCGTGCGAGCGCTATAGGCAACTCCGCCGTCTTGATCTTTGTACATACCTGCCACCACCGGTCTCTAAATCAATGTTGGAACATTTTATTGGTAATTATAATCCTTACCAGGATAACCATAATGCGTACACATACATCGTGGGAGATTTTAACTTGAGAACTATAAACTGGAATGACTTTAACAATCCTTTCAAGAATCAGCACATTACTGGTCTCGATCACTTCTAATTCATTTTACATCAGTTAATAATCTCCGAAAATGCAATAATGTTACCAACAAAAACAGTAGACAGTAGGATGTTGTATTGGTGCGCGAATCAGGTTATTGCGTTAGTGAAGCGGATCCTTTAAGCGTTATAGACCCTCACCATCCTCCATTAGATATACAAGTAACATTGACGGAGTCGCTAAAACTAAAATCTAATAGCATTGCAAAAATAAACTTTCATGAGGCCGACTATGAAGCAATAAACAAGCATTTGAAGGATAAGGATTGGGAAGAGTGTTTGGGATGTTGCAGTAGTATTGACGAAATGGTGGAAGTTTACAGCGTTATTGGATCAGCTATCAATACTTTTGTACCTATCATCTGAAAGCAAAGTAGAAGTGTTCCAATATGGTTTGATAAGAAACTTTATAATTTATTAAAAGAAAAAAAAACAAACTTCGTATTAGAGCAATAAAATTAAAAAGTTTGATCAAATAGCCTGCGAGTCTCATCAGGGGTTCGCAGTGGTGGCTCAATAGCAACAGCCCGAATAGGTCGTGGGTTCAAACCGATTTCGTAGCACTATGCTTACTTTCGCACTATGACCACTTTTTTGTACTTTCAAGTAATCGGTAGCACAATGCCAACATTTTAGGCAGAGCTTTACTTTGTGTCATCATCATCTGCCTAGCCTTGTCCCAACTATGTTAGGGTCTGCTTCAAGTCTAACCGGATGCAGCTGAATACCCGTATTTTACACGGTGCGACCACGCGTAGCATGACCACCGTAGAAACGGGTTTTGTTGACGGAAGAAACGACAAAATGACAGATCAACAAAAGAAATCTGTCATTTTGTCGATTATTCCGTCGACAAAACCCGTTTCTACGGTGGTCATGCTACGCGTGCACAACCCAGTTAGTACTGGAAATAAGATACCCCTTGGAAAGACTGGTTGTCAGACTTTGACACCACTGACTAATAGTAACTACTGTCAAAGATCTACATATGGCCATAGACTTAGTACTTATAATAAACTGGACTGAGCACTCTGCCAGAAAAAATCGAATAGGGTGAACAAACATTTTCAAAACAGAAACTTTGTTTAGAAAATATAATTTGTGTCCGGTTAATACATCAACGGTTATTTAAAATAGTGAAATAATAATTTATGAGATAAAAAATAAGAATTTGGTTTCCTTTCCATGCTCTTTTTCCGTTTGCTCTACAGAATTGGTGTTTGGCTATTCAAATGGAGAGAGTAATACTGAAAGTGTGTGACAAACATTTCTTAAAATTAAACATGGCTTAACAGAATTGTTTTGTGGAGTTTCAGCCCTAAGCCAATCTTACTGACTAAGTTTATCAATGCATTACATTTCGCATGATGAAATATTCTTAAATTTAAATACGAATTAGCCAATGTTCTTAATAGTTGTAATTCGTGTGGTTCTTCATCCGTTATACATTGGATAGATTGTGGTGGACTAATTAGATGATTGAGTCTTGTATAAAATATTTGTTTTAATCGCATCATATTTTGAAAAGAATCTCGATACGGCTAACCTCCGAAGTACGTGCGTAAGTGCGCACAAAATTTGAATAAATCGTAGTCATCATCCGGAACTTTTAAATGGAAAAATTGTTCAACACAGTCCTGAAGAATTACGTGTCGCTTAACCTTATCAAGAGTTAACTTTGGCGTTGTTATTTCTGTGAAACGAAGCTCTCTTCCTTCACGTCGTTCCTTGCAAGACACCAGGAGCGGCCGGAGCCTGTAGTTGCAAGGCGCCCTCCAGTGCCGACTGAAGAGAGCTTCGCGCACGAGAACATCTATTGAGCACACTCAACCTGCCTTCTTTCCGCGTTCATCAGTTGTACTGATGATGCACCCAATATCCTTACCACTGGAAAAAATGAGCATAAGCATTTAACGCTCGTCGTGATTTTGTAGTATGAAAATCCTCTGGCTTAAAATGAAGGCTTCACACAACAGAACTTTTGGTTATGGTTTGAAATTCGGGAATCGACATTTTTGTCTTATTTCTTCTTTCAATGGAAAGCTGTAACAAACAAAAATAATGCTATTTCAATAACGCGATACATAGATACAAATTATATTTCTCATGCGCAAAATATTAACAGTTTTAGTGAAAACTACACGAAAGCATAGGTCTATCGTCTGAGAAACGTCTAAGGCATGGCCACACTAATCATTGTTAGTAAACAAAATCTATAATATTCCTTATCTGTGAAATGATATGCCACAACCACCATATGATTCACTTTTACATGACGTGATACAATACTTTTAACCATTTTCACAGGTAAAAAGGAACGGTAGATAAAACTTACAATTTTTTCAAGATAACTTAGGACGTCAAATTAACACCATTTGATGACAGATTTCAGTGTTACCATAATGAATATATAATAGCTTCCAAACAATCATACTAACATTTAATTTGACTTGAAAAAAATAAATTAGTACTATTTACAGACTGTAAACCTACAAATTAAGCTTTAATTTAAAGATAAAAACGTATACACGTAATTTATTTTACTTGTAGTGTGAAGTGACTGCCGGTGTAATATTTTCTACCATCTTTAACATTTTTATCTATTGGCAATTGAGTGAAAGGACAAAAGGGCTCCCTTATGGCTATCTCTCTCTCCTCGGTTATGATAGCTTAACAAAAGTAAACCTACGGTGTGACTGTTATGGTTCATTTTTGTGTGTCACGAATTTCGCAGAACTCAGTCCTGTTTGTATGCTAAGTCTATGCATCTGACAGCCGGGACCATAGACTGACTACTATATATGTTGGCCAAGACCAACGGTTTAACGTGCATTCCGGACACGGAGGAAACTCGGTATGTAATGGGTGGTTACCCATCCACGGACCAAATAGGCAAGCGTGACTTAACCTTAAGATCGACCCGAGCGGCTGCTACTATTTAGCCACGAGCTCCTCCAAAATTAGTATCACCCATAAACATGAATATTTTGAGGTGTGAATCGAGTTTTTGCACCTTTCTCGTCTTCTGTTTTCTATTTTTATTAAACTCTTAATTGCAGAGCTTCAGTGTGCGTATCATCTGTATGTCAATGACTTGCAGTTGAACTGTCAGGGGGGTTAACGAAATACGAGATCTAATCGACAATCTAAACAGGGACCTGATGGCAATAAAAAACTGGTCCGACAAATTAGGTAGGGCAATAAATCCTAATAAATGTCAGGCGATCATCATTGGAAGTTCTCGCAGTCTATACAACATTCTTCAGTTCTTAACATTTTAATTATTATTCTTTAACCTACACATGCTAATTCTCAGCGTAGATAGTCATGTAAATACTAAAAAAGTCTCTTAGAAACATTGACGTCACTGATTAAAAGGTACCTCGCGCATCACACGGCCACAACCACGGTTTTTTAGCCGCAGAAGCTTCGACCAAGAAGAAAGATTGGTCCTCCCCTATTATTAACTATACTCTTTAGCTTGGTCGCATTGACCAAAAGTATAGAATTTTAAACTATTAAAAATAAGTACAGTTCGGTTCTCGCAAATGATTTCTATGAAGATACACAGATGGCGATGTTCAATAATCACAACGAGGTAAAGGGCAGTCACCTGCCGTAGAGCGTAGCCAACAAAGGTTCTCTCGTTAGGCCGAAGCCTCACGTAGTTCGTAGGCTGCTACGGCGTAGCATGGTGCTACAACAATTGAGCCCTAAAGTGATAAATTTGCATTTTGTTGGACAAGAGTGACCGCATAATTAGTGGTGTAAATTGAGAGAGTCCTTTAGAGCAATGGGCAACATTCTACCTAAATATCCCTCTTATTTAGGATGGTTTGACAGGTAATGCAAGTGAACCGTACATGGCGCATCTAGTTTTTGTAAAAGTTCGGGTATGTTTAGTGTCGTCAAATGACACTCTAACCTGTGTTTGACAGTTCTTTTTTTAATGCTCGGATTTGACGTATTAACGCTTGGCTAATATACAATGTGGATCCCTTTTACAGATATTTTTACTCTGACTGCAACCCAAATGCAAACCTTATTGCAACGGAGATAAAGATCAATGTCATTTTTGTTGTGATGTGAAATCAGAAATATATTATGTCTATCTATCTTTCTACACATCATATAAAATCGTTTGCCCTGAGTGACTATCAACACTCAGCTCGAAACATTGGACGGATCGGGTTGTTGTGCGTGTTATGTGTAGGGTCCTGATAAATAATGTACACTCTGGTTGAACAGTATTTTAAATGAATTTAATAAAAGGTTCACAAATCTTGGTTTATACTTATTATCCTAAACTGGGACGTGGCAGGGCGATGGTATGTGAGCGACTGGCTAGTCGAGCGGGCTCCTGGCCCGGCGGCTATCAAAAGTGCAAATCAGCAATCGCTTCGCTAGGGTCGCTACATCACACCCCCCCTTTCTCCAAAAATTTTACATGAATCACAAAAAAATTTTAAACATGAAATCATAGGGCTTACAAACGGTTTTCTACAAAACCATGTAATACACTTCAATACAATATGCTTACACACTACTTATCTACTGCCTTGCGGTCTTCTCATACCCCAGAACCGTCTTTAGAAAATACATCTGTATATAGTATGTTTACGTCTAAGGGTAGCTGACGTAACGTCCGCTCTGCAATAATCAATGTCACCACTAGGGTCGGCAGCATCCGTTATGACAGCGCCAATCTATTTGATACAAAATAAAAATACAAACACAACACATCAAACATTTGGGTACTATATTGCGTTAGTTAAACACGAATGCCACAGCTAATCACGACCGTGTTATCTTACGATGACAACTACGTTGCTTGATTGTTGTTGTCTGCGTTACACCGAAATTTTAACTTGACGATTCTTGCACAATTCACTTTTCGTTCGCTGTTTACACGTAACCTGCCGCGGTTCCTGTGGTTGCCGGAATACCCATATTTCCGGGCGCTGCCGCTGTCCCAGTCAGCATTGACACTTCCTTTCTTAACCAACTTCTCAGTTGGCCCATGCAGCCTCTTTTTATTGCGTAACATAGCAGAATTGCCAATATTACCGCGATGATGAGAAGTATTATCCCAAAATAATTCAGTTTGTTTTCTAATTGTTGTCCCGTTACTATCTGGGCTTGGGCTATGGAAATGTTTTCCTTATTGTGTGTATTTCCCATTTTTGTGAATTCGAACTGCTCTTTACTTGTATTAGTCGCTGATAATTACTAGTGAATTGTGCATGAATGCCTTACATTATTATACCTTTGCTACTTTGTTTATTTTTGCTAGTTGAGCAAAAATCGCACCGGTCGCTTGATTACTCGGCCCGAGCGCGTGGTTTTAATCATAGGCGGTAGCGAGTTTTGCTCAACCTGCTGTTTCGGCATTTCGCTGTTATTATTATTCCCTAGGCTTTCTGGTATTGTGTCCTCATTGATCATATATGCTGGTTTTAATCTGTCAATGGACACGGTTGATTGACGGTCGTCCCTTTGTATGTCAAAAGTCTTTTCTCCTCTGCTAATGACTTGGTATGGACCACTATACGATGGTGTTAATGGTTTCCTTACCATGTGATTTCTAACAAACACGTGTGTACAAGTATGTAAATCCTTATGAACGAATATTTTCCGTGAGCTGCTATCCGCTCGTGACTTTGGGCGCATGCTGTTTATTATATTTCTAAGTTTGCTTACAAAGGTCGGTAAATGTCCTACTTGCGATTTCTCTACCTCGTGATAAAAATCGCCCGGTAATTGCAACGTGTGTCCTAAAACTAGTTCTGCTGAACTTACATTTTGGTCGCTTTTGCAGGCTGCGCGAAGTCCCAACAATACCGTAGGTAATTCGTCAACCCATGACCTATTTTCTAACAGCCTTGCCTTTATTGCTGCCTTAAGGGAGCGATGCATTCTTTCTACCATACCATTTCCCTGCGGATGGTATGCTGTTGTACGGATTTTCTTTATGCCTAACATGTTCATCATACTGGTAAAAATCTCGCTCTCGAACTGCCTACCCTGATCGCTGGTTAGGGTTTTAGGATACCCAAATCTGCATATCCAGCCTTCATAGTTCACTTTGGCTACGGTGTCCGCGGTAATGTCCGTGACTGAAAATGCCTCCGGCCAACGCGTAAATCTATCTACAACAGTGACGCAATATCGATAGCCCTCCCCTGTAGTCGGTAGCGGTCCTATGATGTCTACATGTATGTGCTCGAATCGTTCTGTTATCGGAAATGTGCCTAATTTTGAAACTGTGTGTCTGTGTACCTTTACTTTTTGACATTGTATACACGATCTCGCCCATTTGGCGATGTCTTTGTTCATGTCCGGCCAAAAATAACGACTGGTGATCATTTTGCGTGTGGTCCTAATGCCTGGGTGGCTTATGTTATGTATTGAGCTATAAACTGTCTTTCTGAATTGTAACGGAATGTATGGCCTTATTTGGTTTTTTGTTATATTACAATAGATCTTTCTTTTACACAATGGTGACTGTACTTGTTCTAATACTTTGTTTCCTCGCGGATTTGCTAACATGTGCGTAATTTGAGCGTCTGTTTCCTGTGCCTGCGCGATTTCATCGTAATCTATGCTCGTGTTGCATACAATCGACTCTACCCGTGATAGTGCGTCAGCAACCGCATTTTCGGAGCCGGAGACGTATTGTATGTCGCTCGTGAATTCGCTGATGTACAATAACTGTCGTGCTCGCATTGGCGTTTCTCGATCCGTACCTATTTTGGTGAATGCGTATGTTAGCGGCCTATGATCGGTGAAAATGGTTAATTCGCGGCCTTCTATCATGTTCCTGAAATGGACTATTGCCAAATAAACTGCTGTTAGCTCGCGGTCGTATGTACTGTATTTTTGTTGTGCTGTTGATAGGCCTTTTGAAAAGTATCCTAGAGGTTTCCATTTACCGTTTATTTCTTGCTGTAATACCGCGCCTGCGCAGGTGTTTGATGCGTAGCACATTAGCGCTAGTCTGCCCGACTCTCCCGGGTGAGCTAGCGTAATGGCGTTTTTTAAGCTTGCTTTGCACTTCTCGAACGCGATCGTCGCTCTATCGTTCCACTCTATTTTTGACTTATCTTTCTTTTTGGCCCCGTGCAAATATTTATTTAACTCCGCCTGGCTCTCGGCCGCCCGTTCTAAATGTGACCTATAAAAATTGACCATGCCTAGGAATCGTCGCAGTTGTTCGACTGTTTCCGGCCGCGGATAATTCTGTATTCATCATTTTCATCATTTAAGCCGAAAGACGTCCACTGCTGGACATAGGCCTCCCCCAAGTGTCGCCACATTGACCGGTCCCATGCGATTCGCATCCAGCGGATCCCTGCAACCTTCACCAGGTCATCGGTCCACCTAGTGGGAGGCCTTCCAACGCAGCGTCTTCCGGTTCGCGGTCGCCACTCCAGAACTTTTCGGCCCCATTGGCCATCCGTTCTGCGAGCAATGTGCCCTGCGCACTGCCACTTCAGTTTGGCTATTCTTCGGGCTACGTCGGTTACCTTGGTTCTCTTGCGGATGTCCTCATTTCTGATTTGATCACGCAAGGAAACTCCGAGCATAGCCCTCTCCATTGCCTTTTGGGTGATTTTAAGCCTTCTGATAAGGCCCATTGTGAGCGACCACGTTTCGGTCCCGTATGTAATCACTGGCAACACACACTGGTCATAGACCTTCGTCTTGAGACACTGCGGTAAGTTGGACGAGAAGATACCACGCAACTTCCCAAACGCTGCCCAGTCGAGTCAGATTCGACGGTTGACCTCTTTCTCGAAGTTAGACCTACCTAACTGGATCGTTTGTCCAAGGTAGACATAATCGTCTACAACTTCGAGTGTAGAGTCTCCGATCTTGATAGGAGTGGGTGTTACATGGGTATTCAACATGATTTTGGATTTGTCCATGTTCATTTTAAGACCCACTCTTTCGGAAGCTCTACTAAGGTCATCGAGCATTGTACTGAGGTCCTCCATGGTCTCAGCCATGACCACTATATCGTCGGCAAACCGAAGGTGAGAGATGTACTCGCCATTGACGTTGATGCCTAGCCCTCTCCAGTCCAGAACCTTCCAGTGCAGCGGTGAACAGTTTCGGAGATATGACGTCTCCCTGTCTCACACCTCACTGCAGAAGGATAGGTTCCGAGGTCTGGGTCCTGAAGTCGGACTGACATTTTTTTTTTTTCCTTTTCTCATCTGCTATCAGTCATCCTTGACTATGATCAGATGTGTGGAAAGATTCATCACATTTTTTATAGAATCAGGACCAGTGTCCTAATTCTACTTAATCAGGCAGCACAATATCAGCTTTCTTGAGTCTCTTTGTACAATTTGGCATCAATAGTGAACGTGAAAGAGGATTTGGATGGTTGGTTAATCTATCTTTGTAATTCTCTAGGTAGCGCTTCGCTTCTTCAGTGCTCATGGATTTCTGAGTTGCGAGCGTACCAGGGCGCCCCTGCCAGGACCCTCAGGATACTGTTTTAACTTCTTTGAATGCACATGATGTTTGATTTGCTTGCGGAAGACCATAATTGAATCCCATTTGTCAATATTGGTTTTATGATGGAACAATAAACTCTCAGTTTGTTACTCAGGGTGAGTGAAGATTGTCTGCCTAGTAGCCAGAGCAAGTTCTTGAATCGGTAGTTTATTTCTGTTTTTTTTTTCATTAGGTGATCCTTCCATGTCAACCTACGATCCAAGTAGAATCCCAGGTACTTAACGCATGTTGACTGTGGTAGAATATCCTGACCCAATTTGACCGGGGCGCAATTTCCATGTCTGAGTGCAAAGGTGATGTGATGCGATTTGGGTGCGCTTGCCTTTATACGCCATTTGTTTAGCCAGTCATGGGTCCTGTCAAATTGAGATTTTGTAGCATGCTGCTCGCTATGTTGGCATCCTGGTTACAGTCCAGGAATGCAGCATCATCAGCGTAGGTTGCTACAAATACGTCAGAGCACTGAGGGAGGTCGCTAGTAAATATATTAAATAAAACTGGGCCCAGGACGGAGCCCTGGGGCACCCCAGCAAGGCACCTGGCGAGAGAAGATCTAGCGTCTCGTACCTTTACTTGAAATTGCCTATCACTAAAGTATGATTTCATTAGCAAGTAAAATGAATGGGGCAGGAGCAACTTTATCTTGCATAATAGTCCTTTATGCCATACTCGGTCAAAGGCTTGTTGGACGTCGAGAAACGCTGCCGAGCAATATTTCTTCTTTTCTAGGCACTGCCTTATGGTGCGGTAGACGGTGTACCTGTTATACGGTCGAGTGTTGCTCGCGATATCCGAATTGGTGATCAGGTACAACTTGGTTTTCTTGTAGGTGAGGTTTCAGCCTGTTCAGGTCAACTCTTTCCCACAACTTAGATAGTACTGGAGTAAGGCTAATAGGGTGGTAGGATGAAACTTCATTTTCCGGCTTTCCAGTTTTATTGATCATTACAATTTGTGATATTTTCCAGAGAGCAGAGACATGAGAGGATCTGAGAGAGGCATTATTGAGGATAGTAAGAAAGACTACTCTCCCTTTCTAGGCAGCTCCTTAAGAATTTTCGGAGTAATCAGATCGAATCCGGGTGCCTTTTTGGAGTTCATCTTAGATATCAATCTAGACAGTTCCCGTGGGGATGTTGGTCGCAGTGGGGCACAAAGTTGCAAGTCCTGGTTGAGAATGGCATCTGTTTCTGCGGACCTGCGGCAACTGCGGATTCGTACGGCTTGAAGACATTGGCAAGGTGAGTGACGAAAGCTTCAGCTTTTTCTTCATTTGAACAAGCCCATGAATTGTCTGATCTGATAGGGGGTAAGCGTTGCTGAGGTTGTGCTAAATGCTGTTCTTAGTTGCTTTCCAAAGGGAGTGAATTCCTTTAGCTTCAGGGGTTATTCTCTCTAGCCTGTGTTGTAGGGCATCATTATTAGATTTCGCAAGAAGGTCTTTGAGTTCCTTAATGGCACGGTTGAGACGGGTTTTGTCCCGTTCATTATGTGATGACTGCCAGATTCTACGAAATCGTCTCTTCTCTGCGATTTTTCTTCGGACTTCGGTCGGGGTAGGTGTACTATGAGCAGAATATTTTAACTCAGGGGTGCCGATACACGCTGCCACTTGTAAAAGATTGGTGAAGTACAAGCACGCGTCGTCTACGTCTTCAGGGGACTTCAGAGGTACGTTGAGATTAATGTTGTCTTCAAGGTACTCTCTAAAGTTATCCCAATCGGTTTTGTAGTTGTAGAGCATGTCATAGTTTGGGTTACATTTTGCAGTTGTTTTACTCAATCTTAGTATGATTGGGGTGTGGTCTGAAGACCCGTCTAGGCTAGATTCTACTTGGGTGAGGTTGTGGCATATGTTTTTTGTGACAAAGAAGTCAAGGAGGTCAGGTATTTTGTTAACATCCGTAGGCCAGTATGTAGGTTCACCTGTGGACAGAGTTGACATGTTATTTGCATCGATACATTTTTTTAGTTCACGGCCCCTGATTACGGTGAGTCTAGAACCCCAATCCGTATGTTTGGCGTTCCAGTCGCCACCTGCTATAAATCTGTTACCTTGCTTCTTAAAGAACTCAGTAAACATTTCCTCATTGATTTTGTGTCTAGGAGGGCAATATACCGCCGAGATGTTAATAAGGCCTGATCGATCTTCTACTCTTATAGCCGTGGATTGTAGGTGTTCTGTCACAAAAGGATACCAGTAGGCAGTGTTTGATGGTGTTTTTTATTACGATAGCACTGCCTCCATATGCTCGACCGTCCGGATGAGAGGTAAGGTACACGCAGAACCCTGGTATACGTATTTCACTTCTCACGGTTGTTTGAGATTCTGATATCAGACATATGTCGATCTTGTTCTGTTTTAGGAAAACTTCTAGTTCAGTTGTGTTGGGTGCAATGCCATTGATGTTCCAGGCTGCTATGAATAAGTAAGTCATTTTGTAAGCTTGGTGACGAGGCTAGTGATTAGACCCACTAAGGAGCCTATTTGTTGAATTAAGAGGTCCATCTTTTCGCTCTGTTTGATGAGAATATGATGTAGTGTCTGATTCTGTTGTTGGTGAGTTTGTGGTAGGTCATGAGTTGTAGAGTTTTTTCCGGATACTGCTTCTGCATACGATTTCTCATGCGTGTTTGTTGGGGCTCGTATATTGAAGCCAGATGTAGTAAATGGAATGGCCGAGGCGTTTGTAGTAGTTTGGGTATACACCCTTTCTCGTAGAGTGCGGTTTTTGTTTCTCCGAGCTAAGATCTCTTTATAGACCTCACAGTCTTTGTAGTTGTATAGTGCGCATTTGGCTGGTGTGGTTCTATCTTTTTTTGCGCATTCTGAAGTTTTGTGGCCTTCTCCGAATTTGACACATCTATGAGGTCTCATGCAATCGTTCTTAGAGTGCCCATATTATTGGCATCGCTGACACTGAACAATGCTTTTAGATTTGCGGGGGTCTTCTATTTTAACTTTTTGGCTGAAAATATATTGAATGTTCTTGGCCTCGCGATTGTGAATACTTTGTTTGACATTCACAAAGAAGGTCGAGGTGGGTCTTTTGTCTGAGCCATAACGAGCATTAATTACGAGATAATTAATTTAACAACGATTTCATTGTTGGAGGCTTCAACTGCTTCCCTTATAGCTTGATGAAGGGTAGTGTGGTGCAGGTCTTTGATAACAAAGCGGTAGCACTTAGCGTCTTTTGGTGTGAACGTATGCCCAATAAGTTCTCTTATGATAGAAATGGTTTTTTTATAGGCTTCTTTTGTGTTTATCATAACACGTATGCTGTTCTTATTGACTATCCGGTATTTAAATTCAGGTGGGCTAATGACCGTCTCTATCAGTTTGGTTAATTCCTTTAGATCTTCTATCCCATACAGTATGATCGGTGGAGGCTTACTAGCTTGCTTGGGTTGGCCAGATTCATCTTCTTTCAGGTCGATGGGTAGGCCAGCAAACCTGTTTTCTGTCTGGGTAGAAGCTGGTGGAGGTGACAGCTCCGTGACCTTTCGTTTTTTAGATGATGGTACACGCTGCCATGCGGGGGGCTGCTTTTCTATGATTGGCATTTGGGAATCAGATACTGTTTTGGCTGAATTTTTTGGTGCTGTGCCTGGATTAAGCATTATAGGAACAGTGGCTGTACTACATACTTTGGGCGTAGGCTTAGTGAATGAGTTAGATCTCTGTCTGGTAAAGAGAGAAGGGTGAAACACTTGTTGAGTCATGGCCTTTTTGCTGCTTGTGGCGGCGGTTGCACGCGCTGACTTCTTAGGTGATAGCGATTCATCAGTGGTTTTTATTTGACTAGGAGCCTGATGCTCCACTCCAGTCATATTGCTACTATTTTCGCTACTCAACAAAGACTATTTTTATTGTATTCTTGTATGTGTTGACTATATTCGATATTTCTTAATTATTATGACATTATATACTCTGACATTCCTTGCTTATTAATTTGAATTTTTGACATTAGTTACTTATTAAAATTTGAATTGATTAGATTTGATTGATTTTTGATTTTTTAGTTAGTACAAGTCTGACAGACCACGCTCACCAGTGCGGAGGACAACCACTAAGGATTTCCACGTCAAGAAAAAAAACGGTTAGGTTAGAGCGCTGAATACTGCACCCTCCCCCCCATGATGGAGCCTATTGCCATTAGACGGGCTCCAGTCCCGACTTGCCACGGACTGCTATTGAGGAATTCCTGATGGAAAGTCTTTACCCGAATTGTAAATCGCATCCAGGAAGCCAATTCGCACTTTCCACCGCTAGATCTGTGAAACATATCTCACACTTGGCAACATCATTATCTGTCATGTAACATGGATATATGTGTATATTTGTATGTATGTTTATTTTATATAGGTATAATTTTGCTTTAAGTTCCGATTTCAATTTTCCTATTTTGCCTTTCTACACACTGTGTAATTATTATTATTTCTAATCCTACTTTCCGCTCGCAGGTCTGCTGGAAGAGATTTCTCATGTAATCAGCAGTACCTTTGTGCTCTTCTATCTTAATGTAATGTCTTGTTAAGTATTTTGGATGCAGCTGAATACCAGTATTTTACATGGTGCGACTTCCTATCTGACCTCTACAACCCAGCTACTGAGTATGATATACCTAGTCGGTGTCGGGTTGTAAGTTACAATTTTATTCTTTACACCGTGTCTTATCTCCTATCTGTCTCCTCTTGAACTTTTCCCAAAAAGAAATAGATAAACTGAAAACCTTTCCCACCATTTTCGTCAGAAAATGCAGTACAAAAACTTCTAGAAGAAAACATAACCAGAATAACATATTGTGTATTTCATATTAAAATAATACTGAGTACTTTTTTACATAACATGAAATCTAAAATGTGAGTGTAAATGTGCTTTGGTTGTGTTTGAGAGGGGGATTTGATCACGAGTGAGTATGTTGTGAGGGATAACTTGATTTATGGAAACGGTTGTATGGGTAGGTTGCAAAGATGTTATTTTTGTAAATTGTAGCGAATGTGTGAGTGCAAGTTCTTGTATGAACTATTCTTCGCATAGACCAGACTGAATCTTGTAGAGAGCATTTTGTGAAATTAAAAATTCTACCTGTGCCTTGTCTTTATATTTTGGTTTTACTAAGTACTTTTCTAAAAAACCTAGATAAATACGAGACAAAGGAAGAAAGGGAAACTAGGGTGAAAACGCGCAGAAAAGATTTGCCTAACTATTTGCAGCCAAAATTAAATGTTGTCAAACATAGCTCTAAAGTGCAGTTTGTACAAATTTTCAATAAATTGCCATTAGAACTAAAAATGATTAATAGTCCAAGAATATTTAAATTCAAATTAAACTCATTCCTATTGACGAAGTGCTACTATAGTATAGAAGAGTTTTTTAGGGACAAAAATAATGCCACAGTGTAACTTGTTTATTTGTTTAAGTTTAAGTCTAATTCTTGACATGTTATTTTTTTGATTAAGTTGAATGTTTTTTTTTTTTTTTTACTAGACTAATTGTGTTTTTATTTTTAAGTAAGTTCTTGATATTACTTATTTTATTTTTGACATTTTAACTATATTATTGATTGTAACTTTTATTGATTATTACTATTGTATTTATCTTGTATTCGACACAAATGTATTTTTGTTCAGAATAAATGACTAATACTATGTTTGTTGAGATTTGACACAGCGTGTTTATGAATTTCAAAAATATAACAAAAAAGTAAAATGTAAAAACCTAGAAATAATGTAAAATCTAAAATTATAATGAAATCTAGAATTATTATGAGATCTAGAGTTACAATGAAATCTAAAATTATTATGAGATCTAAAAATAGAAAGATATTAAAGAAAGATAAGATAAAAAAGAAGATATATAAGAAATCTAAGAATAATACCAATTTTGTACTTTTTGTTGTTGTCGTTTCTTCCAAGATCTGTTGACGCGGACACGTGACGTCACACAGGGGTCGCTGATCCCAGGTGTCTTTCCAAGTATTTGGTGTTACGTATGTGGATGAAAGGGTTACCCTCTTGCTTACGGATGAGTACTGCACCATTTGAAATCCAAAAAAACTTGTAGCCATGTTCCTTCGCAGACAGTTTGGTCGCACGAAATAACTGCCTGTTTTCGTAGGTAAGACGCTCATTTACGTAGATATTTCTCATTACACCAGCTATCTCGATATCAATTAAAGTGAGCCTACTTCTAATTTTTGAGGCCTTCAAGAATTCGTCTCGCTTGTAGCGCCGCATAAGGCGGACAGCGAGTCGCGGAATAAACTCATTTTCCGTCGTCGTGCCGCTGAAATCACATGGAGCAACTGCCTATTAACGTCCACCACCCTCTAACTGGGTAACACAACGCCACTTGGCAAGCAAGACAGACTTCCTGTAGTTACTGTCCGTAACTATTATTAAAGATATACGACAGACAGCTAGGACCAACAGTAAAGCGTTGCTGAACCTTGAAACGTATGATGTTATTTTGTCTTACAGATACGCCTACATGCCCGAAATTTACGAATGCGTAATGTTCGCCTACGGCGGCTGCGGAGGAAGCAAGAACAACTTCAGAACTTTGGAGGACTGCGAGCTAGTCTGCAGTAATGAAAAACCTATCCAAGATTTCTTATATAGCGACGAATTTAGTTTATTTTCCCGCTAAAATAATAAACGTCTTTTATAATTTTTTAATGGAAATTTTATTTCAAAATATATTTTCGAGTGTAATAAATCATAATTGCGAAGTTCGTAACCGTGATATACGTTACTGCGACTTACGTTAGTTTATCATTAAGACTTACGTTGTCGCGAAAGTTCTTTACTGCGATGATTGCAGTTTCGATAACACGCTCTTTCGATGTAGGTCATGTAGAAGGGTTGCTGATACTAGTAATTTGCGGCTGGTTCCTGGAACTGCAATGTTAGATGGCAATGTGTATAGTAATTTTTTGGTCAAAAAATAGGCCAGCCCTCTGGTCACGGGAGTTCTTAATTTGATTTTTTCATTGAATGTTTTGTGTATGACTGTGGATGGCCTTAAGAGGGGGAGAATACTAAACAAACGGTAGCAAGACGGTGTAAAAGTTAATCAGCTAGAAAGGAAGTTACTCATGATAACGAGTAATAGAGAAGTATGAAAGAAAAACATATGCTGCGCCGACCCCAAATAAATTGGAATTAGTGCAGGGAAATTGGGGGCGCCCTTACAAGATGGTGCGAGTCAAACTCCGCACCCGGACGGACCCCCCCGCTGACGCAGAGTCTCCGGGCTGAGCTCGTGGAGGACGTGGTGAGCGCTCTGTTCCCTTCGCGAGGGAGGCATCCGCCTATATGGCTCCGCCACCGCTTGCAGTGCCGGAAGCGGACCACACCTATGACGATGGCGACGTTCCGGAGGTGACTAGGGTAGATCTGAGAGTGGCGTTACGCAGGCTGAAAGCCAAAAATACCGCCCCGGGACCCGATGGCTTGCCTGGCTTTTGGCCTCTGAGGCTCTCGGCCCCGACTGGAAGGGCTCCTAAGCGCATGCTTGGAGAGAGGCCAGTTCCCGCTTCGTTGGAAGATGGGGAAGCTGATCCTTATCCGGAAGCCAGGGCGGCCTGAGGACTCTCCGTCCGAATACCGGCCCATCGTGTTGCTCGACGAGGTGGGCAAGCTCTTTGAAAGAGTTATAGCCAACCGCCTCGCCGGGCACCTTGCGAGGATGGGGCCGGATATTGCGGAACACCAGTTTGGTTTCCGCAGGGGGTGCTTAACGGTGGACGCCATCATGAGCGTGAGAGCCCTTCCGGGGCGGGGTCGTCTTGGCGGTGTCTCTTGACATCGCCAACGCCTTCAACTCCATGCCCTGGAGCTGCATTGGGGAGGCACTCCGGTATCACCGGGTGCCGACCAACCTTCGTCGTGTGGTCGGGGACTATCTGACGGATAGGGCCGTCATCTACCTCAGTCAGAGCGGAGAATGGAACCGGCAAGAGATGTAGTGCGGTGTTCCACAGGGATCGGTTCTGGGGCCGGCCTTGTGGAACATCGGTTACGACTGGGTGCTGCGCGCCGACCTCCCTAGAGGCGACGACACGCTGGTACTGGCACAAAGGAGGTCGCACGAGGCGGCGGCCGAAAACATGACACGCGGGGTTGCGATAGTCGTGGAGAAGATCCGGCAATTGGGTCTCGAGGTGGCATTGCACAAGTCCGAGGCCATGTGTTTTCATGGGCCTCGGAATGCGCCACCGTCGGGATCCCTACTGACGGCGGGAGGGGTCTCCATCGGCATCGGGTCGACGTTGAAGTAACTAGGACTCGTCCTCGACAGCCGGTGTAACTTCGTGGAGCATTTCCGACGTTTGGCCCCCAAACTGGAACGGACCGGGGCTGCCTTTAAGCAGCTCTTGCCCAACCTGAGGGGTCCAAACGCCTCCGGCCGGAGGCTCTACGCGGGGGTCGTGCGGTCCATGGCCCTTTACGGGGCCCCGGTGTGGGCGCGTTCTCTGAGGCGGCAAGCCGCCCGCTACCTGAACGCACCCTAAAAGGTGATAGCCCTAAAGCTAGTCCGGAAGTACCTCATGATCTCCGGTGAGGCGCTGAGCCTCCTTGCCGGATTGCCGCCATGGGATCTGGAGGCAATAGTCCTCGCGCGTCTGCAGATTTGGCACGTGGAGGCACTATGTCGGGGGGAAACTCCGCTGCCGCGGCAAATCGCCGCTCAGCGGACAGACCTCCGGCGCGATCTCATGGCGACATGGAGAGAGCGACTATCGCAACCGCCACCATAGTAGTAAGTCCCCTCTTTGAGGAGTGGCTAGAGAGGCGCCACGGTGCCCTCACCTTCCGCCTGACGCAGGTCCTCACCGGACACGGTTGTTTCGGGAGGTTGCTGCACCGAATCGGGCGGGAGGAAACGCCCGGGTGTTTCCATTGCGAGGATCGTCCGGAGGACATGGTGCAGCACACTGTGGAGGTCTGCCCCGCTTGGGCGGAGTACCGCCGTGTCCTCGTAGCGGCGATTGGCGTCGGCGATCTCTCGCGTCCGGCCCTGGTTCAAGCCATGGTCCGGAGCGAGAGGGAATGGGAAGCCGTCACCTCCTTCTGCGAAGCAGTCATGCTAGTGAATGAGGTGGCGGGACGTGAGAGGGAAAGAGCCTCACGTCCCAGCCGCCCCGGGAGACGCCCTGGTCGTCGGGGGGCACGTGGTGGCTCCCGGCCACCGTAGGCGCGGGCCTGTGGACGGCGAGTTATGGGCTAGCTCGCCATCCGGCCGACTTATGACGACGGGCCGTGTCGACGGCGTGTTCGTGTGTTGCTTTGAGGTGCGTTCACACGCACCTCAAAGCGATGTCAGCAACCAAGTAGGGGTCCGCAAGGGTCGATGCCTGCCAGGGCTGTGGAACTGTTCGGAACACAAAGGGCAAAGAAGGAACATGGATGGGTTTTAGTTAGTACAAGTATGACACAACCGAAAAAAAAAAAAGACAGGGAGGGTTTTTAGGGTTAGGCGAACGGCAAAAAAGAGAACCCTTATAGATTCGTCATGTCTGTCTGTCCATCCGTATGTCACAACCACTTTATTCCGGACTATGCATTTGAAACTTGGTAGGTAGATGTATTCTGTGAACCGCTTTACGAATTTTTTTCAAAAAAAAAAAAATAACCTTTACGTGCGGGGTGTTTGTAAATAGGTCTTTAAAAATGACATTGAGGTTCCTAAAACCATTATTTCTCAAAGTCAATCGTTTGAAAGATAGTCACTTCTAAAGTGGTAAAATGTGTGTAAGAGGAAGAAAATTCTGAAAAAAAATGTAAGATTGCAGAACGTAAAAAAACTTTCAATGAAAATTGGTTTGAATTAGATTTGATGTTTAGTTTTTGAGATATAAGACTATTTCATTAAACTGCAGCAGTAACTTTGATTTTCATTAACATACTATGAAAAACAAATTTAGTTTTGCTGTTGAATTTAATTTAATTTGATTTTTATTTTTATTAAGAGGAACAGCAAACAGTTACATTATGAAAACTTAAAACTAGTATAACAAGATTTACATTTTGCCAATAATGTAACCCACAACACTGTTCACAGGTTTTATTTTGGTGTTATTTTTTATGGGTTCTTTTATCGATACTGAACTCACCCTGATGCTATGGCACGCAATTTCTTTAACACCCTGTATATTTATTTTTAAGAGTTTTGAAAATAAGGCCTTTGACTTGTCCTATTGGGCTGTTGAAGATAAAGTAAATATTTATAAAAAAAATATTGTTCATGTCAACCATGCGGTGGATGGGTGAGCGCAGGCTGGAGTTGGTTCGGCAGGACGGTATTGCAAACAGCGTACCTGCGCGCACCTGACGCTTGTCGAAGGTTCTAGGTATTGCGAAGCAGATCATGTCATGGTTTGTGCAGTTGAATTTATTTCTAACAATTTTGTATAGCGTGATAGCTTCAAGGTATTTTCTGCGACAGTAGTATAGCACGTAAAAATTTGAATTGTTCATTTTCAATAATTTCCGTGTATTTCTTATAGAAGGGGTTCCATATCGAAACCGCATACTCCAATTGAAATCGAACTAGGGCTTTATACAGACATAAATGACATGAGGTTTTTTTTTAAGTTAAGGGTGAACTGCAAAATTAATCCGTACATTTTATCGATATGCAGGTCTAAGCAGAGTTTCGAGTCAAATATAACAACCAGATCTCGAATAGAGTTCAATTTAGCAAGTGGTGTTTGACATAAGGTGCATGTAAAATTAATAACGTTCTGTTTTTTGGTGAAGGTAATGTAATTACACTTACCATAAACCATAATCAGCCTATAATGTTCCCACTGCTGGGACACAGGCCTCCTCTATATGAGAGGGAATGGGCTATAATCCACCACGCGGGCCCAGTGCGGGTTGGTAGATGTCACATGTCTTCGAATTTTTGATTCTAGGACATGCCGGTTTCCTCACGATGTTTTCCTTCACCGTTTTGAGAGCAGTGGTGATGAAATAAATTACACAAAGTAATGCGCCTGCCTGGGTTCGAACCCACGACTTACTGCTCGTAAGTCGGGACCGCCACCACTGGGCCACCGCTGCTCTCACACTCTGTAATTACACTTAGGTAAACTTAACTAAAGCTTATTACTGGTACAGTAGTCGGACAGTCGGTCCATGTCCTGCTGGAAAAGAGTCCAATCGTCAACAGTTCTCACTGATTTGTACACCTTAAATCATCTGCGTACAAAAAGAGCTGAGTATTCTGAAAACATTTCCCTATGTCGTTGACAAATACGTCAAATAATAAAGGCCCAAGGATAGAACCCTATGGGACACCAGATGTTAACTTGGTAATGTTCGACCTGTATCCGTTGATTACGACACTCTGACAGCGGTTGGTGATATACGATGCGAACCAACGCAATAAGTTTCCTCTGATTCCATTGAATGCGATTTTATAAAGTAATAATTCGTGATCCGCCTTGTCAAAGGCCTTGCAAACATCTGTGTACGCAGTGTCCACTTGTTCATTAGCGCCAATGCTGTCAAACAAGAAACTAGAGAAAGATAGGAGGTTTGTGGTAGTAGATCTATGTTTGACAAAGCCGTGTTGTGCCTGTATAATGACATGGTGTAAGAAAAGATATATTTCGTTATGAACAAGTTTCTCAAAAACCTTTGACAAGGTAGAGAGGATGGAGATTGGACGGTAATTTTCAACGTTATTTTTGGAGCCACTCTTGTGTACAGGTGTGATATTAGCGTATTTCCACCATTTGGGAAACACGCCTTCGGTGATACACTTATTGTAAATAATACTTAACGGCTTATAGATGAAAGCTGCAGTGTTCCGAAGAAAAAGTGCTGGTATTCCATCAGGTCCAGGTCCTTTGGAAGGGTCTAATGACTTGAACTCTTTCAACACCTTTTCTTCGCTGAAGTGTAAGTCAGTAGTAATATCTATCTATAATACAATACCTCATTATGAATAAGCCTTCAAAATATTATGTTATGTTTGCTGTGTCCGTGGCCATACATCTGGTCATGCACGCACGTCACTTGCGACTAAGGACCTGCTAACCTTTCTGAAGAACATTTTATTGGTGATGTTCTTGTTGGTGGATATCGATTGTTTTATTGACTGTTTCGTTGGTCTAGTGGTCGCGATCGCGACTGCTGAGCATGAGGTCCTGGGTTCGATTCCCGGGTCAGGCAAATTGTTATTGAGTGTTTCCATCCGGAATTTCTCAGTAGCAATCACGGAGTCTGGATTTGTGCCCAGTTGATGGCAATAGAGTCGCGCACTATTACATGGTACTTAAACATAACTGGCGAAATGTGGGTGTACACACTGCATTAGGTACACCTCTGCCTGACACTTCGGGAATTACAGGCGTGATGTTATGTTAGGTGATGTTTAATAATAAACATAGAATGCTCACCTATTAGTCGTAATCCTTTCACACTAAACAATCCAAATCAAAACAAATCACCATGCAATAAGCATTTGTTTGTTTTTCCTTTATTATGGAATAAAGGAAAAACAAACAAATGCATTACAAAAATAAAGATCTGCTGGCACTGAGGCGAATCCTGCTCGGGAGGCCGGACAAAATGCGCGTGTATGTTGTTTTATTGATAACCTCGAGTTTGTGTTCACACCTATGTGTAGCTGTGAAATTTGCCTAGTTGTCTTCGACATGACCTGTTTACTATTTTGCTTACGTATTTGACAATTTCGACTAGTCGTTACATTTAGTCTTTAACTTGTTTTAAGTGTAAACGATAAACGAAGACAAAACGAAAACACCACTGTTAAACACATGTTTTATATTTTGGTGTAAATGTGAGAATTTTAAATCAGGTGACCTCGCACGAGAAAATAAGTCAGATGACACATTGTGTGCGTGCGAATTCATTCCGCATCCCGCGCACTAGTTTGACCAGACCTTAACCGTGAGACAATAGGTCGTCTGTAATAGCCATTATGGATTATTATATTTAGATCAATGAGGGAACGATCGCCATCGAATATAGTCTCTATGTATACATTTCTTCACTAATTATTTAAAGTATTTTAATTATGTCTATTGAATTACGTAATGTTCGTTAATAACCCTACTATATAACATAGCACAATCAGTATATTACGAAGGGAGGCACGGCTTTTACAACATAACTGCGAACCGTTATTAGTAGTGCACACGAACAACATTACAAACATGAGAATTATATTTGTATTATTTATTTTTTTCGTGTTTGCACCACCGAGCCAGCAAAATGGATTCAACGATCAAAAAGGTATGTTCTTTTAGTGGTTAGTGTTTTATTGAAAAAGATAACTATAGTGCATACTTTTTCTGTTTTAACTATACCTACTTAGTGCAGTTAAACCAGAAAAATTGTCATCATCATCTTCATTATTTCAGCCGAAAGACGTCCACTGCTGGACATAGGCCTCCCCCAAGTGTCGCCACATTGACCGATCCCATGCGACTTGCATCCAACGGATGCCCTGCAACCTTCACCAGGTCATCGGTCCACCTAGTGGGAGGCCTTCCCACGCAGCGTCTTCCGGTCCGCGGTCACCTCCAGAACTTTTCGGCCCCATCGGCCATCCGTTCTGCGAGCAATGTGCCCTGCCCACTGCCACTTAAGTTTAGCTATTCTTCGGGCTACGTCGGTAACCTTGGTTCTCTTGCGGATGTCCTTATTTCTGATTTGATCAGGCAAGGAAACTCCGAGCATAGCCCTCTCCATTGCCCTTTGGGTGACTTTTAGCCTTCTGATAAGGCCCATTATGAGCGACCACGTTTCGGTCCCGTATGTAGTAATCACTGGCAACACGCACTGGTCATAGACTTTCGTCTTGAGATACTGCGGTAAGTTGGACGAGAAGATACCACGTAACTTACCGAACGCTGCCCAGCCGAGTCGGATTCGACGATTAACCTCTTTCTCGAAGTTAGACCTACCTAACTGTACCGTTTGTCCCAGGTAGCCATAATCGTCTACAACTTCGAGTGTAGAGTCTCCAATCTTGATAGCATAAGTGTTCCATGGGCATTCAACATGACTTTGGTTATGTCCAGGTTTATTTTAAGACCCACTCTTTCGGAAGCTCTGCTGAAGTCATCGAGCATTGTACTGAGGTCCTCCATGGTCTCGGCCACGACCACTATATCGTCGGCAAACCGAAGGTGAGAGATGTACTCGCCATTGCCGTGGATGCCTAGCCCTCTCCAGTCCTTGAAGACATCCTCCACAGTTTCGGAGATATGACGTCTCCCTGTCTAACACCTCGCTGCAGAAGGATAGGTTCCGATGTCTGGTCCTGAAGTCGGACTGACATGGTGGCGTTTTTGTACAAACACTTCAACACCTCGATGTACCGATAGTCGATTTGGCACCGTTGGAGAGACTGCAGTACAGCCCAAGTCTCTATCGAATCGAAGGCTTTCTCGTAGTCCACGAACGCTAAGCAGAGAGGCATTTAGCAGCAGTTATACTCTTCGGTCTTCTATATAATCCGCCACAGTGTATGTATGTGGTCTACGGTGCTAAAACCTTTTCAAAATCCGGCTTGTTCGGGAGGCTGAAAATCGTCAAACGAGACGATTCGTGATGACTCTTGAAAACAACTTGTAGACATGGCTTAGAAGTGAGATGGACCTATAGTTCTTCAGCCGGGCATTATCACCCTTTTTGAAGTCCCCTGCATCATGCCTGCGGCGTTTTCTCCTCGTGTATGACGGAACCAAACAGCTTCTAAAGGGCCTTAAGTACCGGTTTTCCACCTGCCTTCAGGAGTTCGGCCGTAAATCCGTCATAACTCGGCGACTTGTTGTTTTTAAGCTGTTTCAGAGCCATCCTAATCTCGTACAGGCTGAAATCCGGAATATCTTCTGTATAGTGTCGGGTCAGTCTAGCTCTTGAGTCGTTAGCTAAATTTGCAACGGGTTTACTGATTGAAGTGTACAACTGCTCATAAAAGCCCTCGATCTGCCTCAGCAGCTCCGGTTTGGCGGATACGATCCTACCATCGTCGGTCTTCGGTTTCGTCAGCTGCCGGTATTTCCACGCCTCGTCTGAAGACTGCAGGATCATCTCACGCCGCTCCTTCATGAGCTCGAGAGTATGAGCAGAGAGTTTTTTGTATTATGTGCACGACATGTCTTGAAGAACTTAGACCCAGTCGTATGGACAGTTTCCACGAACCCATCGTTGTATTCGTCCACTGAGCTTTCTAGGCACTCGAAACGATTCTCAAGCTGAAAGCTCTCGGGGTTTTGGAACTGGATCTGTGCTGGACGGAGCGTAGACTTCATCAGTCCTTTCAAGCTTTATATTGATGTTTAATGTGCCTCTTACCATGCGGTGATCGCTCCCGGTTTTCACCGAATTGATCACAGAGACATCATTGAACATTTGCTTCTTGGTTGACATGATGAAGTCAATCGCATTTTTAGTTGGAACTCTGCCAGGTCCACTTCCTATGCTCACGCTTTTTGAAGAAGGAGTTCATCATATAGAGGCCCTCCTTCTCCATAAAACTAGCTAGTTGATGACCCCGGTGGTTACGACGTCCAACCTCAAATTGCCCCACCTGCAGCTCATCCCTGTCTCGTTTGCCCAGTTTCGCGTTGAAGTCCCCATGACAACGGTGAAGTGAGTTTTGAAACCATGCAGGGCTTTAGAAATATCCTTATACATGGTCTCCATTTCGTCGTCAGGGTGTGCCGAGGTTGGGGCGTAGACCTGTATGATCTTCAGCGAATATCTTGAGGATATTCTGAGTATAAGGTACGCCACCCTGGTCGACACACTCTCGATCTTCACCACGTTATTCACGAGGGACTTGTGGACGATATACCCAAAACCACCCTGGGACTGCCGGTCACCCTCTCGGAAATAGAGCAGGTTGCCGGATTTCAGGATCATCGTGTGCTCCCCCTCTCTTCGGACTTCAGATAAGCCCACAATAATCCATCGCAGCTAATTCAATACCTCTTCGAGTTCCGTTATCTTCTCGTTGGTCCGGAGTGTACGCAACGCGCGTACACTCCGGACCAACGAATGTTGCTAGGTCAAGTCGTCGGTATAGGCAGCCTGATCCCTTCCGGAGATTCTTCGCACCCCTTGCCACGCCGTAACCTCGACCGCTCCATAGTCGAGGGTAGACGGGCCGCCGGGTACTAGGGGCCATTTTTTGTGTTGCGCTCATCTTTGGGGGGGTTTGCCATAATCGCCACGCTTGGCAGGCGGGTTGGCGATCGCAGTATGGTTGTTATGAAATCACAGAGAACGCTACTGCCCATTCTCTGGGAAGTCCCTTAGTCGCCTCTTACGACCCCCACCCAGAAAAATTGTGCGCTTCGGTAATCTTTATGGTTTTCAAATTGTAACCCCCAAAGGATAGCTTCTAAGTTTTTTATTGCCGCGCCTTGCAGTAGAGGTAATAGGCTCCAAGACCAAAAACGCTCATTAAGAAAAACACCGACCACAACGCGTTGTGACATGTTCAAACCGACAACTAAGTGAAATTCGCGTTGTGACTCTTTAAAAAACGACCACAACGCGTTGTAGCAATAAGAAAATGCCACAACGCGTTGTGATCGATTTTTTTTTCAAACAGTGTGAGCGATATTGTGGTCGAAAATCGAAATCGAAGGTGGTTGATGTGAAAATTTCGTCTTGGGTGTCTGGAGTTTTCAGGTGTGCTGTGTTCCTTACCTTTTCATCAGGTTGTAAGTGTTTGAAAAGTGGTCAGAACGCGTTGTAGCATTTCCTCATCCCCAGAACAAATAATTAAAAAAAAAAAACAGCCACGAAGCGAATGACAGAACCCATTGTGGTCGTTTTTAAAGGAGCCACGACGCAATTACGCTTACATGTCACATGTCTATCACGTCATAAGACGGCCGGACGGCGAGCTAGCCCATAACTCGCCGTCCACAGGCCCGCGCCTACGGGGCCACCACGTGACCCCCGACGCCCAGGGCGTCTCCCACGGCGGTTGGGACGTGAGGCTCTTTCCTTCTCACGTCCCGCCACCTCCTTCACTAGCGTGACTGCTTCGCAGAAGGAGGTGACGGCTTCCCATTCCCTCTCGCTCCGGACCATGGCTTGAACCAGGGCCGGGCGCGAGAGGTCGCCGCCGCAGCACGACGAGCTTGGAAGATGTGATGGCGCAAGAGTATCAACGCATGTTGCGTCCCATACTAAAGGCCTACCCACCAAGGAAACAATGACATGCCGTCCGGTCTCTTGGCATCGTCGCATGTCAAGCCATGGGGTTCTAAAACAGCTGGAACGCCGACGGTGACAAGAACTCGTCGGATGATGTCGTTTATGTTCGCGTGCCGTGCAAAACGGCTGTAATTCGGCTGCATGACAGACCATGGTGACCGAGGTTGTTGACAGCTTCACCACTGTCACAGCGATGAGGAGAACAGCAGGTAGCACCAAGGCGTAAAGAAGCAGGGAGGCGGAAGATCGTATCGTCGAACATTGTACCTATGCTCGACGACGACAGTGCGTGAAGCCAATGACCCAACTCCCACTCACCCACAGCCAGTAGGCACGCTCAGCAGTAGTAGGAGACGTTTTCAGTGGATTGTTCTGAACTACTCTGCAGAGCGGCTCGTTCCACTGTCTCTGGGAAAATGGATGGTCGGGTTCTTCAGTATTAATAAAATAATAATAAAACCAAAGTCTAGAGAAATTTAGGCTTTAAATAAATTCATTGTTAAACATTTTTTTGCCGAGGTCACACTTGTTTCAAAAAGATCAAAGTCGAACTGCTTGCACACCCTATTAAAATATCTACTTACACGCCGTACGTAAGAATTTTGTCTATAGTTAGTATTTGCAAATGGCACCCGTAATGGTGGATTGAACCGTTTTTACTTGCTTGGAACGTTAAAGTAGAGAGTTGACAAAATAAAAACAATTTACGTCACTTCGAACCGTCTTCAGCAAAAAATACGGTCAGAGATCTCACGACGATTTAAAATTAGGTTAATTAGATCTCATTATCGCGTATTCGTATTACCGACGCTAGACGATGATGGCCGAAGGGCATATTTTTTATTTGGTATGTGTTTTCGACGACAAGCGATTCTCATTTCATATCCACAATATCTGATTTTTGACAGTTGACACCGTATGTTTTGTGTTTACGACGAGAAATCACTAATTATTTTTACCATTTTCAGGTTTAAATCCCGATTCCTATAATATCACAAATGATCTGAAGGTTTCCTCTGGTGTGCTTCAAGATAAATTGCGTTCGTCATCACACCACAATTATATGCCTACGATAATACTAAATCAGCCCGAACGTTTGAAACGAACAGCTAATCTCAAGACAACACCTAAACGTAAAAAGCCGACACCGAAACGTCGCAAGCGGACTCGGAAAGGTCGCAAGCAGACTCGGAAAGGTCGCAAACCATCTCCGAAACGTCACGTACCTGCTCCAGCCAAAACTCCACGAATAGGGCAAACGTTAACTCCAGGATCTGGCAAAAAAGCAACACTTCGCAAGAACGAACCGAATCGTAAGCAGCGTAATATTACAACGACAACTGCTACGGAAATTTTAAGTCCATTCGTTTATTACGGTAAGTCCTACATTCCTAAATATAATCCATCAAGCGCATTGTTAGAGATTTCTAGAGACCTAATTTTAAATTTAGGCTAGGTCTCATTGAGAGTAATGTAGTTGTTATATGTTACGGTAAGTATGATAAATTGAAAATTATTAATAATTATTCATCATTATTAATAATTACCTCATGATTTGGTAAATGTGTGGATATAAAATTGAAATTCACCACTTTTAGCAGTTTTTTATTAATAATTCACTAAAAATTAATACAATAAGACTCAAAGTTATTTGTTCAATAGGTATTTATTTATAATACCACAGTTATTGTGCTAACAAATGACTTAACTGAAAGAAACTTACATTCAAAATCGATTATTCATAAGAACCAAGAGCTAGCGTAGCGACTCTTGGTTCTTGACTTGTGGCACCCCGACTCGGACAGGTTAGGGTTCGTAGGGGATGGCGGGGTCTAGTGAGCGAGCAAGTGAGCGAACTAAGACCCCGGCATCCCCTTCGTGTTAGGTTACTTTAAACCCTGCAAACAGAAATAGGAGCCCCACGCAGCGGGGCTACGTCTACTACGCCTTATCTACAATCTAGTGGTTAATAAGCTTTTTTAATGTTTTTCTTTGTCCTTGAATTATTTGAATTATCACACTGATCGTATTGAACAACTAGTAACTCAAATTTGTATTTTCAATTTGCCGCTTGAAACATTTGTATGCGCCCACTGTTTGTCATCCACTTAGTCTCTCAGTAGCCCAAATTCATTATTTTTGACACCTTTAATTATAATTTATATTCGCTCATTTAAAAACTACACAAATCCTAATAAAAATAATAATTATTTAATTTTGCAAAACAGACTTTTGTAGCACTTAGAATTGTAGTAAACGCGCATTTTTCAGCATTTACAGCGTTTATTTATTACAATTATCGGTACTAAGGTTACATTATTATTAATCACCTATAAATGTGATTAATTTCTTACTTTTATCTAGACTTTCGGTAATTATTAATTATGATGGATAATTATTAACAATTTTCTGTTAATCACGCTTACCGTAACATATACACGGCGACCAATCAAGCTATACAAAACCAGTTTATGCGGGTCTCTCGTTGTACGGGAAACCTATACAAAGCAAGGCCATGCTTTACTGGAAATGCATATAGCTTGTATAGTGCATTACAAAACGATTGTTAAAAATAATTTAGTTTAAAAACCGGGCAATTGCGTGTCGGAAGAATTCCGTAGTCAGATCGAATAATTAAATATTTTGTTCCACGAAATTACATTTACATGTTCTTCCAATCATTCCGTATAAGAGAACATAATTCAAGTACATGTTTATAAGTGAGTCGACTATTATAAGTTTTTTAAACTGACATGGTCACTAACATTATCATTAAAATACGGGAACGGGGGTTTGTTTTTAACTGTGTAAAAACTAAAAAAGTGGCAAAAAATCTCGCATTTTTAACGTTGTCACAAACACCGCAAGTCTGTGGAATTCACTACCGGCTTATCTGTTCCCTGATCATTATAATCTGTATCTATTCAAAGTTCGAGTGCATCTGTTTCTTCTAGGCAAGCATGTGGGGTGCCCTAGGGTGCATCATCGCTTCACATCAGATACGGCCAAACGCAAGCCTATTTAGTATTTAAAAAAAACAGATAAAAGTCAATGTAATTTTTTGCATTAACCTCAAAATCACGAAAACTTCGTAGTATGTGACAAAATCGTAATTAATTTAGAAATATTATAGGTTCTTAGTGAACAAAATGGTGGACATTGTCTCCAGCTACAGTGAGCCATTGTAACTAGAAATAAAAGTTGTGACCTCTTTAAAGTCTCACATGTGAACCGTTATAATTTCGTAAGCTCTAGAAAGGTTCTCATTGTCTACCATCTTAATGCCAGCAATATAACACCGTACATGTGGACCTTTAAGGGCATTACATTGCTTGATGACCTTGATGATTTGATCCCTGTACTGGTTTTAGTTGACTTGCCCCGCACATTTCGCAAAATTTTGGTTTTTATTTATTATTTAAAAATATTAAAAGAAATAACAGAAAAAAAAACAATACAGATTGTTAAGTATATCATTACGTATTTGTTGTTATAAAATTCATGCCGATCTATTCAGCCGTTACAGAGATAATTTACAATTAAGGTTGAAAAAGGACCTATTTTCTACGATTAACCAAAAAAAAATTGAGAAGGTTTTTTAAAATTTTAAACAATACAATTTATTTGTGATGAACTTAACTATAACATACTTTTTTTACACGGATAACGCACGAAGGGATTCATCAACAAATTTATTTGAACATACGCTGTTTTTGGGATTTGAGCCATGTAATGCCCTTAAATAGCCCATGCCGCATTTATGCCTTCTTAAATTGCTCTTGTTCGGCTTTTAAAATGAAAGCTGACTTAAAGATGAATATTATCCTATTATAACCACCAATAGTTACCTAATAGGCCACTTTTGCACTCCTATACGTGCCTTATACAGGTATGTATAAATTTGTTCACTTTAATACAGCCAATGAGCCATGTTTGGCCAATGTTAACTGTTATAGACGACCGGTGAACTAAATCTGATGGGGTGAATTCAGTATATCATACTAAGATGAATGGTACATGAAATTATTTCAGGAATGTAGAATGACGTCATTCTGCTAGGCATGACGGGAGCCAAAATTTAATTGTTTAAACTGTTTGTATTCATCCACTAAATAAAAATCTAAAAATCACTGAAAGGTTATATTTGACAAGAAGGCCTATGAGTATTTTATAAGTCAGTACGAAACAATCTAGCGCGTGTGTGCCCTGCGCAACGGCGAACAAACGACTGGAGAGCGAGCAGGTGACTAAACCAAAAGGCCTGCGTGTTGAGACGGAGACAGCCGATGATATCCGACCAGTGACTCGGGTCGCTTCGTAGTGTGGTGGCGATGGCGCTACATAAGCGTAATCTTCTTCCGCTGCTTGTGCATGTCTTTGGCTCATAGGTGATGACGAGTCACTTGGAGGTGCGCTGATTGGGTTTGTGGTCGAGTTATCCCTGTGAATCTCTTGAGAGACACAAGCGGTCATCTTTCCAGGAACTCTGTATGCCGAGCAGAACAATAGGTAAGACCTCTGTCCATTGTGTTGTTGTGACACATGATAACTGCTTTGGGCTGTCGATGTATCCTCTCAACCATCCCATTTGATGCGGGATGATAGGTTATTGTACGATAGTGACGTGCGCCGAGTAGAGTGTCAGGGCCTTAAACAAGCCGGACTCGAACTAACGACCGCGATCTGTGGTAATCTGTGAGGGGCAACCGAACCTCGATATCCACCCGGATACCAAGACGGCTGCGCGGGTGTCGGCTGTGATGTCTTTGAGTGGTATTGCCTCAGGCCATCGTGTGAACCGGTCAACGAGACAATATCTGTAATCAGAAGAAGGTAATAGAGGCCCTACGAGATGGATGTGGAAGAATCTCGACAAGATTAAAGGGAAATGGGACAGAGGAGCGGATGTGTGTCGAATAACTTTACAGCGCTGCCAGTGAAGACAGCTTCTGCACTATTTTCTACAGTCCTTACGAATCCCTGGCCACACAAATCTTTGCTTGACCAGTCGCACGGTAGCTGTACGTCCTGGGTGGCTCCGACCGTGAAGAGCGTCAAACACTTGATTACGCAGCTCTGGTGTGACGACGTATTGGTTGAGTAGAAACGTCACAGTAGAGATTGATGTGTGAGCCAGCCAGAGTTGTCATTTTCAGCACTAGTGACGATCCTTTTTCTAACAGCAACTGAAGTTCGGGGTCTGACTCTTAAGACTGTGTTAAGGCTCTGTAATCAATCGTCGTTGGGACTTCTTCAATACGTGACAAAACGCCAGCTACAACATTTTCAGCACCTGGTATGTAGCGTATGTCTGTAGTAAACTGAGCGATGTAGTCAAAGTAACTGTATTTTCGCGGCGAGCAGTTCTCCCTTGAACTCTTGTAGGCATATGTAAGTGGGCGGTGATCGCTGAAAACGACAAATTCCCGTGCTTCCACCATATGTCGGAAATATTTGATTGTCTCAAAGACGGCTAACAGCTCGCGGTCGTAGGGGCTGTATTTGCATTGTGCTTGATTCAATTTCTTTGAGAAGAACGAGAGTGGCTCCCACTGTGTACCGACACGTCGTTGAAGAACTGCTCCTTTGGAAACATCAGATGCGTCACTAAGCATAGAGAGCTCTGCCTGTTCCCTTGGGTGTGTAAGAAGCGTAGCATTTGACAGCATACTTTTGCATTCTTTAAATGCTTCTAACTGGAGCTGTGACATCTGTACCGGGTCTGAGCCCTTGACCTTTTCCTCACTCAACATCGAGATTAGCGGTGCTTGACCTTTTGCAACAATGGGTAAGAATCTTCTATAAAAGTTTAGCATGCCCAGGAATCTCCGTAACTCCTTCAAAGTGCGTGGAACTGGAAAATCCCGTATCGCCTGGACTTTCGTGCTGAGAGGTTTAGTACCAGCAGCTGATACCTGGTATGCAAGGAAAGTCACGACGGGCTGACCCCACACACATTTTGCTGTGTTGATGAGAACGCTGTATTGTTGGAGGCGTGACAGCAGCTGGCTCAGGTGTAGTCTATGCTGGTCTGGAGAAAGAGAATAAATTAAAATGTCATCGAGATAACTGAAGCAAAAGTCATCAAGGCCGGTAAGTACTTCATCCATAAAATGCTGAAATGTTTGAGCTGTATTCCTAAGTCCAAACGTCATAAAAGAAAACTCAAACAATCCAAATGGTTTTGTTATGGCTGTCTTCGGTATGTCCGCTTCATTTACCGGTAACTGATTGTACGCTTTAATCAAAATATTATTTGTGAATATAGATACAGACAGCCGCTGTGAGAAGTCCTGGACATATCCAGCACGCACGCACGAACGCACGTACTGTGCCTGACCACTACCCCATTCGCCATAGCGAAAAATAAATAAATTTCCAAGTAAATGAATGGCGAAGGCCTAGGTTAAGTTAAGTTGCACTGGTCCATAGGTATTAATAATAATACCATTGGCTGCCGTTAAGCTAAACTACGTTATATTGCAGGGCGTCTTGACTGCTGACCGAGGTTTACGCACAAATCTGAACTTGTATCGACAATAAATAGCATTTAGAGTAACGGCCAGTTACAAAAAGTCGCCCTGATGCTAATGGGCAGTCGTAGGCCGCTAATTCGGGCTTTCTTTCAAGTTTTCCGACCTCCATGCACAAGGCTATGTGCATTTCTTTGCACGGACGCCGCACGTGTAATCATACCAACAATGCGGGTGGTTTTCTGGTGGCTGACGTGGCGCTGATTTGGATCTGCTTCGCCAGTTGCTGCGTTTAGAGCGTGAACGAAAACGACCACGTACTAGTCTACGGTTATCCACACTAGTAGACAGTGAACTCATTTGCGTAGTTAATTCCTCAATCTGACACGCTATCTCTTTTTTATGTGCAGATGTACCTGCCTCTGCTACGCTTGCCACTTCATGTGCCCCGCCGATGCAATTTCATTAACCGTGTCCGCCAGTTCTGCTAATTAGTCCAACGGAAGGTCAGGTTGTGTCGCTAAAACCGTTTGTAGGTTGGTTGGTAACCGATTCGACCACAATTTCCTAAGAAAGTTTTCCGGCACTGACGGCCCCGCTAGATGCCGTAAATGACGTAAAAAGTGTGATGGCTTACAGTCACCCAGTTCCTCATGCATTAGCAATTGTTTAACCTTCAATTCCCGCGAGGCTGACAGCCGCTTAATAAGCTCCGTCTTAATTTTTTTATTTTTTTTTCATCGCTGGCGGGTTGGTGATTATATCTTTCACCGCGGTAGCGTAGCGGTGCTCCAGAGCCGATACGACCGGTGTTTCGGGAGGTTCCTGCACCGAATAGGGCGGGAGGAAACGCCCGGGTGTTTCCATTGCGAGGATCGTCCGGAGGACACGGTGCCGCACACTGTGGAGGTCTGCCCCGCTTGGGCGGAGCAGCGCCGTGTCCTCGTAGAGGCGATTGGCGGCGGCGACCTCTCGCGCCCGGCCCTGGTTCAAGCCATGGTCCGGAGCGAGAGGGAATGGGAAGCCGTCACCTCCTTCTGCGAAGCAGTCATGCTAGTAAAGGAGGTGGCGGAACGTGAGAGGGAAAGAGCCTCACGTCCCAGCCGCCGCGGGAGACGCCCTGGGCGTCGGGGGTCACGTGGTGGCCCCCGGCCACCGTAGGCGCGGGCCTGTGGACGGCGAGTTATGGGCTAGCTCGCCGTCCGGCTGTCTTATGACGACAGGCCGTGTCGACGGCGCGTTCGTGTTCCACGCGCGCCTGAAAGAGATGTCAGCAACCACGTAGGGATCCGCATGGGCCGATGCCTGCCAGGGCTGCGGGACTATTCGAAAGAGATACCGCGGCCCTGGAACACAAAGGGCAAAGAAGGAACATGGATGGGTTTTAGTCAGTACAAGTCTGACACTCCCCACTATTTTGTTTAGGCGTTTCCATATCGCGGTCACCAATATGTAAATGTTTGTACGTATATGTATGTGTGTGTGTATGTACTAAATAAAAATCTAAAAATCACTGAAAGGTTATATTTGACAAGAAGGTCTATGAGTATTTTATAACTCAATACCATACAAAATAGCGCGTGTGTGCCCTGCGCAACGGCGAACAAAAGACTGGAGAGCGAGGTGACGAAACCAAAAGGCCCGCGTGTTGCCACGGAGACAGCCGATGATATCCGACCAGTGACTCGGGTCACTTCGTAGTGTGGCGGCGATGGCGCTACAAAACTATCATCTTAAGTAGCGATGAATGCTGGTTGCGGATTGCGGTGTTACGTGTCGCGCGTTCGAACCCCATAGCCGACTGAGTTGTCTTTTTGTAACTAAAAAATCAATCAGCAACAAATAGTTATAACGACGACCGGGAGTTTGAAGGGCACATAGCAGCGCAAACAGTAATCAGGGACAGACGTGTGTCACTCTGTGAGCAATCGTTGTCCATATAACGCCTCGAATTATAAATTGGTTGATACCAAGAAATATTGTTTAAGGGGTGAGTTATTCTTTAATTCCACCATAAGTAGTTGCTTACTAGTCCCTTTTAGCGTAATTACTAACTTTACTTAAATGGTGATTAATTACTTGTTACAGCCTACCGTCACGCCCTTTAGTTGTTGAGGATTCTGGAAAATTTCCTAAGTGTACCTGCCAAACCGTATGTAATTTTACCCCCATTGATTAAAACTTTGCCGCCACATTACTGGTGAGAACCTACGCTAGCCGGCTGTTCTTCGTTGGACTGGAAGGTTCCATGGGCGTAACGCCTGCCAAAAACCTTCCTGGCGCTCTCTTAATTGTAGTTAGGTTTAAATAAGTTCTTTGTTATTTTTAATTAAACTAGTTATGGTTACTTTGTTTTGTTCTGTGTTTATTAAATCATGTTTAGAAGCTGTTGATCGCTTGTTTTTATTGACAAACCACCGCCAAAATGGTACGTAACAATGTTGTGGGAATCCAATAAATTTAATTTGTTTTATTTCCTCATACACAATGTATCGTTACCGTGGCAAAACGCACGTAGCCAACGGCAAGAGCGACGATGAGATTGATGGACTGCCTAGCTACGGAGCTAGGCAAGAAGTGAACAGCTGATTTCATGCGTCGTTCGCTAGAGTATTTCAACATCCATTGTAGGTTTTTTGATTTTAGCCGTATTATTTACATAAATGGAGTGCTGCGTACAGTGATGTCATTTTACATTGAAATAAAGGAATAGTAAAAAATTAAAAAAAAACGAAAAAAAATCCGGAGATAGATTCCGGTGGAATATGATTCAAAAGAAGGAGCTGAATGCACTCTTTCAGTTTGTAGAGGACTTTCCCTAACAGCCTGTATTTATAAGAGCGACTAATAACCACTCAATCACTTCCTCTCCCTCTCACTTACGGGAGACGAGATGAGTGGGGACTCATCTCGTCTCCCACTCACTTCATCAGGTTGTGTGTGTTTGAAAATTGATCAGAAAGCGCTATGGCATTTCCTGATTGCCAGAACAGGTCGTTCTAAAAAAAAACAAAACATCTATGAAGCGAAGGACAGAAACCATTGTGGTCGTTTTTAAAGGAGCCACGACGCAAATTTCGCTTAGAGGTTACATGTCTACCACTACGCGGTTTTGTCCCTGGGCTATTAGGTTATTTGCTCCGGTCGTAGTTCGTCATTTATCACTCGAAAGTATTTCTTTTTCAATTCAGTGGTTCTTGGTAACGGTAATACAAAATTGTAGTAACACTTACAATCCAGGGAGCACCTGATTGCACTTCCTGGATTCTATGTGTAACGTATTAGATCTCAACATCGCGTATTTGTACCGCAGATAGACGATGTTGGCCGAAGGGCATACTTATTCGGTGGTTTGTGTTTTTCGACGACTAGCAACTATCATTTGATATAATTATCTGACTTTGACAGCTGACACCAAATCTTTAGGCTCGGTTGAGTGACGATCTTCACACGGTGGCAACTGAATGAGAGTTGCTGAGAATCGAGTTGAGTGGCGTGCGATTGAGGAGGCCTATGTCCAGCGGTGGACTGCTGTAGGCCGATGATGATGACGACCCAAAGTTTTGTGTTTATGACGAAAAAGTACTATTTATATTCTAAATTTACCATTTTCAGGTTCAGATCCCGATGCCGATGATACCATAATTGATCTGAAAGTTTCATCTGGTGTGCTTCAAGATAAATTGCAGTCGTCATCACACCACAATTATACGACACTACCGAATCAGCCCAAACGTTTCAAGCGATTACCTAAACCCAAGACAACAGCTAAACGTCCAAAGCCGAAATCGAAACGTCGCAAGCAGACTCCGAAAGGTCGCAAGAAGACTCCGAAAGGTCGCAAGAAGACTCCGAAAGGTCGCAAGCAGACTCCGAAAGGTCGCAAGCAGACTCCGAAAGGTCGCAAACCATCTCCGAAACGTCGTGTACCAACTCCGAAACGGGGAAATCCAGCAACAACACGTCGAAAGCAAACGAAGAGACGTCGTGTACCTGCTCCAGCAAAACCTAAAAAGTTAACTCAACGATCTGGCAAAAAAAGCAAACCAACACTTCGCAAGAACAAACCGAATCGTATTCAGCTTAATATTACAACGACACCTGCTACAGGATTTATAAGTCGATTCGATTATAACGGTAAGCAGTACATTCCTAAACATAATCCATCATATTTAGAGATTTCTAGAGACCTAATTTTAAATTTAGGCTAGGTCTCATTGAGAGTAATGTAATTGTACACACGGCGACCAATCAATCTATACAAAACCAGTTTATGCGGATCTCTCATTGTACCGGAAACATATACAAAGCTAGGCCATACTATACTGGAAATGTATAGCTTGATTGGTGCGTACAGTGCTGCAGAATAAATGTTGTGCATCGGCAAACATCGTATTGTGCATTACAAAATGGTTGTAAAAAATAATTTAGTTCTAAAAACCGGTCAAGTGGGTGTCGGAAGAATTCTGTAGTCAGATTGAATAATTAAATATTTTATCCCACAAAAAAACTTACATTTGCATGTTCTCCCAATCATTCCGTATAAGAGAACATGATTCAAACTGTACATTTTTAAAAGTGAGTCGACTATTATTAGTTTTTTAACTGACATGGTCACTAACATTATTATTAAAATACGGGGACGGGGGTTTGTTTTCAACTGAGTAAAAACCAAAAACTGCCAAAAAAGCTTGCGAGCGGACACAGTGAGTTGCGTGTATCGGGAACATAATCGAGTTGTGAGTGACAGTGGTAGCAGTACCGAGCGCAAAAAGCGAACAAGAAAGAGGGCAGACCGATTTGTCTGCTCGTAAACACCCATCCGCAATAACTTCAGTTTATCCGTTCATGGTGCTTGCAACAGCGCTGAAATATCGGGACCTCAAAACAAATAGTAAATATGGTAAATATACCGTTTTCGGTTTTAATGATAATGGACTATTGCTCGTTAACTTGTAAAGCTTACTTAGCTGTGACTAGGGAACCCTAAAAACACTTGCCATTTTATTGTTGTCACAAACACCGCAAGTCTGCGGAATTCACTGCCGGCTTATCTGTTCTCTGATCATTATAATCTGGATCTATTTAAAGTGCGCGTGCATCAGTTTCTTCTAGGCAAACATGTTCTACCCTAGGGTATAGCATCGCTTCACATCAATTAAGGCCAAACGCAAGCCAATTTAGTATATGAAAAAACAGATAAAAATCAATGTCATTTTGACTGGTCTTTATCTTGACTGGCCTGTTGGTCTAGTGGTCAGTGACTCTGACTGCTATGCCGGAGGTCGTGGGTTCGATTCCCACCCAGGACAAATGTTTGTGTGATGAGCATGATCATTTGTTCTGTGTCTGGGTGTAATTTATCTATATATGTATGTATTTAGAAATATATAAGTATGTTTATCAGTTGTCTAGTACTCATAACACAAGCTCTGCTTAGCTTGAGACTAGACGGCGTTGTGTGATAGTTGTGGAATATTATTATTATTATTATATTATTATTATTATTTTCAATGTGTTTATATTGTGTATACCATGCCATTGGTATAATTATTTATTCTACTCTTAGATGCCATGTCATGACATGCCCAATATTTATTCTGCTCTACTGTAACAGGATCAGTCTACATAACGAAGCTGAGGTTGTGAGTTCGAACCTCTTGTAAACAAATACTTTTGTGAGATTGATATTTGTTTTTCCAATCAAAGCCTAAATAAATTTTAAATATCAAAGCCTTGGTGAAAACAGTTAATTTTTTCAAATTCAAAATTTCAAATCGACGTGCTCTACTAAGCGTCATTTAACAAACGTATTTTCTACTAAGTATTTATTTTTGTATTATAATAATCTTCTCTTCGGTCTGCCGCGACCCCGTCTAGCTGTTTCAGGACTCCAGTCTTGCGATATTCGGGCCCACAGCTGTGCCGGCATCCAGCAGACATGGCCTGCCCAGTCCCATTTTAGTCTCGCAGCTTTATAAGCTAAGTCGTCAATTTGCAATTTATGGCGGGACGTCTTGGATGGCTTCCTCGCGAATTGGCGAGAAGGAGCACACCATCGTGAGAAGTGGAAGGAATGGGGGGAGGCCTTTGCTCAGGAGTGGGACAATACGGGCTAACTAAAAAAATAATAATAATATAATCTTTCAAATTGGTAGCTTTTTTTTTTCGATGGTTGTTTGTTGTCGTGTTGAGTTTTTTGACCACTAAACGACGAAGGAGCAAGAGATTTTCCTCGAAAATCTAAGCAGCTATGTACCTGAACTCGTAACAACACATCAAGATTATAATGCAAAAAAATATTGCCAAAAAATTTTCGACTTTATATTAAAAAATGTAAAATCCACTAAAATAACACAAAAGTCTACCATTTTATCCGAAGAGACGCAAAACTAATGAAAGAAAGAAAAAGACTACAAAACCAACCTCAATTAAATAAAACTGATAAAGAAAAGCTTAAAGTACTCTATAAAACTACCAACAAAGAAATAAGAAGTTGCTACGAAACCTATAAAATAAATACTATAAAAAGACACCTTGACAAATCTAGATCCGCGAAAAAAGCCTACAAAGAACTAAAGAGAGCAAAGACACGGATTCACTCATTACAGCCAGGCTCTACTAAAAGTATGTCCCGAGTGGAAATCATAAATGTAGTCAACCAGAGGTTCTAAAACAAATAAGTACTGATAACCAAAGCAAACAAGCTTTTTCAACTCCAGAGTTAACAGCGCCTGAAATCCTGATACAAATAAATAAGCTTAAATCCCGGGCTTGTCTCTACAAGCCCGGGACCAGATGGGATCACAAATGAATGCATCAAGTTTGCATCAAGGACTCTACTATTGACTCCAATCACTCTACTATGGAACAAAATACTGCATGAAGAAACTGTACCACGCATATGGACCGAATCTGAAATTATCTTGTTGTATAAAAAAGGCGACCCAGCTGACATAGGAAATTATCATCCTATAAGCCTGATGGGGCTGTCGATACCAGTTATTTGCCTCCTACTTGCTAGATAGAATAACCTCGGATATCGATGATCACCAGCCGTTAGAACAAGCGGGACTCAGAAGAGGTTTCAGAACAGTTGATCATATTCAAGCAGGTGATAGAAACATATCAAGAATTTCGCAGACCCTTGTATATAGGTTTCCTAGACTATAAAAAGGCTTTTGATTCTATATCACATGACAGCATCTGGGAAGCATTGAGGTCACAGAATATAAAGGAAAATTATATAAGTATCCTCAAAAACATTTATGCCAACAGTACAAGTAGAGTCAAACTAGATACAGTAGGGGATAAAATTAACATACATAGAGGGGTGAGACAAGGCGACCCGATTTCCCCAAAACTCTTCATAGCTGTTCTGCAGTACATAATGAAGGACTTATCATGGTCTACGCAAGGCATACATGTTTGACGACGACACTATTCTATTTTCGGAATCAACTAAACAGCATGTTAAACGACCTTCAGCAGGCTAGCACTACAGTTGGACTAGAAATGAATCTAGACAAAACGAAAGTCATGACCAACTACCACACGTCACCTATCTTGATAAATAACATCCCTCTTGAGTTCGTAGAAAAATACATTTGCCTAGGCAAACAGATTTCCTTCAGGAAAGATAGAAATAAAGAAGTAGACCTTAGAGTAGCAATCACCTGGAAAAAGTACTTAACTCATAAGGTCCATATAAAAGTAAGGCATGTATTTAACGCGGCGACAAACTAATCTGATTTAGGGTTTTTAAAAATAATTAAAATGGGTACCAAAAATAATAGGTTAGCAGCTACAATTAACCACTAGATTGTAGATAAGGCGTAGTCGACGTAGCCCCTATTTCTGTTTGCAGGGTTTAAAGTAAACTAACCTAACCTAGCTCTTGCTTTCTATATTCTCCTTGCCGCAATGACCAGATAACTTGATACTTACTTGGTACAATAGTCACCCAATCAGTATATTGGTCGCCAATATTTTTTTTTATTCGCCCGATTAATTATTTCCCTAAAAGTAACAGCGAAAACAATTCGCTAATTACCTACTACATTTATTTTTAATTTCATATCATTGAAATTTATTATTATTTCCTTTATTTATCTTCTTACTTACTAATTACATTTTTAAACATTCCTTAAAAAACAATATAAAAAACATTTAAAAATATAAAAAAATTGTAGCCCACCGGTATCGGGAACAGGGTCCAAGCTAGCCGCGTCAGGGCTCCAGAGAGAGGAACCTCCTAACAATACGAGCCGTGTCTAGGAGTACCGCTTTCTGAATCAAGCCCTTGATCCAGCTGCCTAACGAGAGCCTCCTCAGGTATTGGTCGAGGCTCTTGGCAATTAAGCCATGGGCTGATATTGTTTATTGTTATTATTATTCTGATTGAACTATTTATTGATTGTTATTGTTAAGGATTATTGATATTATTAATTTGAGGGAATTATTATTGTTGGTAGTAATTAGATGGAATTAATTATTGTTATTTTTAATTGTTAATATTGATCGAACCGGTGGCCTGCTTTTTTGTGACTTCTGGAGACATGACACTTTATTATTCATTGTTAATGATTATTGTTAGTTATTGTTAATTTGATTGAATTGTTTTTTTTTATCGATTTTTTATTATTAATCTGTTGGAATTAGTTAACGATTATTATTATTAGTAATTTGATGGAATTAATTAATTATTGATTATTTTTATTAGTTATTATTGATTTGATGGATTTAATTATTGATCGCTGATGGTACTTGTTAACTAGTGTTTATTTTTATTATTTGTTAATGTTATTTGTATGAAATTAAATAAAACTTATTAATTCATTCATGCATACGGCTATTTCACTGACATTATAATATAATCGCCAAATTTTAGCAGCCCGAGTTCGAACCGCAGTGACATCAAAAATCACTTTTCCTTTTTTTTATTCTCTTAACTTCACATTGTTTCTGCATTAGACGAAGTGGATTACGAAAACATACTAGAAAAGAAAAGTCTGTTAAATGAATCACTAAATGAATCGACCTTTGTTATTGTGATTTTAAGTGAAGTTCATTAGAGATACAAATTGTAGTAAAGTGGTAAGTAATAAGTACTCAAACTAATAATTACGATCTGAATAACAATAACTGTTTTTAACTGTTCACTATTTCCTGTTTGCTGCGTTGCTGGTGATGGTGGATACCGCGACTGCTGCGTAGTCACCTGATGAACTTGTCGGGTCTTGGATTCTAGCGAATTAGAGTTGATAATTGTACACGGTTCATTGTTAAAGAGTCAATTATTAACACTACTATACTAATTAAATAGTCTGAACTTAAAAGGAAACACAGAGTAGTTTCTAGACCAGTATGTGTCGCGACCACGCCCGAACGATTATTGTCGTTCCTTGGGACTAGGCAGCGTTCGGGAAGTTGCGTGGTATCTTCTCGTCCAACTTACCGCAGTGTCTCAAGACGAAAGTCTATGACCAGTGTGTGTTGTCAGTGATTACAAAACATGGTCGCTCACAATGGGCCTTATCAGAAGGCTTAAAGTCACCCAAAGGGCAATGGAGAGGGCTATGCGCGGAGTTTCCTTGCGTGATCGAATCAGAAATGAGGACATCCGCAAGAGAACCAAGGTAACCGACGTAGCCCGAAGAATAGCCAAACTGAAGTGGCAGTGGGCAGGGCACATTGCTCGCAGAACGGATGGCCGTTGGGCCCAAAAGGTCTGGAGTGGCGACCGCGAACCGGAAGACGCTGCGTTAGAAGGCCTCCCACTAGGTGGACCTATGACCTGGTGAAGGTTGCAGGGATCCGCTGGATGCGAGTCGCACGGGACCGGTCAATGTGGCGACACTTGGGGGAGGCCTATGTCCAGCAGTGGACGTCTTTCGGCTGAAATGATGACGATGATGATTGGGACTATGGTCCGTATCGGACAGCATACCTCTAGAGTCATTAACAAACTCATTTAAACATGGCATCACGCAACAATCACACACTGAGAAATAGGCTTCTAAAGCTATCCCTTTCTCAGTTTTCGCGTGAGTCTGTGGACAGTTTGGCATAAGCGCTAAATGTATGAGACTTCCCAACTAGCAAAGTAATCCTATAAAGAAAGATTATAAGTCTATCACTACTAATAACGTTCTTATAAAGGCATTGCGGTAGACTATTTAACTTATAATAGAATTTGCCAAGTTTTTTAAATAGCGGTCTTAAAGTTCGCTACAAGACTTACCTATAAAACATGTAAGACACTTTTACTAGTAATAGCATTTCAGAGGCGTAGATATTCTCAATAGCATTTGCTTTTATAACTCAGTCTTATAGTTAGCTACAAGATTATCTTTTAGGACACTTTTAGGAATAAGTATCTTATAATTAACAGTAAAACTAAATAATGCAGAATAACATTTTGATCCTATAGTAGCATTTTGTGAGTGAACAAGATATTATATCATAGTTAGCTGAGATCACTATAAGTTTGCGCCGTTATAGGCTTGCTCAAGATTCTTTACTAATAGTCTAACTCTAATCTAATAGTACATGATAAGAGTGATTGCTGATCAAAAAAGCTTTTATGCTACTAGATCAATAACTTTATTAGTAAACCTCAACTATTATGTTGAAATTCAGTTGTTTCCCTTCGTCTTGTGGAAATAAGTTGAACATGAATTTAAGGGATTGGACACTATTGAAAAGGAGTGGTGGTTACAGGAGAAAATCTTAGCAGGTTTAATCCTAGGGAACCTTAATTTGTTTTAAAATCTCCATTTTAAAACAAATTAAGAGCGAGTTATCTGGACTGAAACTGCTATAAGTACTAATTTACCTATAAAGTATTTACTTGCTTGCTACAAGTACCAATTTACTTATAAAGTTCTACAAAGTACTTAATGAAGAGCAATTTCAAATTATGGAGATAATCATAAGAATTGATGAAATATTTTATTTACAGCAATATACTAATGTTCTTTTTTTCGGAGGTGATTGGAAAAAATAACTAAATTGCGGTACATATTTACACGAATTCATACACTATATTTACGATACATATTTTGTAATTAATATTCTACAATAATACAAAATAATAGTAATAGAAATTTATGTTATTATTCAGTTTTACGACAAAACAATCGGAATCACTAGCCGAAGCTATGACAAACTCGACAAAGAAAACTTCTATTAAAGTGTCTTATCTCTTCTCTTCTCTTCTCTACATACAATAAAATTGTTAAAATCCAAATCGATGTTCCGAATTGGCGCAAAAACTACTGCATAGATCCTGTTCAAATTTTACACAAATATCTGTAACAATCTTCTCCAAATGTTAGGCTATATATTATCACGCTACTTGCTTAAGGGAGTAAGCAATATTGCATTATGTCAGTATTATTCAATTGTTTACCGTTTCAGTCATGATATGAGTAACAATCTATTTCAAAGTATACGTCAGCGAAACAAATAGAGAAACGGTTTCATGACCACTTTACGTGCATCATGTCGCAAGTTCGATCCCCAGTAAAATTATTCTTTTTGTAATTGGTTGTAATTTTTTTTGATAGAAGTGATTACTATTTATTTTCTCTTTTTTATGTATAATACAACGTGTAACAGAATAAACGCAATTCCTGAAAGTAGTTGGTTCAGAATCGGCTTCTGAATCGATTTCCGTCATAAAAAATAGATGTTCAATTTTGACGGAAAAATCTTTTAAATAACTTAAATTAGAAATACAGTATCATGACAAATTAATACAATCCTTAATTCAAGGAAATTGAAACCTTAACTCAGAGCATTAAAGGCTACTAAAACGCACGACATTATTTGCAGTTCGCTCATAGCTCGTAATACACACACGTAAATAATATCAATGCATTTTACATTAAAAGTAGTGTGCGTCAAATAAATAGGTAGGAAGCAGCACCCCAGTTCGACTGCAGCCACATGTACGTGTGGCGAACGTTGCGTGCTGATGGTGAACACCCATTCCATCTTCGACGGTGTCAAGACCTAACGCCGGCCGACAACTTGCCACGACTGGAATTCGGTAGGTGGTTGTTGGAGAACTGGCAACAGAACATTCTTTGGACGGACGAGAGTACCTTCACGCGTGTACGCGGCATGTAAAACCAGCATTTGTGGCGGCATGAGAATCCATATGCTTGCCGTGTGGATTCGTTCCAGCATAGGTAACTAAAAACAAAAATGGAACAAGCATTTGTGACGGTGAAAAGTGATACTGAAGTGCTTACAAAATTGAAAAACAATTTAAGAAAGCGTGCAAATAAGTACATAGAACAAGGCGGTGGTCATTTTGAAACTTTAATAAAAGTGGATCGCAGAAGTAGTGCAAATTAATAACCTAAGTGTAAAGTGTAAATAGTCCAGATCTGTAAGTACCTACTTCTTCCTATCAATACGATTGTATTCTTATCACTGTAAATATTATGATTCAAATCTTTTAAACACGCCGTCTTTGAATATCGCTGTTTTAAATGCATCCCCGTTACTAAGCCTAAAGTCTTAGATTCTTGTTGATAATTTCACTTACTAGAAAATTATCAATCATTACCGGTAAACTCAATGAAGTATCAAACGTTATTCATAATATCAGTCTATAACATTTTAGGTACGTAAAATTAGTTAATTGAACTAACGCACATCTAAAGCTTACAGCTATGGTCGGCAGGCGCTCGAGTGGGCGTGTCGCGTCGGCCGCTAACATTGCATGAGTGTGTGTGCTCCCTGCACTGTTGTTGCATATACGTTTTGCGTTTAGTAAGGATTACTATTTTATAAAAAAAGAGTATTGTAGCAAACCTTTTTTAACCACTAGCGACATCAAACGGGCAAAAGGGATACTACATAGTGCCGGCCCCTCGACACTAGATGGCGCTGTGCATATGACGCGCATTTCTGAATCGCGGTGTCAAGATTCTCCGCGGTTTAATGACCTCCCCTAGTACATTATGTTTTTGTGGAGACTGACCTAGCAGTGCATTCGTGGGTTACGCTCTAGTTGGGATAACCACACGGGACACCGTTACTAAGTCTACGGTAAATAAGACAGATTGTCATTTTTTTGAGTTAGAGGACCACAAGTTCCCCCTCCTTCGTCTTTGCTGGGAAAAGGTTGGCGGGACTCGTCCTATTTATTTGTACGCTGTGAGAAATAAATCCTTGTCAAAACATATCTTCTCTTCGTGCCGGAAACGGTGACCAACATCCTCCATTACAAACTGGCGACCAACGGTGGGCCCGAACAGGATCAGCAGAAGTACGTCACGCGCGCAGGCAGAGTAACGACGACAACTGTGAAGACCTCACCAAAAGCGATGTCAGTCAACCTGTCCGACACCCAGTTCCAAACCTTACTGGAGAAGATCTCAACGTCTAGGCAAGGATCCTTCACGACGTGCACCGCCCAATATGACGGAACCAAGAGCTCTGAAACCCTAGCGGCGTTCCTGGCAGCGGTTTCTATATTTAAACAAATTGAAAATATTACAAATGATGATGCCCTTATCAGTGTCCCGCTACTACTGAAAGGAGAAGCATACAACACGCTGAAACAACGGCTTACAACTGCGCCTATCTTAAAACAAGCAGATGGAACCAAGCCCTACATCCTGAAGACAGACGCCAGTGGTTTTGCACTCGGAGCAGTTCTCGTCCAGGGGGAGAAGGAGGAAGAGCATCCCGTGGAGTATGCAAGTAGATTACTTACGGCAGCTGAAAGAAACTATTCCACAACCGAGCGGGAAGCGCTAGCCGTGGTATGGGCTTTGGACAAATTTCAAGCATACATAGAGGGCGCACCGATTACTGTTATCACAGACCATCAAGCCCTGAAGTGGCTTATGAATTTAAAATCACCAACAGGCCGTCTAGCTAGATGGGCTTTACAACTACAGTCATTTGACGTAAAAGTTGTTTACCAACCCGGTAAAATGAACACTGTCGCAGACGCGCTGTCCAGACCCCCGTGTTGTGAAGACACCTGTGACATATGCATAATTACCATAGACATGCGAAGAAGGAGGTTACCCCAACCACACTTCCCGCCAGAACCAGAGGACGTGGACGTCCTAGGAAGCAATAAATCTCCAGTTCCTCTCGCCGAGACGTCTTCGGGAACTGAGGGGGAGTTTGTAGCAAACCTTTTTTAACCACTAGCGACATCAAACGGGCAAAAGGGATACTACATAGTGCCGGCCCCTCGACACTAGATGGCGCTGTGCATATGACGCGCATTTCTGAATCGCGGTGTCAAGATTCTCCGCGGTTTAATGACCTCCCCTAGTACATTATGTTTTTGTTGAGACTGACCTAGCAGTGCATTCGTGGGTTACGCTCTAGTTGGGATAACCACACGGGACACCGCTACTAAGTCTACGGTAAATAAGACAGATTGTCATTTTTTTGAGTTAGAGGACCACAAGTTCCCCCTCCTTCGTCTTTGCTGGGAAAAGGTTGGCGGGACTCGTCCTATTTATTTGTACGCTGTGAGAAATAAATCCTTGTCAAAAACATATCTTCTCTTCGTGCCGGAAACGGTGACCAACATCCTCCATTACAGTATATATTACGGATGTTGTTTTAGACTTATAATTTAATATTCTAATTGGGGTGTCTGAGGTATTGCTCTTAATCTGTTACACGTTGTATAATAAATTCTTATGAATAAAGTTAATTCATTGGTAAAATCTCTTTCCTCATGTTTGAAACTGGCCGTTTGATGGTTTTCTGAACTGACAACGTCGTTGTGTGCTGTCCACAGGTGCTGTCAGACTCGATGTTTTGAATTTCACCTATCGCTCCCAGTAAAAATAATAGCAGTTATTGAAATTAATTTGAAACTATATTGTTGTGTCGTTGTTCTTAGTTTTGCATAACTATAATAGGTTCAGGTTGTTTCTCTGCATTGTTAGGTCCCAAAAATAAACTCGTCTTTGTCGGAGGGTGGATGATTGTAATGTACGATTTCTGATGCGCCTTGATTGTTAAAAAAAGCAAGTAATTCGTTACTTGAAAAATATTTAGGTATCTTTATCATATGTATTTTGTATCTTACTACTATTATAAATGCGAAACTTTGGATGGATGGTTGGATGTTTGTTACTCAATCACGCCAGAACGGCTGAACGGATGTAGATGAAATTTTTCACAGAGATAGATTATCGTGCTAATAACTTAAGGGGCTGAGCAATATTGCATTATGTCTATATTTCGCAACTGGTTGCCAACTAGCAACTGTCATACCATGCGAACGGTATTTTAGCCCATTTGTCATCGAAGCGAAGCGAGGTAGGCTGACGGTTCACAGACCTCCCTGTAAACCAGGGTTCGCAATGTTGAGTCACAGCCAGTCTCCACTTTTTGTGATTATTTTTTCCAAAAATAATAAACATGGTTGGCGAGTTCGATCCCCAGCCGGTTTTCACTTTTTGTAACTAGATATTATGTTTTATTCTAATGCTTTATGATTTTAAAATCATTATAAAGTAGATTAATATGCTTTTGGTTTTTTTTTTAACAATGCAGAGACAGTTAGGTAATCATAAATTAACAAATATTAATGGACCAATTTTCACTGGCCGAAAAAAATCTCTAGAAACTTTAAAATAAAAACAAAAATTTAACAGCGCCGAAATATCGGGAACTCGTCAAAAATAGTAAACATGGTAAATATCCCGTTTCCTGTCTTAGTAATAAAAATTTAAATTAGATAAAACCAACGACGTTGTAAATTTTTTTGTGCGGGAATCAAACCCGATACTCGCAGCGCAGCAGCCATTCGCTCAGCCACTGCGCCAACCGTGCGGTCACATCAGCTGTGACTGTAGCTCCCTCGGATATTGCTGCAACTTTGCTTAACGGTAGTCGGACTGCACATTCCATTTTTATATTGCCGCTGAATCTTGCAAGTGAAGATATCTCAACATGCGACATCACCAAAAACAGCGGCCGGGGAGTCCTTTTGCAGCTGTGCAAGTTTAAAGTGCATAAGAGGCATAAAACCGCAGCTTGCAAGACATCCGCGGCAACCAGGCGCCGATGGGTGGCGTTGTCGTTTTGCTCGCAGGCGACTTTAGACAGATACTTCAAGTTATTGGGAGGGGTACACTGGCGGATGAAATAAACGCATGTCTCAAGGCGTCGCCACTGTTATCTAAGATCGAAAAGATCCATCTTACCTGCAAAATGCGCGTCCAACTGTACAACGACCACGAAGCAGGTGTCTTTGCGAATATGCTGCTACAAATGGGAGTGGGTCGTCTGGAATCGGGCGCAAATGGGAAAATTCTATTTTCCGAAGAATTTTCCCATCCAGTGGCTACAGAAGATGCTCGCATATAAACATTTATTTTATTTATTTATTTATTTAATCCTTACTTACAACTATTTTTACAGGCACAACCCAGCAATACTGAAGCAACTAACATCATCACATCATGCACGTTTTTCCAAATTTGGAGGTTAATATAAAAAATGCCTACTACCCTTTACACAACAATGTGTAAGGGTTAGTGCTGTCGCCAAGGAACGAGTGTGTCAACCAAATAATAAAAAAAAATATATGATCGCCGGCGTCGAAATCCATAGACAATGTGATGGCTAATACTGATAGTACTGCCTACCCCGTTGAATTTCTCAACTCCCTGGGGTTAACTCCCAGACTGTGCAGTGGAACCAGGCTTCGTATCAGAGCTGGGCAGTAATATTATAATAGCCACCATTATTACAGGAGCCGCTAAAGGAGAGAGCGGTTTAATTCCCCGCATACCCGATATTCCAAATAACTTGCCATTTCAATTTAAGAAGTTGCAATTTCCCTTAAAATTGGCTTTTACAATGACGGTCAACAAATTCCAAGGGTACAATAGGATACTCAGGCGTCAAAGTATTTCCGCTGTCATCTGGAAACGTGCCCAGAAGACTGGCAGCATTGCCACGCTGAATAGCAATGCTAATTCTTTGGCCAAAGAAAGAGCCAGCCCTCTGGTCATGCGAAGTGTCGACCAGTCGGCGAGAGATTTCCTTAAAAAGGAGACGCGCACTCGGTCCCCATGACCCGAGCGTTTCGACCCCAAACGGCTCAAAACTGTAGTTACCAATAAGGTTACAGTATTTGCGCCGCTTGAGGATCTCAGCAGCCGCAGCAGCAGCGCTTGCATAGCCCGCCGTGCTTGCAAGGTTAGATGGCGCAAGGGTGTCGACACAGGTTGCGTCCCACACCAAAAGCCTACCCACCTTCCAAGGCACCAACGTCATGCCGTCTGGTCTCTTGCCATCGTAACGTACCAAGCCGTTTGGTTCTAAAACCGCTGGTACCGCTGGCTCGACGAATGCTGGCGAGCCGTGCAATGCGACCTGCGCTCCTGTAGCAGGACAGGCCATGGTGTCCGAGGCTGTCGACAGCTTCACCGCAGTGACATCGATGCGGGGCAACACAAGGTGCGCCTAAGCGTAGACTCGTAGCGACCCAGAACGATGCGTCATCCATCATAGTGCCAATGGTGGATGACGGAAGTGCCTGAAGCCACAACCCCGACTCCCATTCCCCCACGGTCAGCAGACGGGCACGCTCCACAGTATTGAATGACGTGTTTAAAAGGGTATTCCGTACAATACTGCAGAGCGGCACGTCCCACTGTCTCTGGGAGGACAGGCTGTAGGGCAAATCCGTATTGGGACAAACCATTTTCCAAGCGTTCAACGCATCGGTCAAATACGGCACCTCATAACCAGCCAGTGAGGAAGACAGAATATCCCTGGTTAATTTTTCAGTACCGTAGACCGAGGAGAGGAAGGCTGGTAAACTTATACTTGAAATTTTGCGGACGCCGAGACCACCCAAGCGAATGGGAAGTGTGGCTTGCTGCCAAGCTCGGTCGTCCAGGGCCACATTAAGTACTGAAGTTAGAGTGTTCCTAATAATTTGGTCTACTTTTTCTAAAAGATGAGTGGAGCGAAGGCTATACGTGAATTTTGGTCCAAAACAACAGTATCGAATAAGTGTAGCCGAATGAAAGTTAATTTTGAAAAGTCTCTCCGAAACATCATTAAAATTTTGAATTTTTTCTTCAATGAACGACGGAAAAGATTCGTCAAATATCGGTGAACCCAGGAGGTGAAGAGAATTTTTCCGGTAATTTTGATATTTGGTGCCAAAGAATTAAATTTAGAAATGGTAGTCTGTCTGTGTGTTTGAGTGGTTTGAGGAAGGTAAATTTCGCACTTCGAAAGGTTAAGGTCTAAGCCAATGGAACTGAATTTTTCTTATAAAAAAATTAAATCTTTTAGGACTGTATCTACATCACTTCCCAGGGTTCCATCATCCAAATACCATACATTGAATTAAGAATTTAGCTGCCGAATAATTGGATTAATTGCTAAACTAAAAATGACTGGCCCAAGATCGTAACCCTGTTGGCATCCAACGGCTGATTCCAAAAGATTGTCTTTATAGAGTAATTTTGATGGGTTCCTGTAGCATTGGTAAAGAAAACTGTAAATTTTGGGTATTTCTTTTTGAACCTCTGTCAACAAGGTGTCCCTGTTTACGGAGTTGAAAGCATTTTTAATGTTAACCTTAAGAATGACCTCACCCTTATCACTATCAAGGTAAGTGGACAGTGCGTGTACCGCAGCCTCACAGCCCCTTTGGACCTGAAACCAAGCTGAAGGGGCTAGAGTTTGCTGACCAGTGTTTCACTATAAAAGGCGCAGCAAATTTTGGCTGTGGTACGACGGTAAGTTGACCCTACGGCAATGGGATGGATGCCGCCATTCTGCTTGCGGAGGGCACAAAGATTGGCCCCGTACAAAATATCGATGACGGCATCGTTCACACTGCCGGAGAGCATGAGATTGATGAGGGCCGTCAGCCCCTTCAAAAGGGACTCACCAGCGATCCCGGCGCCTGAACATATTAGATCCTTAAGGTGTTGCGGAATCAGGCCGTCGAGGCCGCCGGCGGAGCCACTTCGAAAGGAGCAGACGGCTGCACAAACTTGCTGAGCTGTAATTTGTAGAGTGTTAGTTTCTGGAACGGGGGGTCAGGGAAGGTGAGGTCGACGAGGGACGCGGTTTCCCGGGGCTGGGTCGTATTGGCGGTGTCTCTTGACATCGCCAACGCCTTCAACTCCATGCCCTGGAGCTGCATTGGGGAGGCACTCCTGTATCACCGGGTGCCGACCTACCTTCATCGTGTGGTCGGGGACTACCTGACAGATAGGGCGTCATCTACCCCGGTCAGAGCGGAGAATGAAACCAGTGAGAGATGTCGTGCGGTGTTCCACAGGGATCGGTTCTGGGGCCGGCCTTGTGGAACATCGGTTACGACTGGGTGCTGCGCGCCGACCTCGGGATAGCGGCGTCAGCGTAGTCTGCTACGCTGACGACACGCTGGCACTGGCACAAGGGAGGTCGCACGAGGCGGCGGCCGAAAACATGACACGCGGGGTTGCGATAGTCGTGGAGAGGATCCGGCAATTGGGTCTCGAGGTGGCATTGCACAAGTCCGAGGCCATGTGTTTTCATGGGCTTCGGTATGCGCCACCGTCGTCGGGATCCCTACTGATGGCAGGAGGGGTTTCCATCGGCGTCGGGTTGACGCTGAAGTACCTGGGATTCGTCCTCGACAGCCGGTGGAACTTCGTGGAGCATTTCCGACGTTTGGCCCCCAAACTGGAACGGACCGGGGCTGCCTTCAAGCGGCTCCTGCCCAACCTGGGGGGTCCAAACGCCTCCTGCCGGAGGCTACGCGGGGGTCGTGCGGTCCATGGTCCTTTATGGGGCCCCGGTGTGGGCGCGTTCTCCGAGGTGGCAAGCCGCCCGCTACCTGAACGCGCCCCAAAAGGGGATAGCCCTAAGGCTAGTCCGGGGGTACCGCACGATCTCCGGTGAGGCGGCGAGCCTCCTTGCCGGATTGCCGCCATGGGATCTGGAGGCGATAGTCCTCGCGCGCCTTCACGAATGGCGCGCGGAGGCACTACGTCGGGGGGAAACTCCGCTGCCGCGGCAAATCGCCGCTCAGCGGACAGACCTCCGGCGCGATCTCATGGTGACATGAAGAGAGCGACTGTCGCAACCCCGTGCAGGGCACGCCACCATAGTGGCGATAAGTCCCCTCTTTGAGGAGTGACTGAGAGGCGCCACGGCGCCCTCACCTTCCGCCTGACGCAGGTCCTCACCGGACACGGTAGTTTCGGGAGGTTCCTGCACTGAATCGGGCGGGAGGAAACGCCCGGGTGTTTCCATTGTGAGGATCGTCCGGAGGACACGGTGCAGCTCACTGTGGAGGCCTGCCCCGCTTGGGCGGAGCAGCGCCGTGTCCTCGTAGAGGCGATTGGCGGCGGCGACCTCTCGCGCTTGTCCCTGGTTCAAGCCATGGTCCGGAGCGAGAGGGAATGGGAAGCCGTCACCTCCTTCTGCGAAGCAGTCATGCTAGTGAAGGAGGTGGCGGAACGTGAGAGGGAAAGAGCCTCACGTCCCAGCCGCCGCGGGAGACGCCCTGGGCGTCGGGGGTCACGTGGTGGCCCCCGGCCACCGTAGGCGCGGGCCTGTGGACGGCGACTTATGGGCTAGCTCGCCGTCCGGCCGTACTATGACGACAGGCCGTGTCGACGGTGCCTTCATGTTCCACGCGCGCCTCAAAGAGATGTCAGCAACCACGTAGGGGTCCGCACGGGCCGATGCCTGCCAGGGCTGCGGGACTGTTCGAAATAGATACCGCGGCCCTGGAACACAAAGGGCAAAGAAGGAACATGGATGGGTTTTAGTCAGTATAAGTCTGATACTCCCTTCCGCTCCGCCCAGAGCGGGAGGGGTCATTTGATGATTTCCCATACTAAAAAAAAAAAAAAAGGGAAGGTGAGGTCATCTGCCGGGGCTGGGTGTTTACTCTCCAGAGCTGTAAGGGTCACTGGAGAGTACGGCGCGACCACATCACAGCTAAAGATGATCCTAGCTGCACCACTGATATCACCCTCGCCTAATTTAGATTCTACATGATGCAATAAACCTCTTTGGGGGGATGTACTGTAAATTTTGGGTCAAAACTTTGATTTTTTGGATAGGTACTTTGACATTCAAAAACGAAAAGAACGATGCCTTTTTTAAATACTAATTAGCCTGTTTTAGTATTCAAACGAAAGTATTTTATTTAGTTTTGTGTGCGGGCAACATTGGAAAAGGGTGGCCTGGTTGAATTTTACAATGTCATTGTCTTATTTTGGTATTGTATTACCTATTATCTAAGAACTAATCTTATTTAATACATAATTTCACTGGTCACCATTAATAAATAATAATAATAATAACTAACGTAACGGCCAATGGCCTTATAGCCAAGAGCCTCGACGACCATCTTTCGAGGCTCTCCTTAAGCGGTTGGATCAAGGGCCTGATTCAGAAGGCAGTACTCCTTGATACGGCTCGCATTGTGAGGAGGTTCCTGTCTCTGGAGCCCTAACCACCGGTAGCTTGGACCCTGCTCCCGATACCGGCGGACCACTATTTTTTATATTTTTAAATGTTTTTATATGGTTTTTGTTAAGAAATATTTAAAAATGCAATTAGTGTGTAAGAAAATAAATAAAGGAAATAATAATAATAAATACTTCAGATACCTTTTTCTATTTAAGATTGTACATACGCCAGCACATTAAGCTCGACCCCCAACTTACCTGGAAAGGGACTTAGCATCGTGGCATCGGCCAATCACAGTGCGGTAGCGTTTAATGCTTTGCACTTATACACACAGTCACACTTCCACACACAGACGCACTTTTTTGCATCGTGTTGTGTCGTCCGTCAAAAGTTCCCAAATATCGCTCGGCTGGGATTCAAGATTACGAATATTTTTTTGCTGTAGAAGTGTGTGAAGTAATATTTATGGCTTCATAATTATCGCCACAACACTGGCAGCTGATATAGTTGTTACACTATTTTTTTTTTGGATTTTTTTTAAATATTTGTTACTATTGTTAGTTCCTTTAAAGATATTTTTTTTTAAGATAATTATTCTATATTTAATTGTTAATACTTTACAATGCTTAGTAACTATTTACAGATCTAACTATTTACACAAAATAACTCTAGCTTGAGCATATTTCTCTTTAAGTAGTAGTTAAGTTTTATTTACCGTAGTTGATTATAGGAAATTGACAATTTTTATTATTTTATTTATGACTAATTGAAATATAAGTGCAACTTGCGTTTATTTATATTATATACATTAATAAATTAAAATAACCTATATTAACTAACTAACTTAAAAATAAACTTAAAAAATGGCGTCAAAAAACTCCTCCTCAACGTAGTCAACTGGTAATGTACCCAAAAGACTGGCGGCGTTGCCACGCTGTATGGCAACGCTAAGCCTTTTTCCAAGGTAAAAGCCAGCCCTTGGGTCACGGGAAGAGTCAACTAAACTTTTAGAAATGTCCTTGAAAAGGCTGTGAGCACTCGGACCCCACGGACCTAGAGTTTCAACCCCAAACGGCTCGAAAATATAGTTACCAATAAGGTTACTATATTTACGCCGCTTGAGGTTCTCTGCAGCCGCAGCCGCAGCACCAGCACAGCACGATGAGCTAGGAAGATGGGATGGCGCAAGAGTATCGACACAAGTTGCATCCCACACTAAAGGCCTACCCATCCTCCATGGAAACAAAGACATGCCGTCCGGTCTCTTGCCATCGTCGCGTGCCAAGCCATTTGGTTCTAATAAAGCTGGAACGCCGACGGTGACAAGAGCTCGACGGATGATATCATTTAAGTTCGCGTGCCGTGCAAAGCGGCCCGCACTTCGGCTGCTTATTATTTTATGATTTTTAACTGTTCTTGGCTCAAGACAACTTATAATTTTGTTTAGATTTTAATAAGTAGGTCTTTAGTTTCAGAAACACATTTTGTTCTATTGAAATTATTATAAAAAAATATTAGTTCCCATTTTTAATCGGATTTTGTTACCAATTTCAAGATTTTTTTTTTGCACGGCACCCTAATTCTTTTTCTAAAATAAAAGTAACCTTTGTTAGACCTTATAATATTAGCCATCTGCCAGTAAAAGTCCCGTCAAAATTGGTCTGATCTGAACAATCCTCGCGCACTTTTTTGATGTCACTGAATAAAGAAATTCCACGCAGACAAAGTGTCTCTTCGCGCGTGCTCAAGGATGCGCGAGCGCTCAATTATATACTTATTTAAAGACAACACAGATAGTCTATTCAGTAACATCAAAAAAGTGCGAGAGGGTTTGTCCGGTTGGTGGAAACGGAGCTTTTGACAAATATACATTTCGAATATTAGTGGAGAAATAATATATTTTTCCAGGCTTTCAACTACGCCTGTTGAAAATCGTCCATTGTTGTGAGGAAAAGTCTAAGCTGCTTGGCACCAATCAATGTGCCTCACGAAATTGTGAAGCTGAAAAAGTCGACACTTATATGCCAGTGCGAATGGAAGAAAACATTTGTGGCTTATTTTTTTTTCATAATTTTAATTTTATTACCAACTTTCTTAAACTTTCAACTTTTTTATTTAATTTTATGAGTAAAATCTAAAACCTTACTTTTATACTCTTAAACATACATTTTCTTCCATAGTTATCGCTGTTAAAAAGGCTAATAAATAACTTTTAATAATATACGTATTAGTGCAGAGGTGCAGCACAAATAGAAAAATAATCTAACCACAACAATCATTATGCGACGAACTCAACTCGCTTACAAAATAATATTATTAAATTACCTACATGATACCTACGTAAAGGTAAGGTATGGTTAGAATGCGGCGCGGCGGCGCTTCCATACCATACGGTCTGCGCGTGAGAGAGACGAAATAATAACAACATATCGGACCCTCTCGCACGATTCGCAGCGTTCAACTTCTAATAGTTCAAAGTCCAAACAGTCGAGCTTGATGAGCGGCCGTGTGTACATATACCTGCAGTGCCTGTTACTTCTATTGTTTAGATAAATAAAGATTTATGAGTATGATTATGATTATTTTTTTAATACCTATCTACCGACGTCTAATAACTTTCTCTTATTACTACATTTTTTTGATTACTTAATTGCCTCTGAAACGAAAATCGAAAATATTTTTTTAATTTAATTTAATAATGTAGCGATCTGGACTCATTCTTAACGGATTGGTCAGAGAGAGCAAATTGTAAGCAGGATTGGAAAGCCATGGGGGAGGCCTTTGCCCATCAGTGGGACAGAGCAGGCTGAGCAAATATGTTATATTCTCAGCCTTTCCATCATGTCCTACTTTTTACATAAAATGAATGGTCACCTTGTTAGAAAGAGACTACATTAGCATATTTTAACCTCTCTTTTGGTGGCAAATTTTTAATGCAAGTAAGAATTGCTGTTGTACATACCGCGTCACATGAAGCTGTAAATTTCCAGTATAATTTGGCCTCGCTTTGTATAGATATCCTATACAATGTGAGATCCGTATAAACTGGTTTAGTAAAGCTTGACTGGCCATCGAGTTCGTACCTAGTACTTATCACTTCCGTGCAAAGAGTAAAGACAAAAAGAAACATAAAACAAAATTATTTTTCAGCCATTCCGACTACTCTACAACTAAAACCTATTTACGTAAATTATTTTTATCATAGAAACCGCGTATGAGGTTACTAGCTAAATTTTAAAATTAATATCTTTTGCGTCTGTTGGTCGATTTTGATGAAATAAACGCTAAATAATACTCACAACTTATTTTGTAATATTTCGATTTTGAATACACAAACGAACAGACAAACCGAAAAACCGACAAACAGACAAAAATAAAAATAAAATATTTTCCTAAAAACAAACTCAAAGCATTTATTTCAATTAGACCATCACAGGCACTTTTGAATGTCAAATAAAACAAAAAAAAAGCGAAGCTACAGTCACAGTCACAAGGCATAATAACTTGAGAAAGTGCTGTAATTGCACATTCCAAAGCGTAGATCTCTATGGAGAAGAATGGGCAAGAAACTCCATGGACACTCTTTTAAATCAAAATTTTGTTACAAAATCTTGGTTACATCACATCGTTCGTGTGGAGATTATACAGATATGTGAGAACGATGTAGAAAGACGTGCACATTAAGAGCGTGCGGAGTAAAAGATAAAAACAACAATGAATAAGTAAAGTAATTAGAATAAACCGTGGCAGCTAAGAGATGGCCAGTCCCAACTGACAGCGCCCGTTCACGAACATGCCGCATGGATCAGCGCCATTCAACACAACCATATTGAAGGAAACTAAATAACCCGACACACCCGCCACCATCAGCGAGACATTTGAGTGAGCATGACATTCTCTCAGCCACCAAGTCACAGTCAATGAAAGATAACAAAATGCAAATTGTAGCCTTACGGAACATAGTACTCACACATGTGATATGCAATTATATAATACTAATATATGGAATATACAAAGCAAGGATATTTTACAATCTTCTGCAACTTCCACAATAATTTATCATGGTAATCAATTAGTTTGCCCCTATGGTTGTGGAGTAGCAAATTGTTGCTTCCATATGTGAACACAATGTAGAGATAGAAAAGAAAAAAAAAACAATTAAAACCTTAAAGATTAGGATAAGGCCTACTAACCATAATAGAAAGTCTACATGATGGTACTCACATTAACAAAAACTGAGTTAATGCTTCTAATTTATATAAAACAATGGTAATCAAGGTAACTAAGTTTCCAAAGGCGAAAGAGAAAAAAATAAAAAAATTAAAGAACTAGAGGGGGAGCATCTCTTCCAAACATTAAAATCTTAGTTCGTGAGCCCAAGTGTCTGTGGAGCAGGACCAGGATTAAGCCAAGCATTTTTATCTACAATATAGTCTTCCAACTAATATGCTCGTTTACACAGTGTGCGTTTTATGCATGTTTTAAATTTCTTCTCATTAAGTTGTAGAATGTCAAGTGGTATTTTATTGTAACATTTTACACAGGACCCCATAAAATGAGTGCGTACTTTTGACAATCTGAAACGTGACTGATCTAATTTGTCCTTATTTCTAGTATTAAAATTATGCCTGTCGCTTATTTTACTAAACAGATGTTTGTTTTTCCGAACATACATAATGTTTTCATAAATATATTGACAAGGTATCATCATGATGTTAATTTGTTTAAACAATTCTCTTAGAGATTCGCGTCGGCGTAGGTTATAGATCGGTCTAGTCTAACGGCCCTCTTTTGCAGAATAAATATTAAGTCAATATCTGCAGCTCGTCCCCACAGCAGAATACCGTAAGACATGATGCTATGGAAGTAACTAAAATAGACTAGTCTTGCGGTATCCACGTCTGTTATTTGCCGGATTTTACGGACAGCGTAAGCGGCTGAACTTAGCCACCCTGCAAGTGCTGTTAAGTGAGGACTCCTCCATTGCAATTTTGAGTGAAGCGTAATCCCCAGGAAAACCGTTTGTTTGACGAATTCTAGTATCTCCCTGTTCAATACAATGTTACATTCGCTACTTCTTACATTCGGTAACGCGAATCTTATGCATTTAGTTTTCTTCTCATTCAACACCAAATTATTTACAGTGAACCAGTTATGAATCTTAAGTATAGCGTTATTTTCGGGCCCCGACTGGAAGGGCTCCTAAGCGCATGCTTGGAGAGAGGCCAGTTCCCGCTTCGTTGGAAGACGAGGAAGCTGGTCCTCATCCGGAAGCCAGGACGCCCTGTGGACTCTCCATCCGCATACCGGCCCATCGTGTTGCTCGACGAGATCGATAATGTCCTGGGTTCGATTCCCAGGTCGAACAAATTGCTATTGGGGTTTTCCCATCAGGTTTTTTTCAGTAACAGCCACAATGTCTGGATTTGTGATCGATTGCTTGATAGGCTCGCCCACTTTTAACATGTGACTGAAACATAATTGGTGAAATGTGGAAGTATTATTAGGCCCACCTTAGCCTAAACATTTTAAGAAAGAAACAAAACATGTTTCACAAAATAAAATAAAAACTTAAATCAAAACATAAAAAAGGATATTGTGTGTCTCACGGCTGCGCCAAATAGGCCCAGTTCAGCAAACTGCCAAGCAGCTAGTGTCCGACTCTTGTTTTCAACTAGATCTGAGATAGTTATGTAATACATGACCTTCTCCTTTTTTTAAAATCGGTTAAAAAAAAAACTAACACATCCACCTACCCGCAATAGCCACGCGTGGTGGACCAGGTACAACCCACTCCAGAAAGGAGGTCTTTATCCCAGCCGTGGGAACATTATAGACTGAAAATGAATGACCGGAAGTCACGTGGATGTTTCCGGCCGGATATGAAGTAACTAACTGAACGCGTATAACAGTAATCATCGTAAACTAATACTAACCAAGTATACTAGAACAATGGAAATGTAAACATCGTATACAGGGTGCGTGTAATTTATTTAATTAAAAAAAATTGCAAAATAAAAATATTGCAAGATCAACCTAATTTAATACCTTTTTTTTTTTTTAGTATGGGAAATCATCAAATGACCACCCCCCGCTCTGGGCGGAGTGGAAGGGAGTGTCAGACTTGAACTGACTAAAACCCATCCATGTCCCTTCTTTGCCCTTTGTGTTCCAGGGCCGCGGTATCTCTTTCGAATAGTCCCGCAGCCCTGGCAGGCATCGGCCCGTGCGGACCCCTACGTGGTTGCTGACATCTCTTTGAGGCGCACGTGGAACACGAACGCGCCGTCGACACGGCATGTCGTCATAAGACGGCCGGACGGCGAGCTAGCCCATAACTCGCCGTCCACAGGCCCGCGCCTACGGGGGCCACCACGTGACCCCCGACGCCCAGGGCGTCTCCCGCGGCGGCTGGGACGTGAGGCTCTTTCCCTCTCACGTTCCGCCACCTCCTTCACTAGCATGACTGCTTCGCAGAAGGAGGTGACGGCTTCCCATTCTCTCTCGCTCCGGACCATGGCTTGAACCAGGGCCGGGCGTGAGAGGTCGCCGCCGCCAATCGCTTCTACGAGGACACGGCGCTGCTCCGCCCAAGCGGGGCAGGCCTCCACAGTGTGCTGCACCGTGTCCTCCGGACGATCCTCACAATGGAAATACCCGGGCGTTTCCTCCCGCCCGATTCGGTGCAGGAACCTCCCGAAACAACCGTGTCCGGTGAGGACCTGCGTCAGGCGGAAGGTGAGGGCGCCGTGGCGCCTCTCTAGCCACTCCTCAAAGAGGGGACTTATCGCCACAATGGTGGCGTGCCCTGCACGGGGTTGCGACAGTCGCTCTCTCCATGTCACCATAAGATTGCGCCGGAGGTCTGTCCGCTGAGCGGCGATTTGCCACGGCAGCGGAGTTTCCCCCCGACGTAGTGCCTCCACGCGCCATTCTTGATGGCGCGCGAGGACTATCGCCTAAAGATCCCATGGCGGCAATCCGGCAAGGAGTCTCGCCGCCTCACCGGAGATCGTGCGGTACCCCCGGACTAGCCTTAGGGCTATCTATCCCCTTTTGGGGCGCGTTCAGGTAGCGGGCGGCTTGCCGCCTCAGAGAACGCGCCACACCGGGGCCCCGTAAAGGGCCATGGACCACACTACGCCCGCGTAGAGCCTCCGGCAGGAGGCATTTGGACCCCTCAGGTTGGGCAGGAGCCGCTTGAAGGCAGCCCCGGTCCGTTCCAGTTTGGGGGCCAAACGTCGGAAATGCTCCACGAAGTTCCACCAGCTGTCGAGGACGAGTCCCAGGTACTTCAACGTCGACCCGACGCCGATGGAAACCCCTCCTGCCGTCAGTAGGGATCCCGACGGTGGCGCATTCCGAGGCCCATGAAAACACATGGCCTCGGACTTGTGCAATGCCACCTCCAGACCCAATTGTCGGATCCTCTCCACGACTATCGCAACCCCGCGTGTCATGTTTTCGGCCGCCGCCTCGTGCAGGTCGCACGTACCAGTGCCAGCGTGTCGTCAGCGTAGCAGACTACGCTGACGCCGCTAGGGAGGTCGGCGCGCAGCACCCAGTCGTAACCGATGTTCCACAAGGCCGGCCCCAGAACCGATCCCCGTGGAACACCGCACGAAATCTCGCCGCTAAGGTCCTCCACCCAGTCATCCCTGGGCGGGACAAAGTACGGCTCAGCGACCACAACGATGTTAATCGACCACTGCGCCATGCTCTGGATCAACAGATCCTGAGCGCAGGCACAGTGGTTGATGTTCGCCTAGAGAAGGCGTAATGGGGCCGTTATTGGCACTCCATTTCAGCCCCCTCCGGGGCCCCCTGCGAGGGCCGCTGCAGAAGTTGCAGCAGTGGCGGCAGCGGCGACGACAGTGGCGGCGGCTGCGGTGGTGGCGACGACGGTGGGGGTTTTGGAGGTGGTGACGGAGGGCCTTCCGTTGCCCCTGGCCTTGGTGGGTGTACCGCAGGCCTTGCTCCCTGCCCGGTGATCGGCCGGCTTGCCAGATGCCGCACATGCGGCGCAGTGCGGCGCGGCGGAGCAAGCCGCGGGCATGTGACCGGGCTGGCCGCAGCGGAAGCAGAGGCCACTGCGGTCCACCTCCGAGGTGCACCGGACCGACACGTGGTGCCCCACATGGCAGCGGAAGCACCTCAGAGGTCTGGGTTCCAGCAGCTTAACCTGCGCCGACACCCAGCCCACCAAGAGCCTTCGGCCCTCCACAATGGCTTTCGCCGCCGTCACTGGGCAGCTTACGGTTACGGTTCGCATGCCCGACAAGTCCGGACGTAAGGTGCCTGCCTTGACCTGCTCGGCAGGGCACCCACCGGTCCTGGTGACGGCGGCCACCACCTCCTCCTCGGTTACAGAGTCGTCCAGGCCCAGTATGTGCAGGTCTGCGCATTTGACGGGCCTGGACACTCGGTCCTCGCCCGCATTTAGGGACGCTCTAAGCTTTTCAGCCAGAGCGTCAGCGGACGAGCCATGGGTTTCGCCGGGGATCTCCAGCAGTCGAGCCCCTGTTGCGGTGACTCTAAGCCGGAGGCCCCCAGTGATCCCGAGCTCCCCGAGATTCACCGTCACCTTCGCCTTAGCCAGCACGTCGCGGTAGCTCACGCCCCTCTTTTTCGCATCCGGCTGTAGTGTAATCACTACAGTTGCGGTCTTCAGTATTCAGTTCCTGTATCGATACCGAACTCACCCTGAAGCTATGGCACGCAATTTCTTTAACACCCTGTATATCAATTTTTAAGAGTTTTGAAAATAAGACCTTTGAATTGTCCTATTGGGCTGTTGAAGAGATCAATATTTACAAAAGTTTTATTGTTCATCTCAAACATGCGGCGGATGGGTGAGCGCAAGCCGGAGTTGGTTCAGCAGGAGGGTATTGCATACAGCGTACCTGCGCGCACCTGACGCCTGTCGAAGGTTCTAGGTATTGCGTAGCAGATCATGTTATTAACGTTGTTGCAGTTGAATTTATTTCTAACAATTTTGTATCGCGTGATAGCTTCAAGGTATTTTCTGCAACAGTTTTAAGATAAAAGTTTGTACTTGCTGAGCAACTGGGCATAAGGTAGGTAAGATCTGTGGTACCTGTAGTGCATAACACGTAAAAATTTGTATTGTACATTTTCAATAATTTCCGTGTATTTCTTATAAAAGGAGTTCCATATCGAAACCGCATACTCCAATTGAGATCGAACTAGGGCTTTATACAGAAATAAATAACATGAGGTTTTTTTTTAAAGTTAAGGGTGAACCGCAAAATAAATCCGTAGTTGGTGAAGGTAATGTAATTACAATTAGGTAAACTTAACTTGAGCTTATTACTGGTACAGTAGTCGGACTGTCAGTTCATGTCTTGCTGGAAAAGAGTGCAATCGTTAACAGTTTTCACTGATTTGTACACCTTAGATCGTCTGCGTACAAAATGAACTGAGTATTCTGAAAACATTTCCCTATGTCGTCGACAAATATGTCAAATAATAAAGGCAAAAGGATAGAACCCTATGGAACACCAGCTGTTAACTTGGTAATGTTCGACCTGTATCCATTGATGACGACACTCTGGCAGCGATTGGTGATATAAGATGCGAAATCAAAATCAAAATCAAATCAAAATCAAAGCATTTATTTCAAATAGGCCAGTTACAGGCACTTTTGAATTGTCGAAACAAAGACAACAATGAAAAAAATAGCAACAGTCCCAGTCACAAGGCATAAAAACTGTGAAAGTACTGTAGTTGCCCATTCCCTAACGTAGATCTCTATGAAGAAGAACGGGCAAGAAACTCCATGGACACTCTTTTAAATCAGTATTCTTTTACAATAATTTCGTTACATCATTTATGTTGAGATGGTACATTATGTGAGAACGATGTAGCAAGATGTGTACTTTAAAAGTGTCCATAGTAAAAATAAAATAATTAATTCAAATAAACCGTGGCAACCAAGAGATGACCAGTCACAACTGACAGCGCCCGTCCACGAACATGACGCATGTATCGGCACCATTCAACTCAACCATTTTGAAGGGAACACCATGATCCGACACACGCGCCACCATCAGCGAGACATTTTAGTGAGAATGACATACTCTTAACCGCCAGGGCACATTCAAGTCAAGAAAATACGTAGGTTTCCAGCGAATGAAAGCTTTCTAGTACAGAGTGCTCACACAATATGGGCTATGCGGTTATATAATACTAAAGAGATTGAATTTATACATTGCAAAGATAGTTCTACAATCTTCAGCAGCTCCAACATACTGTTTAATGTTATCCATTTATGCGCCCCTGTCCTTGTGGAGCAGGACCGGCATTGAGCCAAGCATTTTTATCAGCGATATAATCGTCCAACTTGTAATATGCTTTCTTACATAGTGTGCGTTTAATGCATGTTTTAAATTTAGTTTCATTCAGTTCAAGAATACTTTGTGGAATTTTATTATAGCATCTCAAACAGTACCCCATGAAAGATGAGTCTACTTTAGCGAGTCTGAAGCCTGGCTGAACTAATTGGTCTCTATTTCTAGTACCGTAATTGTGTCTGTCGCCTCTTTTATTAAAAAGATGTAGATTTTTTCTTACATACATTATGTTTTCATAGATGTATTGACACTGTACCGTCATGATGTTAATTTCCTTAAACAGTTCCCTTAGAGAATCACGCCTTCGAAGATTATATATGGCTCTGATGGCTCTTTTTTGCAGAATAAATATAGACTCAATGTCTGCAGCCCGTCCCCATAGCAAAATTCCATAAGACATTATACTATGAAAGTAGCTAAAATAGACCAGTCTAGCGGTATCTATATCCGTATATTGACGGATTTTTCTAATAGCATATGCTGCTGAACTTAGCCGCCCCGCTAGAGATGTTAAATGAGAACCCCATTGTAGCCTTGAGTCAAGCGTAATCCCCAGGAAAACTGTTTTATCTACAAATTCAAGCTTCTCTTTATTTAATACTATATCACAATCGCTACTTTTAACATTCGGTAAAGCAAATCTTATGCATTTCGTTTTTTTTTCATTTATTACTAAATTGTTTGCTGTGAACCAGTTATGGACCTGAAGTAGGGCATTATTCACGTCATCTAGATTTTGGGCCCGTCTATTTTTCTTAAAAATTAGGGAAGTGTCATCAGCGAATAACACCATATTTTGAGGTTGGTGTTTCAATAAATAGGGTAGATCATTAATATATACTAAGAAGAGGAAAGGACCCAAAATTGAGCCTTGTGGAACCCCCATTTTTACTTTTAAACCCTTTGAATTAACACCATTTATTTGAACTTGTTGTTGTCTATCATTCAAATAAGATTTTATCAAACCAAGTGCAAGTTTACCTAGTCCGTAATGCTCAAGTTTCAAAAGTAATGTGTCGTGATTTACGCAATCAAATGCTTTGGAGAGGTCACAAAATATTCCTATGGCGTCTTGAGACTCTTCCCACGCAGTAAAAATGTGCTTTAATAAGGTTACACCGGCGTCAGTTGTACAACGTCCCTTGGTGAAACCATACTGTTGATCGTGTAAGATTCTGTTGGTGTTAAAATGATTGAGCATTTGATTCAACATTACCTTTTCAAACACCTTGCTAAAAACAGGCAACACGGATACAGGTCTATAATTATTTGTATCTTTACTATCTCCGGATTTGAACAGAGGTATGACTTTACTGTATTTCATTAAATCAGGGAAAACTCCTTGGTCTACACACAAATTAAAAATTAAAGCTAGGTATGGTGCTATAGTCTCAACTATGGATGTACAAACTCTGATAGACATTCCCCAAAGATCTTCGGTCAGTTTGACTTTTATTTGCCGGAAAGCTTTAATAACTATCATTGGGCTTATGTGTTTAAATTTAAATTCAGCCGGGCAGCCAGATACATTCGCCTTTAATAAACCAATTGAGACTTCAGGAGAGGAATTTAGAGCCTCCGTAGTTTTTAACGGTACATCGGTAAAGAAATTTACAAATTCATGAGCTACTTCCTGATTAGAGCTTTTAGGACCACATGCTGTATCTAATGTGTAGCTAGTGTTACGTATTTTCTTCCTGTTAGTCTCGTTATTTATGACTTTCCAACGCAATAAGTTTCCTCTGATTCCATTGAATGCGATTTTATTAAGTAAATAATTCGTGATCCACTTTGTCAAAGACCTTGCAAACATCTGTGTACACAGTGTCCACTAGTTCATGAGCGTCAATGCTGTCAAACAAGAAACTAGAGAAAGATAGGAGGGTTGTGGTAGTATGTTTGACAAAGCCGTGTTGTCCCTGTATAATGACATGGGGTAACAATGGATATATTTCGTTATGAACAAGTTTCTCAAAAACCTTTGACAAGGTGGAGAGGATGGAGATTGAACGGTAATTTTCAACGTTATTTTTGGAGCCACTCTTGTGTACAGGTGTGATATTAGCGTATTTCCACCATTTGGGAAACACGCCTTCGGTAATACACTTATTGTAAATAATACTTAACGGCTTATAGATGAAAGCTGCATTGTTCCAGAAAAAGTACTGGTATTCCATCAGGTCCAGGTCCTTTGGAAGGATCTAATGACTTGAATTCTTTCAACACATTTTCTTTGCTTAAGTGTAAGTCAGTAGTAATATCTATCTATAATACAATACATCATATTAATGAGCCTTCAAAATATTTTTATTATATTGTTTGGTGCTACGGAACCCTGTGTGCGTGTGAGTACGACTCGCACTTGGCCGGCTTTTTACTTTTGCTGTGTCCGTGTCCATACCTGGTCATGCACGCACGTCACTTCCAACTAAGGTCCTGCTAACCTTTCTGAAGAACATTTTATTGGTGATGTTCTTGTCGGTGGATATCGATTGTTTTATTGACTGTTTTGTTGGTCTAGTGGTCGCAATCGCGACTGCTGAGCATGAGGTCCTGGGTTCGATTCCCGGGTCGGGCAAATTGTTATTGGGTGTTTCCATCCGGAATTTCTTAGTGGCAGCCACGGAGTCTGGATTTGTGTCCAGTTGATGGCAATAGAGTCGCCCACTATTACATGGTACTTAAACATAACTGGCGAAATGTGGGTGTACACACTGCATTAGGTACACCTCTGCCTATCCCTTCGGGAATTACAGGCGTGATGTTATGTTAGGTAATGTTTAATAATAAACATAAAATGCTCACCTATTAGTCGTAATCCTTTCACACTAAACAATCCAAATAAAAAAAATAACCATTCAATAAGCATTTGTTTGTTTTTCCTGTATTATGGAATAAAGGAAAAACAAACAAATGCATTACAAAAATAAAGATCTGCTGGCACTGAGGCAAATCCTGCTAGGGAGGCTGGACAAGACTGTGCGTGTATGTTGTTTTATTGATAACCTCGAGTTTGTGTTCACACTCATGTACAGCTGTGATATTTGCCTAGTTGTCTTCGACATGACCTGTTTACTATTTTGCTTACGTATTTGACAATACGTAAGCAAAATATATATATACAGCTAGTCTTTACATTTAGTCTTTATAACTTGTTTTAAGTGTAAACGATAAAAGAAGACAAAACGAAAACACCACTGTTAAACACATATTTTATAATTATTTTGGTGAAAATGGGAGAATTTTAAATCAGGTGACCTCGCACGAGAGAATAAGTCAGATGACAAATTATGTGCGTGCAAATTCATTCCGCATCCCGCGCACTAGTTTGACCGGACCTTAAACCTGAAACAATAGGTCGTATGTAATCGCCATTATGGAGTATTATATTTAGATCAATGAGGGAACGATCGCCATCGAATATAGTCTCTATGTATACAATCCTTCAGTAATTATTTAAAGTATTTTAATTATGTCTATTGAATTACGTAATGTTCGTTAATAACTCTGCTATATAACATAGCACAGTCAGTATATTACGAAGGGAGGCACGGCTTTTACAACATAACTGCGAACCGTTATTAGTAGTGCACACGGATAACATTACAAACATGAAAATTATATTTGTATTATTTATTTTTTTCGTGTTTGCACCACCGAGCCAGCAAAATGGATTCAACGATCAAAAAGGTATGTTCTTTTAGTGATTAGTGTTTTATTGAACAAGATAACTGAAGTGTTTAACTATACCTACTTAATACAGTTAAACCAGAAAAATTGTGCGCTTCGGTAATCTTTATGGTTTTCAAATTGTAGCCCCCAAAGGAAAGCTTCTAAGTTTTTATTGCCGCGCCTTGTAGTGGAGGTGCTCCAAGACCAAAAACGCTCATTGAGAAAAAAAACCGACCACAACGCGTTTTGATATGTTCAAACCCACAACTAAGCGAAATTCGCATTGTAGCTCTTTTAAAAACGACCACAACGCGTTGTAGCAATGAGAAAATGCTACAACGCGTTGTGTTCGGTTTTTTTTTCAAACGGTGCGCTGGTGGAAATAAGTTTTCAGGGGTGCTGTGTTACTTACCTTTTCATCAGGTTGTGTGTGTTTGAAAAGTGGTCAGAACGCGTTCTGGCATTTCCTCATCGCCACAACACGTAGTGCTAAAAAAATAAAACAGCCACGAAGCGAATGACAGAACGCATTGTGGTCGTTTTTAAAGGAGCCACGACGCAAATTTCGCTTAGAGGTCACTTGTCTATCACTACGCGGTATTGTCTCTGGGCTTTTAAAACCGGAAACCGGACAAAATTTACCGATTTTTTAAAACCGGCGTTTTGTGACAAAACCGGAGTTTCTTTCGGTTTTCCCGTTACTGAATAACATTTACACTACTCTACTCCTTACACTACTCCTTCCATGGTCCGTGACATCGTTATCTTCATCATCTGACGCTGAAGTTGTAGCTGAAGAGCTAACTCTTCAAGAGCAGCTTGATAAGGAATTGGATAAATGCAGGAAAACCCCCAAGAATCGGTCTGATTTCGACCTTTCAGGGTTTGTCAAGGTAGAGCAAGCCATGTATGAAAGCGGAGGGCATCGGGGTGTGTATCTCAAAGAAGCTTACAATTATTCGATGTGGGTACTACCAACAAGTGTTGAGAGTGAGAGGGCCTTTTCGAGTGCTGGGTACTTTTGCAACAAAATAAGAAGTACGCTATCTGATAAAATGTTAGATGCACTTTTATTCTTAAGAACACATTATCAAGAACAGCGGTTTCTTGAAAAAAAATGATTATTGTTTATTTAAATTAGTCTACGGTACATAGTTGATTTGATCTCGTTTTATAGTAAATATGATTATAGTCAAATATTAATATTATGAATCCTTTAATAATGTTGCTATTAGTTCATAATTAAAAAGCCCAAGATTCAAGAAATTGAGACGTGTATATAATTGTGGTTGTGTTTAGTATCATAAGATGATGAATGTGTTTTGTTTGTTTAAAGTATATTATTCTTTATAACAGAATTGTTAGGTACCTACTAAAGGTACCACAAATTTACTTGTTGTTGATTTGATCTCAGTTAGTTAATCTTTTTATTATTTTAAGTTCATGTTTTCCAAACTAGTAATGTGGTCTACTTGGTATTGGTAGGCATAAATGGTTGATTAAAAGAGGTATATGATACAATTTGTTTTATTTGTAGATTTTGTGGGTATCTAAGAATATTGTTTTCTTGTTAAAATTCTACTATATAAAAAATATAAAAATGTTGCCGAAACCGGTGTTAACACCGGTTTCTAGTTTTGGTTCCCTAAAACCGGAATTTAAAACCGGTTTTGATGGCCTTCCGGTTTTGCACGCCCTACTCCAGTCGCAGTTGGTCAAAGTGTTTTTTTTTCAACTCAGTAGTTCTGGGTGACCGTAATACAAAATTGTAGTAACACTTACAGTAAAGGGAGTACCTGATTCCACTTCCTGGATTCTATGTGTAACGCATTTATTTATTTAAAGACTTTGGAAGACTTACAGCTAAATACAACAGTGATAAATAACAGTATGATAATCTGACAGCCAATTACAAGTTTTCACGTCTAGAGCTTGTCTCGTTTAAATATACTGTGGAACAAAATATACACGCTGCCAAATAACGCCAAAAAATTAAAAAATACATGCAAATAGATCATCACATAAAATATGTAAAAAATAATAAATTTGGGACAGGTTCTCAATTTATCAATAAAACCAAAGTCAAAAATTTTGAATTTAAAGAAATTCATTGTTAAATATTTTTTTGCCCAGGTCACACTTGTTTCAAAAATATCAAAGTCGAACTGCTTGCACACCCTATTAAATTACCTACTTAAAAGCCCAACGTACGAATTTTGTCTATATTTAGTATTTGCAAATGGCACCCGTAATGGTGGATTGAACCGTTTTTACTAGCTTGGAACGTTAAAGTAGAGAGTTGACAAAATAAAAACAATTTACGTCACTTCGAACCATATTCAACAAAAAAATACGGTCAGACATCTCACGACGATTAAAATTAGGTTTATTAGATCTCATTATCGCGTATTCGTATTACCGACGATAGACGATGATGGCCGAAGGGCATACTTTTTCTGTGGCATGTGTTTTCGACGACAAGCGATTCTCATTGGATATATCCAAATAAATAAACAAATAAATATCTCATTTTTGACAGTTGACACCCAATGTTTTGTGTTTACGACGAGAAATTTCTAATTATTTTTACCATTTTCAGGTCCCGATTCATATAATATCACAAATGATCTGAAAGTTTCCCCTAGTGTGCTTCAAGGTAAATTGCGTTCGTCATCACACCACAATTATATGCCTACGATAATACCGAATCAGCCCGAAAGTTTCAACCGAACAGCTAAGCTCAAGACAACAACTAAACGTCCAAAGCCGACACCGATACGTCGCAAGCAGACTCCGAAAGGTCGCAAGCAAACTCCGAAAGGTCGCAAAACATCTCCAAAACGTCGTGTACCAACTCCGAAACGTGGAAATCCAGCAACAACACGTCGAAATCAAACAAATAGAAGTCGTGTACCTGCTCCAGCAAAACCTCCACGAAAAGGGCAAAAGTTAACTCCAAGATCTGGCAAAAAAACAACACTTCGCAAGAAAAGACCGAATCATAGGCAGCGTAATATTACAACGACAACTGCTACGGGAATTATAAGTCAATTCGTTTATTACGGTAAGCCCTACATTCCTAAACATAATCCATCAAGCTTATTGTTAGAGATTCCTAGAGACCTAATTTTATATTTAGGCTAGGTCTCATTGAGAGTAATGTAGTTGTTATATGTTACGGTAAGTATGATAAATTGAAAATTATTAACAATTATCCATTATTGTTAATAATTACCTCATGATTTGGTAAATGTGGATATAAAATTGAAATTCATCACTTTTAGCAGTTGTTATTAAGAATTCACTACGCTCGTCAGTAAAAGTAATAAAGTAAGACTCAAACTTTGTACAGTAGGTATTTATTTATAATAACACAGTTATTGTGCTAACAAATAATATAACTAAAATAAACTTTCATACAAAATCGATTATTCATAAGAACCAAGAGCGAGCGTAGCGAGCTCGGAACTTGTGGCACCCCGACTCGGACAGGTTAGGGTTCGAAGGGGATTGCGGGGTCTAGTGAGCAAGCGAAGTAAGCGAACTAAGACCCCGGCATCCCCTTCGTGTTTGGTTACTTTAAACCTTGCAAACAGAAATAGGAGCCCCGCGCAGCGGGGCTACGTCTACTACGCCTTATCTACGATCTAGTGGTTAATAATCTTGTTTAATTTTTTTCTTTGTCCTTGAATTATTTGAATTATCACACTGATCGTATTGAACAACTAGTAACTAAAATTTGTATTTTCAATTTGCCGCTTGAAACATTTGTATGCGCCCACTGTTTGTCGTCCACTTAGTATTTCAGTAGCCCATATTCAGTATTTTTGACACCTTTAATTATAATTTATTTTAGCTCATTTAAAAACTACCCAAATCCTAATAACAATATTTTTTATTTAATTTTGCAAAAAAGACTTTTGTAGCACTTAGAATTGCAGAAAACGCGCATTCATTTCTGCATTTACAGCTTTTATTTATTACATTTATCGGTACTAAGGTTACATTATTAATAATCACCGATAAATGTGATTAATTTCTTACTTTTACCACGACTTTCGGTAATTATTAATTATGATCGATGATTATTAATAATTTTCAATTAATCACGACCAATTAAGCTATACAAAATAAGTTTATGCGGATCTCTCATTGTACGGAAAACCTATACAAAGGGAGGCCATGCTTTACTGGCTTGTATAGTGCAATACAAAACGATTGTTAAAAATAATTTAGTTCTAAAAACCGGCCAAGTGCGTGTCGGAAGCATTCCGTAGTCAGATCGAATAATTAAATATTTTGTTCAACGAAATTCCATTTGCATGTTCTCCCAATCATTCCGTATAAGAGAAAATAATTCAAGTACATTTTTATAGGTGAGTCGACTGTCGACTGTGACTTTTTTGAAGCGCTTGGCGTACCAAGCGCTTCAAAAAAGTGTAATTTTCGACGTGCCATGCCGTCGGAGGCGTCGTGAGCACATTTTAATTTGACGTCCATAGACGTCCGTGGTGGCCACACAAATCTCTGCGTGGTCAGTCACACAGTAGCTGTACGTCCAGGGTGGCTCAGACCGTGAAGAGCGTCAAACACTTGATTACGCAGCTCTGGTGTGACGTAGGCTCTTTGTGGTTGAGTAGAAACGTCACAGTAGAGATTGATGTCTGAGCCAGCCACAGTTATCTTTTTCAGCACTAGTGACGATCTTTTTTCTAACAGCAACTGAAGTTCGGGGTCTGACTCTTGAGACTGTACTAAGGCTCAGTAATCAATCGTCATTGCGACTTCTTCAATACGTGACAAAGCGTCAGCTACGACATTTTCAGCACCTGGTATGTAGCGTATGTCTGTAGTAAACTGAGCGATGTGGTCAAAGTAACTGTATTTTCGTGGCGAGCAATTCTCACTTGAATTCTAGTAGGCATATGTAAGTGGGCGGTAATCGGTGAAAACGACAAATTCCCGTGCTTCCACCATATGTCGGAAATATTTGATTGCCTCATAGACGGCTAACAGCTCGCGGTCTTAGGGGCTGTATTTGCATTGAGCTTGATTCAATTTCTTTGAGAAGAACGAGAGTGGCTCCCACTGTGTACCGACACGTTGTTGAAGAACTGCTCTTATGGAACATACATTAGATGCGTCAGTAAGCATAGAGAGCTCTGCCTGTTTCCTTGGGTGTGCAATAAGCGTATCGTTTGACAGCATACTTTTGCATTCTTTAAGTACTTCTAGCTGGAGCTGTGACATCTGTACCGGGTCTGAGCCCTTGACCTTTTCCCCACTGAACATCGAGTTTAGCGGTGCTTGACCTTTTGCAGCATTGGGTACGAACTTTCTATAAAAGTTTAGCATGTCTCCGTAACTCCTTCAAAGTGCGCGGAACTGGAAAGTCCCGAATCGCCTTGACTTTCGTGCTGAGAAGTTTAGTACCAGCAGCTGATACTTGGTATCCAAGGAAAGTCACGTCGGGCTGACCCTACATACATATTGTCGTATTGTTGGAGGCATGACAGCAGCTGGCGCAGGTGTAGTCTATGCTGTTCTGGAGAAGGAGAATAAATTAAAATGTCATCGAGATAACTGAAGCAAAAGTCATCAAGGCCGGTACGTACTTCATCCATAAAACGTTGAAATGTTTGAGCTGCATTCCTAAGTCTAAAAGTCATAAAAGGAAACTCAAATAATCCGAATGGTGTTGTTATATATAACTGATTGTACGCTTTAATTAAATCAATTTTTGTGAATATAGTGGAGCCAGAAAGCTACTGTGAGAAGTCCTAGAAATGGCGATGGGGTAGCGGTCAGGCACAGTACGTGCGTTCAGTGCACGGTAGTTGAGTTGATTAGTGGTTGTGTCTTATATATATATATTTTTTTTTTTCTATAATTATAGCTTTTTTAGTAAAGATACCTATATATTTTGTTCATTTATGATTACCCAAAGCTTATGTAGAAGCTCCTGTATCTGGTTCTATAATTTTAGCTGGTATTATATTAAAATTAGGACGGTATGGATTATTACGTGTATTGATTTTTTTACAGGAAATTAATTTAAAATTAAATTATATTAGAATTGTCATTAGATTAATTGGTGAATTTTATGTTCGTTTAAAATGTTTTTGTCAAGTAGATATTAAATCATTCATTGATTATTCTTCTGTAACCCATATAAGAATTGTTATTAGAGGTATTATAGTAATAAATTATTGGGGATTTATTGGATCTTATATTTTAATAGTTGGTGATGGTTTAAGTTCTTCTGGGATATTTTGTTTAGCTTATATTAGATACAAACGTTTACATAGACGAAGACTATATATTAATAAAGGAATAATACATTTTATACCTTCTATAAGATTATGATGACTTTTAATAATGTCTTCAAATATAGCAGCTCCCCCTAGATTAAATTTTATGGCAGAAATTAGATTAATTAGTAAATTAATAAGATGATCTTGAATTTCAATATTAATATTAATTTCTTTTTTTAGTGCTGGGTATGGATTATATTTATATTCATTTGTTCAACATGGAAAATATTATTCAGGTATTTATAGTTATTATACAGGTGTTTCACGGGAATATTTAATATTAATATTACATTCATTACCTTTTAAAGATTGATTATAGAATAATTTGATTTTATTTAAATAATTTAATAAAAATATTGATTGTGGTGTCAAAAACATGAAAAGTTCAATTTAAATTATTAATAATATAAAATATTCAATTTGTTTTATTTCATACTTTTAAAAAGGATATTAAAAAAAATATATATAATATGTATTATTATAAATAATATAGTAATTATATTAGAGTGGGAAGTTCTTTCTTTTAATTCATTGTCAATTGTTATATCTATTTTATTGGATTGAATATTATCTTTATTATTTATAATATTAGTTTTTTAAATTTCTTGTAGTTATTTATTATAGAAAAAGATATATAAGATCAAAATTAAATTTAAGGCGATTTATTATTTAAGTATTATTATTTGTTTTTTCAATAATATTATTGATAATTAGTCCAAATATTATTAAAATTTTATTAGGTTGAGATGGATTACTGTTAGTTTCTTATTGTTTAGTAAATTATTACCAAAATTTAAAATCGAATAATGCAGGAATACACATACAGCTTTAAGAAATCGAATTGGGGATGTTTTTATTTTAATAGTTATTTCTTGAATATTAAATTTGAATTTTTAAGCTATGATTTAGAAATAAATATAATTTGTAGATTAATTATTAAAGCTGCAATAACAAAAAGTGCTCAAATTCCTTTCAGATCTTGATTAACTGCAGCAATAGCTGCTCCAACTCCAGTTTCAGCTTTAGTTCATTCTTCTACTTGAGAAACAGCTGGTGTTTATTTATTTATTCGTTTTAATATACTATTATTAGCTGACCCCAATATAGTTGGGAAAAGGCTAGGCAGATGATGATGATACTATTATTGGATATTGTTTTTTTTTAATTATGATATAAAATATTAAACTATAAATTAATAAATTATTATTTGCTTTATTTATTTATATACAAATTAATTACATATTTAAATATTCCTTCCATTTCGTTTAGTCATTCTCTTACATACTATTTACATTTTTAAATATTTCTTAAAAAAAAACATATAAACATTTAAAAATATAAAAAATAGTCGTCCGCCGGTATCGGGAGCAGGGTCCAAGCTACCTGTGGTTAGGGCTCCAGAGATAGGAACCTCCTCACAATGTGAGCCGTATCGAGGAGTACTGCCTTCTGAATCAGGCCCTTGATCCAACCGCCTAAGGAGAGCCTCGAAAGATGGGCGTCGAGGCTCTTGGCTATAAGGCCATTAGCCGTTACGACAATCGGCACAATAATAGCCGAGTTCACATTCCACATGTCGACAACCTCGTGTGCCAAGTCGAGATATTTTATTTGTTTCTCTTTCTCAGCTTTCACGAGGTTGTCGACATGCGGGATGGTAACATCGACTATCATTACGCGGCGCGCTGATCGGTCTATCACTACTATGTCATACAGCGTGACATGGTCTTTCTCGAGAACTGGGTCGGGCACATACTTGTAGTATGGTACCTCAGACTGTACAAGTTTATATTTCAAGGCAAGTTGCTGGTGAATAATCCTGGCTACTTGGTTATGCCTGTGCAAGTACTCGCCGTTAGCCGGACGAGAACAACCAGAAATAATATGTCTGATGGACTCGAACGATTCCATGTTACAACATGGAACCGTTTTACAACGTGTGCCCGGCGTACGTGTACTGTTAAACCTAAGTGCATAGCCCTACTGAGGACACTGCTACGAACTCTAACAGGGCGCGTTCCCTAAGCTGTCACAACATGTACATGTAACATGTCTTACCCAATCCTAAGGCAGTGGGTTGTGAGGCCATTGAGGAAGACAGGTTTCTAGTATTTCTACTTATACGCGTACCCACGTTAATAACATTCTTACGCCAGATTACCCCAATTACTATATTATAACACAATTTGCACAAGCGTACCGTGAAATGTGTGTACAGTGTAGCGGAAGGCGGTCTCCGTTCCCTATAACCAAACGCAGATGACGAATATGTGCCAAAGATGCTGTCTCTGTTACAGGTACTTGAACCAACCGTCAACGTCTCGGCCCAACGACTGTCGGATCAGGTGCGGGTCATCCAACGCAATGACACGTTGGACGACTTGATAGGCTGCGCTCAGAGGTACTGAGCAACCGTATCGTCTTAACTCCGGCACAAACCGTGGTGCAAGCGTCAGCTATTGACGATACCCCGCCACGGTTCAACCCAGTTGTTGTAGAGGAAGATGATAGGGTTGCTATGGTCAGTAGCCAGTGCAAAGACCGATTGAGGAGCGCTCTGGAAGATGCGCTTCGCGAGTATCGATCCACTTCTACCCAACCTAGGCCCCGATTACCACGGTTACCCATGCATAATGAAAATAGGGCGCTGGTGTGTGCCTTGGACTCGCAACTCAAGAATATATTAGAGAGTAGCGAGAACCTCGTTGATACACACTCGATCCTGTACTGTGGGGCTGTTGCGGCATGTCGTTTAGCTAATGTCAAGTTCCCAAATTGTGACGTAGCTACTCGACCAAAACCAGCCGTACCAGCCTGGCAGCGCAGAATCGAGCACTGCATCGACGGGGCCAGGGTACTCATCGGCAAACAACACTGCTTCAGGGAGGGCAATACACGACCACGTATGGTGCGCTTTGTGAGACGGGCATTCTCTGGGACTAGAATCAGTCCTCAAGAATATATGTCCGGGGTCACAGAGCGCATCGACTTCCTGAAGCAGAAAGTTTATGCATGGGCGAACCGTATTCGGCGGTATAAGCGGCGGGTTCATCGATACTTACAGAATCGCATGTTCCAGAGCGATGAGAGGTGGGTATATAGAGCTTGGGAGCGTGCCGAGCAAAATATAACGGACGTGTGCCGCCACGAGTTCTTTCTGGTGCAGCATCTGGTCGGTGCCCGTCTGTTATACTGAGGCTGACTGGATGCGTGATGTCGAAGGAGTGTGTAAACCTATCCCAAATATAGAGCCAATTTTGATAACACCTTTAGATATAGCCAGAGCAGTTCGTCCGTTACCGAATTGGAAGTCACCGGGACCGGACGGACTGCCCAACTTCTGGCTCAAATGGCTTAGTAGTTCCAGTCATCCTTAGAGTCTGGGTCCTTACCGCAGTTTTTAACAGCAGGCGTCACCCACCTGCTCCATAAGTCAGGTAGTCCCGCGGAACCTAAAAATTATAGACCGATCACGTGTTTGTCGACGGTCTATAAACTTCTTACATACATTTTGAGAATGAAAATTAATACGCACATTGACAAAAAGTCCATTATGTCTGCCTCTCAAAATGGATGTAGGAAGAGGTCCCGTGGTACGAAGGAGCTACTCCTCATGGACATGGCCATTAGCCAACAGGTTCGTCGATCCTGCAAGGATGATTCGACATGTTGGATGGATTATAAGAAGGCCTACGACTCGGTGCCACATACATGGCTCATGAGGGTGCTGGAGTTGTACAAGATAGGTGCAACTTTACGCGCCTTCCTTGAGTCATGTATGGGGCATTGGAGGACGGTTCTTCGTTATCCAGGATGTCAACAGATCCAGGGGAACGATGAGCCTGTATGGATTAAACGGGGAATATTCCAGGGCGACAGTCTGAGCCCACTTTGGTTCTGTCTAGCCCTGAATCCTCTAAGCACATTGCTGGAGGATTCAGGTTTAGGCTACCGGTTGAGGCGAGGTGGTCAGGCTATATCTCACCTTCTTAACATGGATGATCTGAAACTCTTTGCCCCCAACAAATTGCGACTGATGGATCTACTGAAAGTAACTGAAACTATAAGTAGCGCCATCAGGATGGAATTTGGTGTGGACAAATGTGCAGTCATGTATGTAAAGCGAGGGGAGATTATGGAATCCGAGGGAATTCAGCTCTCGGATTCCATACACCTGAGATCCCTCTCCTCATCCGAAAGCTATAAGTATTTGGGTATGTCGGAAGCGTAAGGCCTTAACGTAACTGACATAAAGCAATCGTTGAGGGAGTGCTTCTTTGGTCGCCTGTACAAGGTATTAAATAGCCTTCTTTCGGGCGGGAATAAGGTTACGTTTCAGCAACCTCTTTGGGGATACTCAAGGTTTTGTCTGTGCGATTATGGACGAAGTTATGTTGACGAACAACTACCGGAAATATATTATGAAGGACGGGACGGTTGACGTGTGTCGGGCATGCCACCGTCCGGGTGAGTCCATCAGACATATTATTTCTGGTTGTTCTCGTCTGGCTAACGGCGAGTACTTGCACAGGCACAACCAAGTAGCCAGGATTATTCACCAGCAACTTGCCTTGAAATATAAACTTGTGGAATCTGAGGTACCGTACTACAAGTATGTGCCCGACCCAGTTCTCGAGAAAGACCATGTCACGCTGTACTGGGATCAGTCTATCATTACTGACAGGACTATTGTCGCCAATAAGCCTGACATAGTAGTGATAGACCGATCAGCGCGCCGCGTAATGATAGTCGATGTTACCATCCCGCATGACGAGAACCTCGTGAAAGCTGAGAAAGAGAAACAAATAAAATATCTCGACTTGGCCCACGAGGTTGTCGACATGTGGAATGTAAACTCGGCTATCATTGTGCCGATCGTCGTGACGGCCAATGGCCTTATAGCCAAGAGCCTCGACGACCATCTTTCGAAGCTCTCCTTAGGCGGTTGGATCAAGGGCCTGATTCAGAAGGCAGTACTCCTCGATACGGCTCGTATTGTGAGGAGGTTCCTGTCTCTGGAGCCCTAACCACCGGTAGCTTGGACCCTGCTCCCGCTACCGGCGGACCACTATTTTTATATTTTTAAATGTTTTTTTATATGGTTTTTTTTTAAGAAATGTTTAAAAATATTTAAAATAACTATAAAGATGGATAAAGGAGATAATAATCTACAAATTATTTTTATTTCTAAATTATGATTTAGAAATAAAAATAATTAATATAAAAAAAAATTAAAAAATAATAATTAATCTTCAAATTATATTTATTTCTAAATCATAGCTTAAAAATTCAAATTTAATATTCAAGAAATAACTATTAAAATAAAAACATCCCCGATTCGATTTCTTAAAGCTGTATGTGTATTCCTGCATTATTCGATTTTAAATTTTGGTAATAATTTACTAAACAATAAGAAACTAACAGTAATCCATCTCAACCTAATAATTTTTTAATAATATTAGGACTAATTATCAATAATATTATTGAAAAAACAAATAATAATACTTAAATAATAAATCGCCTTAAATTTAATTCTGATCTTATATATCTTTTTCTATAATAAATAACTACAAGAAATTTAAAAAACTAATATTATAAATAATAAAGATATTCAATCCAATAAAATCGATATAGCAATTGACAATGAATTAAAAGAAAGAACTTCCCTCTCTAATATAATTACTATATTATTTATAATAATACATATTATATATATTTTTTTAATATCCTATTCCATATAATATCATATCCTATTTAAATTGAATATTTTATATTATTAATAATTTAAAATGAACTTTTCATATTTTTGACACCACAATCAATATTTTTATTAAATTATTTTAATAAAATCAAATTATTCTATAATCAATCTTTAAAAGGTAATCAATGTAATATTAATATTAAATATTCCCGTGAAACACCTGTATAATAACTATAAATACCTGAATAATATTTTCCATGTTGAACAAATGAATATAAATATAATCCATACCCAGCACTAAAAAAATAAATTAATATTAATATTGAAATTCAAGATCATCTTATTAATCTACTATAAGGCTACGATTTACATTTTTTTATCTTTCATTGACTTGAATGTGACTTGGTGGCCGAGAGAATGTCATGCGCACTCAAATGTCTTGCTGATGGTGGCGGGTGTGTTGGGTCATTTAGTTCCCTTCAATATGGTTGAGTTGAATGGCTCTGATCCATGCGTCATGTTCGTGAACGGGCGCTGTCAGTTGGGACAGGTCATCTCTTAGCTGCCACGGTTTATTTTAATTACTTTATTTTTTCATTGTTGATTTAGTCTTTTACTCTGGACGCTCTTAATGTGCACGTCTTTCTACATCGTTCTCACATATATGTTTAATCTCAACATGAATGATGTAACCAAGATTTTGTAACAATATTTTGATTTATAAGAGTGTCCATGGAGTTTCTTGCCCATTCTTCTCCATAGAGATCTACGCTTTGGAATGTGCAACTACAGTACTTTACACAAACTTCAAGTTTTTATGCCTTGTTACTGTGACTGTAGCTTCGCTTTTTTTTTGTTTTTTTGACATTAAAAAGTATCTGTGATGGCCTAATTGAAATAAATGCTTTGAAATTGAAATTGAAAGAAATACACGGAAATTATTGAAATGTACAATACAAATTTTTACGTGCTATGCACTACAGGTGCCACAGATCTTACCTACCTTATGCCCATTTACTCAGCAAGTACAAACTTTTATCTTCAAACTGTCGCAGAAAATACCTTGAAGCTATCACGCTATACAAAATTGTTAGAAATAAATTCAACTGCAACAACGTTAATAATACCATCTGCTACGCAATACCTATAACCTTTGACAGGCGTCAGGTGCGCGCAGGTACGCTGTTTGCAATACCCTCCTGCCGAACCAACTCCGACTTCCGCTCACCCATCCGCCGCATGTTTGACATGAACAATAAAACTTTTGTAAATATTGACATCTTCAACAGCCCAATAGGACAATTCAAAGGTCTTATTTTCAAAACTTTAAAAATTAATATACAGAGTGTTAAAGAAATTGCGTGCCATAGCTTCAGGATGAGTTCAGTATCGACAAAGGAATCAGTAAAGAATAAAAAGTAAATACCTTTAAAAAAAACGAAAATTATCATAAGATTAACCGAATGTAGTACCTACTAATTAAATAGTAATCGTTTAGAATTGATTAAATAATTGCTTAAAATAAGTTTATAAGGACGGGACATTAAGGAGAATGAAACATCTCAGATGCCGAGTAAACACTGAGTATATTTGGTGTATTGATAGGTCTTATATGTACTCATACAGGTAGAATATAATATACTTATCTACTACATCACACCTCCCGTGGTATTAAAAAAAAAGAAAAACCTAAAGTATTTTTTTTTTTTTTTTGCGTTACAGACTTATTACAGTATTCTAGACATTTCTAAGATTATACATTTTTATAATTATATTGTAGTACATAGTGCTTAATCATATTAAACTAATTCTTCTCAACTAATCTTATCAATTCATTCATGAGAGTATAAGTTTTACAATAACATAGGCTGTAATACGAGTTAGTACCTACCTACTAATAACTATCCAGTGTAACTTAAGTGCATGCACGTTGTTGTGTTAATCAATTTATTTTACTATAGTTGTTTCTATTTACTTAGGTAGGTATGTTATAATCATTCATGATACAACTTCGTTCGATTTTTATGAATTATATCGGGTTTCCCATTTATATTCACCTCAACGTTAGGCGACATGTCTTGAATGACCTTGTATGGTCCCGTGTAAAGGTTTGTGAGTTTATTACCAGTTTCACTTTTAATCAATATACTATCGCCCTCTTTATACTTTGTGGGCCTTATGTGTTCATCATATTTAATTTTCCTTTCCAATTTACTTTTGATTAAATTTCTTCGTGCTTCTGATAGCGAGACCTGTAACCGATATTTGAGCTCTAGAGGATAATTGTCATAATTATATAAGGGTTCTATAGTTTTGGCAAGGTTGCTTGGCAAATTGCATGTTTTTCCAAAAACTAGTTCGAATGGCGTGAATTTAGTCGACGTATGAACTGTTGTGTTGTATGCGAAACACCAGAATGGTAGCCAACTACTCCATGATTCTGGTTTTTCTTCTACATGTATTCTTAAGAAATGCCCTAAATTCTTGTGGGTATTCTCCAGCGCCCCAATACTTTGATGGTGATATGCTGTTGAATTTAATTTTGTAATATTCAGAAGTTTACATACCTCCTTAAACGTCTCCGACATAAACTCGGCGCCTCGGTCAGTAGCTACTTCCCGCGGGACACCGTATTGTAGAATAAAGTTGTTGACAAAAACACGTGCGGTTTCTGTTGATGTTTTAGTTGCTAGCGGAAAAGCACATACATATTTTGACAGTTCGCATTGAAGTGTTAAAATATAATTATAATTATAGTGGTCCCTATCTAGTGGACCCACTAAGTCCAAATAAATTTTCTCAAATGCAGAATGAGCCGTAGTGGTAATCACCATAGGTTCTTTTACAGTAACCGTATACTTCTGCTTTTGACACTTTGGGCATTTTTCCACAAAATGAATAACGTCTTTTTCTAATCCCGGCCAGAAATAATACTTTTTGATGTTATTTAGCATGCGTCTAATGCCCGCGTGACCGCTTGTGGGCAAAAGATGGAAGTCATTCAGTATGACTCTTCTGTCATCCTTATTTTCAACTCTCTCTACTTCCTTTAAAACAGTAACATTAGGCCCCTTCCAATTAGGGGTGTTTTTAATCTCATTTGTGAATTTTTCTACAAATATTGTGTTATTCTTATTTTTCATAAAATATATTTGATTTATATTTATTTGGTCACAAAACTTACACATCTCTCTCACAAATGCGGCTGGCGTCAATTGCGATTGAGCAGATGGATTTATAAATAGCGTCAATTGTTTACTGTCATATAGAAATATTTCATTCGCAAAGCTTATGCTGGCCTGTTTTCGTAACGTAGCTAAATACTTCTTGTCTATAAACCTTAGTTCAACTGAATTTCTTGGTTTAACATTCGACTCTACTAATTTCGGCTGACTTGGCAAATTGTCCTTCTCCATGTCTTTTTCACTAACAGTAATATTGGTCCCTAATTTTTTATATTGTGCACGTGTCATAACACATGCATATTCGCTCATTTCTTTTAATTCTTGTGAGGTCATCGTAACGCGAGATAGCGCGTCTGCGGCCACATTCTCTTTACCTTTTATGTATTCAATGCAATAGTCATACTCCTCTAGGCTTAATCTAAACTTAAGTAGCCTACTCGAGGGATCTTTCTGACTGAACAAATATATCAACGGTTTATGATCAGTAATTATTTTGAAAGTACGCCCATATAAATATGGTCTATAATGTTTTACACCCCATACGATAGCTAAGAGTTCTTTTTCGATTGTTGGATAATTCCGTTCGGCTTTGTTCAGGCTTCTACTGGCGTAAGCAACTGGACGGCCGTCGGCATTTGATAAAATTGCTCCTACCGCGCAACCTGATGCATCAGTCTGTACGATAAACTGATTAGTGTTCGAGAAGTCAGGATATTGTAGGACGGGGTGTGTTGTCATGCATTTCTTAAGGGCTTCGAACGATTTCTGACAATTATCATCCCAAATGAATGCTTTATTTTTCCTACATAATAAGTTCAAACTATACGCTATTTCAGCAAATTTGGGTTTGAATTTTCTATAATAATTCGCCAGTGCCACAAAACGTTTGACTTCTCCTGAGTTTTGAGGCACGGGATAATTCTGCACTGCTTTTATTTTTTCCGGATCGGGAAGTACCCCGTTGTCTGTTACAACGTGGCCCAAATAAAGTAACTCTTTTTTTAGGAAATCGCACTTTGAAGGATTTAATTTTAAATTTACTTTACGGAGTCTTTCTAAAACTTCGATTAAATTTTTGTTGTGTTCCGTTAGATTTCGGCCTAATACGATAAGATCGTCTTGATAACATAAACATTTCTCGTAACAAAGACCAGCCATGGCCATGGTCATCATTCGTGAAAACGAGCTTGGGCTGGTCTTTAGTCCCATGGGCATTCTAGTCATTTGAAACTGTCCCGAACAAAAAGCTGTATATTTTCTACTCGCTGGGTCAAGGTCAACATTGTAAAAACCCTGATTTAGGTCTAAATGTGTAAAATACATACAGCCAGACAAGGAATCTAATATTTCGCTTATGTTTGGTAGTGGGAATTTGTCATCCTGTATACTATTGTTTAATTTACGATAATCTATAACAAGGCGCCATTTTTTCAACCCATTTGAATCCGACCTTTTAGGCACCAAGAGAACAGGGCTCGACCACTCACTGTTGCATGGTTCTATAATGCCTTGTTCAAGCATGTTATCTATTTGTTCTTTTATTTCTTTTTTTTGAGAATGTGGAAGTCTATACGGTTTTGAATACAACGGTACAATGTTTGGTTTTAAGGCTATCGAATGTTTGTATATTTGTGTCGTTGTTAATTTGTCCCCTTCAAGGTAAAAAATGTCATTGTACTTGGCACATATAGTTTTAATACTTTGTTCTTCCTCCGAGCTCAAATGCTCTAAATTTAGTAATTTGAAAAGCACCTTTACTCTTTCCGCGTTCTGAACGGGCTTTTCGAATGTACAAATATTATAATCCTTTGCTAAGAGTATCGTAGGTTTTAGATCTTTTAAATATACATCAGTTTCGGTGGTATTTAAAACTCGCACTGGTATTCTCCCGTTTATCGGCGTTCCTAGTGTACTTGCTAAATACAATCCTTCTTTTATCTCGGATGCGCAAACAACACACTCCTGTGAGATGTCTGTTTTAATATAATGAAGTGATTCTGATCTCGCGGGTATTGTTAATGTGTTTTGCTCTTGATGTATTGGTAAATTTATTTTAATATTTTTGTTCCACAGTTGTACAGTATTGTTAGCAAAATTCAATACCGATTTATATTTATGCATAAAGTCTTGGCCCAATATGCCACTTGCCTTACATGGCAATGATTCGAATACGAAGAATTTATTATTTAGAATCTGATCACCTATATATAATTTAAGATAAACATATCCGACGGCCTGTGCTTTGCCACCGATACCATTAACAACAACCTTCCCGTTTTGGATTGGAATGTTTAGTTTGAGTACATGTTCCCTTTTTATGGCTGAAATCGATGCACCGGTATCAATTAGCCACGAGTGCGAATAACCATTTTTATCCAAGTTTAATTTAATATGACATATGCTATTACATGACATTATTATATTGTTATTCACGAAAAAACTTGTCAGGTATTTCGGAATCTTCTGACTGTGTCTGATTTTCTCGCGAATCCGAGTCTGCCAAAATATGCATTTGCTGTTGCTGCAATTGAGAATTCTTTGTATGATTATAAAATGTTCTACCTCTGGTTCCTCGAGATGATTTAAACGCTCGATCACGCCCTCTGCCTTGTTCACCTCCCGAGCTGTTATCTTGGCGAGGTGATTCTTCCTGAGACTGCGCTCGTACTTGTCCTCGTCCAGATGACTCACCTCTGAAATTCCTGTACTGACCTCTGTAATTCCTGTATTGATACGAGTTATTACGGCGCATAGTCAAGATATCAGCTGACGTCGACGGGGATGAAACCTCTTCGTCTATAGCTGCTTGAACTGCCTCGCTCAAACATGTAAAATTTCTTGCCGCTATTATGGTGCTCAGCCGACGATTTCTCAACCCGTCAGCAAAGCTTTTTATGGCCTGTTTTTCATTTAATGGTCTTAACACACTATAGCTGGCCTCATTCCCTTCGGATTGAGTAATCGTCAGGTTTACAAACAAATCTGTAATTTGCTTTCCGAACTCGTTTAAGGAAAGCTCATTTTGCCTAAGGTTAAGTAATTTGTGCTGCAAAGCCGTTGCTGACTTTTTAGGCAGCAATTGCGATTTAATCGCCTTAATCAGACTATCCACACTATCATATTTATTGCTAAGCTTCAGCTTAGCCGCCTGCGAAAGACGACTTTTTAAAACAAAATTTATTAGTTTAGTTTGACCATCTTGATCGAGTTCTGATTGATAATATTCTATTCCGTCAATAAGTTGCTTTATACTTGTCTCGTCATCTGTTGAAACTGGTAATAGGCTCAAAGCAATTTTTAATTCGAATTTAGCCATATTTTCTACTTTATTAGGGCTCTTCTCTGTAGATGGATTATTACATAAGTCTAATATATTCTCATATAAACTAAAGAAAGATGTTACTATTTTTTCTATTTTTAAACATTCGTCTTCCTTTAAGCTTGATCTTAATTGTTCTATTCTTTCCAAATCGGTGTTAAAGAGACTTACTATATTATCTGCTTCTTTTATTTTTCTCAATACAACTTCACCCTGTCGTCTACTTGACCCGATTTTTACTAAATACGTTCTTATCTTGTTTAGCTCACTATTTAAGTGGAATAAATGTTCATACATTACTGTTCATTACAGCGAATAGTAGGATTATTACAGTAACCATTGGTAGACACTTATACACGCACACCCGAATTCACTTACACGCACTGTCACTTTGCACTTTCTATTTTTCCGGAATGTCCTTGTTGTTGTCGCCAGACCGGTAGTTGCACCCCTCACATGCAACTTTTGGATCTCGATAATTCTTGGTTCGATTAGATGATCGCCGCAAAATATGTCTTGTCAATTGCTCCCTCATCCAAGACTGATGGCACTTTTTGTACAGCCTATATATCATATAGGCAACTCCAAGAAGTAAAAGCGTACATATGATCATAACCACAATGCTTATTGTGGATAAATGATATTTGAGCTCCTCTATCGTAGCTGAATTGTGGCTTCCAAAGGCACTGTTCTGGTTTACGTAAACCTCTTCATTTTTCACTTTTGACTGACACATGATGATTTTCTTTCAATGGGCTTTCAACTCGATGATACTCCCTCAGAGAACAATTTAGATTAAATGCGCACATGATTGACTAATGCTCGCTCAAGTGGCAGGGTCGCCATATAAGGACGGGACATTAAGGAGAATGAAACATCTCAGATGCCGAGTAAACACTGAGTATATTTGGTGTATTGATAGGTCTTATATGTACTCATACAGGTAGAATATAATATACTTATCTACTACATCACAAGTTTTTATTTTGTTTAAATGCTAATTAATAATTTTCTAGAGTTACCTGCCGCAGCCCAGCAGTGGGTGAGTTCGGGCTGTGGATGATGATGATGACCTACCTATATCGAATGCAATAAAATACCTACGCCCAAACACTTCGATAACGCCGGGTGAAGGATAGGTAACGAGGTACGTAAGTTAAAAAGAAACTAGAAAAAATATATATATATATTGCAAGATCAACCTAATTTAGTACCTACTAACTTAAAATAGCAATCGTTTAGAATTAAAATTATTTTATTTGTTTTAATGCTTTAATTTTACCTACTATCAAACGCGTTGTCATTTTGTCCTTCACTTAAAACATTGTGTTGTACACTTACAACTTTCAACAAGTTTGTAAATAAGTTGATTTTAATTCATTGTAAATACCTATCTACTTGATTCCATTTTAAACACTCGTTCTTCTACTACTTCTGAATACCTAATAGTTAATATTTTTTTAATTTGTAGGTTTTAATTTTGAAGGAGATAAGCACTCTACTCGCTACGCGCACGCGCCTGCGCCTTTAAGGTATAAGCAGCACACCACTAGTGTTTTACTCCTCATAAACTCTGATTGTTTCGTGGTTGATATGAATTCACTGATGAACAAATCATTATCGGATACAGAAATTTGCGGTGGGGGAATGGACAAAACACCACCAAGCTATGTATTTCAGCGTGCCAAAAGAAGTAGGGAGTACATGGAGGTTTCTCTTGGTCAACAACTAGACGATTTCAAAGAAGAAATGAAAAGAATGTTATCGACCTTCACTGAAAAACAAGGAAAAGACATAAAAATAATGAATACAACACTACAGGAGATTCAACAAACTAACATGAATATAGAAAGTTCAATTACATTTCTTACCGCACAAAACGAAGAGTTGCGAGAAAAAATTGACCATTTTGAAAGACAGAATATAGAAGACAATAAATATATCACTATTCTGGAAAATAAGCTTGAGGACCTGCAAATGAGAAGCCGAAAATCTAATCCGGTGATAAAAAATGTACCTAGAAAAAAAGACGAGACCAAAGAAGATGTTATTGAAATGACCATGTGTCTTTTCCAAAATATGGAGAGCAGCATTAAAAACTACGATATAAAGGACATATACAGAGTGCGCGGAAAAACAGCAGATAAACAAAACACGCCGATTGTCGTAGAAACCGGCTCCACAATCTTGAAGACTGAGATTTTGAAAATGGCTAAAGCATTTAATATAAAACATAAAAACAAATTATGCTGTAAACATATGGGTTTTAAAACTCAAGAACAAACACCAGTTTTTATATCGGAACATCTGACCGCCAAAGGCTCCCGTCTCCACTTCCTCGCGCGTGAACTTACCAAATCTGGAAAATACAAGTTTTGCTGGACAGCCTACGGCAAAGTTTACACTAGGAGTGACGAAAATTCTCCAATTATAGTTATCAGAAATGAAGACCAGGTACATAAGCTTTTGCTAGAAAAATTACTATTTCCCTGTAAGCATATAGTTTACTTTCACGTTATCGTTAATTTTTTTATATTATTTCATATTCGAGATGTCTCATAACTTACTTTTGGTGTCATTTTGCCCCATTTCTTTTCTTTTTCTTTCTACCCGGCCCTTTAAATTTTTTTGTTAATGTCTTTTATATACACATTTACTCAGTACACAATCTAACCATAATCACACAAACAACAACAACAAACACACAAATTCTCTACACATATCTACAATTTATTTACTCATTGATTCACTCAAACATCAGAACGTACACACGGCGGCACATCAAGCTCTACATAACCAGTATAACTTGACTTCGCTTTGTATGAGCTTCCCGTACGATGAGAGATCAGCTTAATTTGGTTCTGCATAGCTTGATTGGGCGCCGTGCGTACACAACAAAACAATACTCCTCACTCAAAACTCGTGTTACAATCATTACCGTGGTAACAACTATTCTCCTATCCAAGTATATTGAAATATACACTTTCTTGATACACATAGTCCTCATGGATTTAAATTGTTATAGTGGATAACATATTAGAAACTGTATCTGAGATAGACAATATTGAAATTGCCCGTTCTGTCTATTGCGATTACTCAGAACTTCACAAACACGTTGTAATAAACAAGAAGGACCTTACTATCATATCGAAAAACATAAGAAGCATATATCGTAACTTTGACGATTTTATTATCAATTTATCTACCCTTCATCTCGAACCAGATATTATTATCCTGACGGAATGCAGATTGTGTTCTAATAAACCTATTCTGCAAATAAACAATTATCACACTTATAAGACGACCCGACAACTTAATCAAAATGATGGTGTGGTTGTATATGTAAAATGTTCTTTAAAGCACAAAGTTGAGGAAATACAGCTTGACCAAGCGTCTTGTCTACGGCTGGATGTTCTGGGTAGTAACGTTTATTGTATATACCGCTCGCCTTCAAACTCTAATATTGATAGATTCATTGATTCTCTTAGTACACAACTTAACATGATTTCTTCACAAAAAAATACTATTATAGCTGGAGATATAAAATCAACATAAAATCTAGGGAAAATGAATCATCTCAAGATCACAAGAATAGAACTAGTTACTTAAATATGCTATCGCTTTTCGGTATATTACCTGGACATACACTTGCAACCAGAGAACAAAACTGTCTGGACCACTTCATGTTAAATATAGACAAAAAGAAGTTCTCTGCCTCCATCGCTGTCTTACACTCAACTATCACTGACCATTACACCACTTTCCTATCTCTAGCAAAAATAAAAAATGTTTGTACAACAAACAAAATTACCTCTAAAATAAATGACGAGCAAGCTCTAAAAGATCTACAGGAGAAAAAAAATATCTGATTTATTATTTTGTGATGATCCAGACTTATTAATTGATTGCTTTATAAATACCTTATCATCTATTATAAATGACAACACGACCGTGAAAACCATACCAAACAGTAAGCGGATCATCAAGCCATGGATCACTACGGGTACATTACGCTGTATTAAAAACAGAAATAAATTGCAAAAACAAACTCGCAATGATCCGCACAATGAAATACTAAAAATATCTTACACTAGGTCCAGGAACTACTGCAATAATTTTGTAAAAAAATTAAAAAGGCGATATGAACGGGACTTACTTGTAAAATCTGTAACCAACAATAAAACACTTTGGAAAAACGTAAAAAATATCACATACTCTAATAAAATAAAAAATCAAAACATAGAATTGTTGAATATAAAACCTACCTCTCATGACTCAATATAACATATTATCTCCGTCACAATTTGGCTTCAGGCTGGCTTTAAGTACCGAAGATGCTGTGACTTCATTGACTTCTCAGATAATCGAGCAACTTGACAAGGGACACAAATGCCTGTCCATTTTCTTAGACATCAAAAAGGCTTTTGACACCGTCTCTGTTCCTATCCTTGTGAATAAATTACAAAAAGCCGGAATAAGAGGTACTGCACTCAGCCTACTCAAGGATTACCTCTCTGACAGGAAACAAAAAGTAAAAATAGGACAACACATTAGTAATGAAGCAGAGGTAACATACGGCGTTCCACAGGGTAGTGTTTTAGGACCTACCCTTTTTTTAATATACATCAATGATCTGTGTAATATTAAATTAACAAATGCCAGAGTTTTTGCGTACGCCGATGACACTGCTGTTGTTTTTACTGGTAAGTCTTGGCAGGAAATTAATACGACTGCAGAGGTAGGGATGGCATACATAGCTGAATGGCTATAAAATAATTTACTAACCTTAAACACCACCAAGACTAACTACATATGTTTCAGTGTTAGTAACCGGACACAGCCCATTGAAGAACATTGAGTTCTTCAATGGGCTGTGTAATATTAAATTAACAAATGCCAGAGTTTTTGCGTACGCCGATGACACTGCTGTTGTTTTTACTGGTAAGTCTTGGCAGGAAATTAATACGACTGCAGAGGTAGGGATGGTATACATAGCTGAATGGCTATAAAATAATTTACTAACCTTAAACACCACCAAGACTAACTACATATGTTTCAGTGTTAGTAACCGGATACAGCCCATTGAAGAACTCAATCTAAAAGTACATATACATGCGGAGATACAAACAGCATAAATTGTAATTGCCCAAACTTAAACAGAGTCTCTAAGACGAGATACTTAGGGGTGATGGTTGACCAATTTCTGTCCTGGTACCCTCACCTTGAGCAAGTAATTAGTAAGGTAAGAAAGCTTACTTGGATCTTCAAAACACTAAGACACGTTGCCCCAACTAACAGTTGAGCAGTAACAAGAAGCCCAGAAATCTTCTTAACGAAATCTTCATTGCTCTTGCACAGTCCGTTCTGCTGTATTGTATCTCCATCTGGGGTAGCGCCGCTAAAACTACATTTCTGGACGTGGAACTTGCACAACGAGCAATTATAAAAGTCATGTACTTTAAAAATAAAAGACACTACAAAAAACTTATACGAAATCAGTAATTTACTCTCAGTTAGAAAACTATACATAACTCAAACGATTCTAAAAAAACATAAAACTCTTCCATTTGACAAAAACAAAAAACTTAAAAGAAGAAAAGATATAATTGCAGAAATTCCCCAGTGTAAAACCAAACTTGCAAGCAAAGTTTTACCACCTATCAGCTCAACTTTACAATAGGATTAATAAAACCATATATGTACACAATAGAAACAATTTTGACTGTAAAAAAATTATCACAAACTGGATTAAGTCTCTTAGTTATGAGGATACGGAATCTCTACTGGAATATCATGAGTAATATGTCACACCGTAACGATACACACCTTACTCTTTATCCACACACCACACTATACAATACCACTCCAAATCACACCACAACACACTAAACCAAACCGCACTACATCTCATACACACCACACCAAACTAAATTTGTATACACTACTCTACGCTTACTACAATCATGGTACAAATATTGTATAAAAGACATTATTTTAAACTATAAAAATTATATAAATATAAGTGTAGTAATTAAGTTTTTAAATGTTATTAATTCTAAGATATGGAAGAGCGGAGTCTCCTAACACAGGCATTGTTTGCCTAAAAGGAGGCTCCCAGCACAATTCATTGTACATGAAGGTTTTCGTAAAATAAAAACATTTTTCATTTTCATTTTCATTTCACTCTAAAGTAGTACTCACACATGTGATATGCAATTATATAATACTAACATATGGAATCTATACTAGACACTTTACAATCTTCTGCAGCTTCCACAATAATTTAACTTGCTAATCAATTAGTTTGTTCCATTGTTGTGGAGTATTAAATTGTTGCTTCTATATGTGAACACAATGTAGAGATAGAAAAGGAAGAAAAAAAACACAATTAAAATCTTAAAGATTAGGATAAACCCTACTAACCATAATAGAAAGTCTACATGGTGGTACTCACATTTAGAAAAACTGAAATAATACTTCTAATTTATATAAAACAATGGTAATCAAGGTAACTAAGTTTCCAAAAGAAAAAAAAAATTAAAGAACTAGAGAACTAGAGTGGGAGCATCTCTTCCAAACATTAAAATCTAAGTTCGTGAGCCCAAGTGGCTGTGGAGCAGGACCAGGATTAAGCCAAGCATTTTTATCTACAATATAGTCTTCCTACTAATATGCTCGTTTACACAGTGTGCGTTTTATGCATGTTTTAAATTTCTTCTCATTAAGTTGTAGAATGTCAAGTGGTATTTTATTGTTACATTTTACACGGGACCCCATAAAAGAAGTGCGTAATTTTGACAATCTGAAACGTGGCTGATCTTATTTGTCCTTATTTCTACTCTTAACATTATGCCTGTCGCTTATTTTACTAAACAGATGTATGTTTTTCCGAAGATACATAATGTTTTCATAAATATATTGACAATGTACCGTCATGATGTTAATTTGTTTAAACAATTCTCTTAGAGATTCGCGTGTGTGTAGGTTATAGATGGGTCTAACGGCCCTCTTTTGCAGAATAAATATTAAGTCAATATCTGCAGCCCGTCCCCACAGCAGAATACCGTAAGAAATGATGCTATGGAAGTAACTAAAATAGACTAGTCTCGCGGTATCCACGTCTGTTATTTACCGGATTTTACGGACAGCGTAAGCGGCTGAACTTAGCCGCCCTGCAAGTGCTGTTAAGTGAGGACTCCATTGCAATTTCGAGTGAAACGTAATCCCCAGGAAAACCTTCTGTTCGACGAATTCTAGTATCTCCCCGTTCAATACAATGTCACATTCGCTACATCTTACATTCGGTAACGCGAATCTTATGTATTTAGTTTTCTCTTCATTTAACACCAAATTATTTACAGTGAACCAGTTATGAATCTTATGTATAGCGTTATTTACGTCGTCAAACTCTTGTGCACGTCTGTTAACCTTAAAAATCAGTGAATAACACCATTTGAGGTCAACTTTTCAGTAAATGAGGTAAATCATTTATATACAATGTGGATCTGGAACAACGAGCACAGTACTAGTCCATCTAAACATTTCAAAACACGAAAATTAGTAGATAATAAAGAAGCACAGCCAGCAATCTCCTGAGCCATATGGTTAGTCTTGTGCCATCGGTGGACAGTGGGGGGCAAACTGATGGTGCTTACTTCGATTTTAAGAAAGCATTTGATCTGGTTAATAATGACGTTTTGCTCAAAAACTTAGCAGCATTTGGTTTCTCACCACATCTGCTTAGGTTTTTTGCAAGTTACTTAAGCGGTATGTGAAATATGCGGGGTACAAGTCAGAGCCATATTTTACCAGGTCTGGGGTGAGTCAGGGCAGTAATCTTGGGCCTTTGGAGTTCATTCTCATGATTAATGACCTGCCAGAAGTTGTTTAAGACACCAAGTGTTTACTGTTCGCTGAGGATCTCAAGCTATCGCTAGAGATAAGTGGATTGGATGACTGTGAGAGGCTTCAGAAGGACATAGACAGAGTGGCGACCTACAGCAAGAACAACCTCTTGCAGTTCAACATCTCAAAGTGTGTAACAATCACTTTCTCTCGCGCGCGTGCTCCTATTATGTATAATTATAATCTGGACAGGTTGCAAATAGCTAGGGCTACGGAAGTTAGGGACTTAGGGGTGAAATTCAACACGGGGCTGACGTTTCGTGATCACATCATAAGCTGCTGCAAAAAAGCTTATCGTAATTTAGGTTTTATGCTCCGTATGGTGCGTAATTTTACTAACATAAAAGCCGTTATAGCTTTATATAATGCTTTGGTTAGAAGTCAATTGGAATGTAACGCAATTATTTGGTTTCCACATGAATCTAAATGTAGGTTCATGCTGGAGAAAGTACAAAACAAGTTTGTTAGCTATTTACACTTGCAATTGTATGGCGTATACCCATTTTATCCGCTTATGTACCCGACTCTATTTATTTTGGGTATGGTTGGGTATAACGAGCTGAGGGTCAGGAGGGATCTCACACTCACCTCGTACATATTCAAGGTACTTAGAGGGAAGGAACATAATGCGGACATTTTAGGGAACATAGGTTTGTGTGTTCCGGACAGGTACGAGGGGCGACGTCAGCAGCCACGCTTGCTGGTGGAGCCGCACGCGTGGACCAATCTGTTAGGTGAGGCGCCACTGACGTGCGCACTCCTAGTCGTAAGATGGAGAAGAAATAAATAAATAAATAATGGAAAATTAAAAAATTGCAATTTTCAAACAAAATAAATAGCAGAGTCAACTGCATAAAAAGCAAACACGCTTTATCTACGAAAACTCACTGACCGGTGGCGCGGCGCTGTGTGGGGCGCGGCGCGGTGCGGGGCGCAGCAATGGCGGTAGGTGGTCGAAGGTAGGTATTTTAGTCGGAGAACAACCAATTAGCGGCATAAACTCACTAAGTTGCACGTTGTTAATTAAAAGATCACTGATTGAATAATTAATCACATAATATCACATCACAATCAGAATTTACACCATCAAACGTTCGTGTGTCACCATATCTCTCCCGATGTGTATTCAACGCTAATAACTTACTACTTAATGAAAATAAAACCAAATGCATTAAGTTTGCACCACCTCACGTTAGGCAGGTGAAAACTAGTGCGTTGGTGAAGTGCGAAGAGTTGAATCCTGAAGATAGCACGGTGTTCTTGGGCTTAACTTTAGACGCTAAGCTTCAGTGGGGCCCACATATAGATAAATTGTCGAAGAAACTGAGCTTCGCAGCATACGCAGTTAGAAAAATTCGTAATTTAACCGATGTAGAGACAGCTCGATTAGTTTACTTCAGCTATTTTCATAGCGTAATGTCGTACAGCATTCTGTTATGAGAGAATGCCGCCGATATTCAGACCATCTTTGTTTTGCAGAAAAGGGCCGTTCGATCAATTTATAAGTTGAGTCCGAGACACTCTCTCAGAGAAGAGTTTAAGGAGATTAATGTAATGACTGCTTCTTCTCAATACATTTATGAAAACCAACATATTTTTGTGTATGCTCACAAAAATATAAAGCGGTTTAAGAAATATTCTGATATTCACAATATAAATACAAGAAATAAAAATTAATTTATTGTACCCACAACAAGGCTCAAGAAAATAGGTGGATCATTTAGATGCCAATGGATACGCTTTTATAATAAACTACCAGACCACATTCATGAACTAAGCCTTAATAAATTCAAATTTTTTATAAAACGTAAACTTTGCCAGAAAGTCTTCTATTCTCTTATTAATTATATTGAAGACAAAAAAGCTTGGGATTGAACTGCTCCAATTGAAATCGATATTAAATTGAATTTGTACCCATTTTATTTTATTTTTATTACTGTTTGACATTTACTTGACATTATTTACTTTTTCAAGTACCTGTAATATTATTTATTTTTCTTTCCTTTATTTATTTTCTTACACACTAATTACATTTTTAAATATTTCTTAACAAAAACCATATAAAAAACATTTAAAAATATAAAAAATAGTAGCCCACCGGTATCGGGAACAGGGTCAAAGCGGTCAGGGCGGTCAGGGCTCCAGAGAGAGGAACTGCCTAACGAGAGCCTCCTCAGGTATTGGTCGAGGCTCTTGGCAATTAAGACATGGGCTGATAAGACTATCGGCACAATGATCGCTGATTCCACATCCCACATGTCGACAACCTCGCGAGCCAAGTAAAGATACTTGATTTTCTTATCTTTCTCGGCTTTCACGAGGTTCTCATCATGCGGGACCGTTATGTCAACAATCATTGCGCGCTGCTCTGATCGATCCACCACCACTATATCAGGGTCATTGGCTACAATAGTCCTGTCAGTGATGATAGATTGATCCCAGTACAATGTGATACTGCCATTTTCGAGAACTGGGTCGGGCACATACGTATAGTACGGCACTTCCGATTCCACAAGGTTGTATTTTAGAGCAAGTTGCTGATGGATAATCCTGGCTACAAGGTTGTGTCTATGCAAGTACTCTCCGTTAGCCAGACGAGAACACCCGGGGATAATGAGACGGATTGATTCGCCTGGACGGTGGCATGCCCGACATATGTCAATCGTACCGTCCTTCACAATAAATCTCCGGTAGTTATTCGTCATCATAACTTCATCCATAATTGCACAGACAAAACCTTCGGTTTCTCCGAAGAGGTCCCCGGAACATAGCCAGGCTACGGACGCTGATAGGTCTACATCGGGCCCATGCAGGGCCCGGAAAAAGCGTCCGTGAAGCTCTTTACTCTGCCATACCTCCATGCGGTCGTTAGTGTCAAGCACTAAGGGTTTGCGCCAGTTCTCTTTAGCCAAGGAAAGCGGGGTGAGGCCCTTGTCCACTGCGACCACATCTCGATGCATCCCCACGTCGGTTTCAAGGAAATATTCCCTGAGACTGCATATCTCGATTGTGAAGAGTATTAGGGTTTAAAAAGCCTCGACCCCCACACCTCCGCGGGATATACAGTCTCATAACAGAAGAACGCGGGTGATGCATTCGATATGCCGTCAACAATGTACGGACCCTCATATCCAGGGCGTCTAGTTCTGTTTGAGTCCATTTGAGTAAGCCGAAAGAGTACATTAAAATCGACATGACCCAATCGTTGAAGGCACGTACCTTATTGCCGCCTGATAAAAGACTATTAAATACTTTTTTCAGGCGGCCAAAGAAGCGCTCCTTCTTATTATTATTTTTATTTTTTAGTTTAGTTAGTTTCACGATTGTCTGGCTGTTTGAGTACTTTATGCGGCCTACCCAATTGTCCTTTCTTTGGTATTGTTCGTCGTGTCGTTGAGCTCCTTGGATTACGAGTCGAGCTACACGATCACTGACAAATGCTTGCACTGTCTGGACAGGTCCACTCAAATCTGTGTGATTATTTCTTGACATTAATCTACCTGATCCTCATATGACTTGAGCAATGTCTGGATTTTAAAAGAGTCTGTGACCTCTGTGTTTGTTTCGGATGTTTCTTCTCAGAGTAGTCAGGTACGAAAGCATTTTTTTTTTCAAATAGGCCAGTTACAGGCACTTTTGAATTGTCGAAACAAAGACAACAATGAAAAATAGCTACAGTCCCAGTCACAAGGCATAAAAACTGTGAAAGTACTGTAGTTGCCCATTCCCTAACGTAGATCTCTATGGAGAAGAACGGGCAAGAAACTCCATGGACACTCTTTTAAATCAGAATACTTTTACAATAACTTGGTTACATCATTTATGTTGAGATGGTACATTATGTGAGAACGATGTAGCAAGATGTGTACTTTAAAAGTGTCCATAGTAAAAATAAAATAATTAATTCAAATAAACCGTGGCAACCAAGAGATGACCAGTCACAACTGACAGCGCCCGTTCACGAACATGACGCATGTATCGGCACCATTCAATTCAACCATTTTGAAGGGAACTAAATGATACGACACACGCGCCACCATCAGCGAGACATTTGAGTGAGCATGACATACTCTTAACCGCCAGGCCACATTCAAGTCAAGAAAATACGTAGGTTTCCAGCGAATGAAAGCTTTCTAGTACAGAGTACTCACACAATATGGGCTATGCGGTTATATAATACTAAAGAGATTGAATTTATACATTGCAAAGATAGTTGTATAATCTTCAGCAGCTCCAACATACTGTTTAATGCTATCCATTTATGCGCTCCTGTCCTTGTGGAGCAGGACCGACATTGAGCCAAGCATTTTTATCAGCGATATAATCGTCTAACTTGTAATATGCTTGCTTACATAGTATGCGTTTAATGCATGTTTTAAATTTCGTTTCATTCAGTTCAAGAATACTTTGTGGAATTTTATTATAGCAATCAAACAGTCCCCCATGAAAGATGAGTCTACTTTAGCGAGTCTGAAGCCTGGCTGAACTAATTGGTCTCTATTTCTAGTACCGTAATTGTGTCTGTCGCCTCTTTTATTAAAAAGATGTAGATTTTTTCTTACATACATTATGTTTTCATAGATGTATTGACAATGTACCGTCATGATGTTAATTTCCTTAAACAGTTCCCTTAGAGAATCACGCCTTCGAAGATTATATATGGCTCTGATGGCTCTTTTTTGCAGAATATAGACTCAATGTTTTTTATTATTTATTACTGGCTGCAAGTTTTGCCAGGACATCTTCAATTATTGATTCAAATAAGGAAAAGTTTTGATTGTTTGGACGCACATAATTATATGCTTATCTAGCTCAACACAGGACAGTTCGACGCAATGTTTAGCCGAGAGACCTACTATGTCATTACGTTACTTAAATTTAACACAATTTTTCAATAATATTAGGGAATCTCCACGCAGCATAAATGTACGGTTAAAGCAGCTAACCACCGTATAGTTCTCATAATTAATAAGCATTTGGTAATCCTTTAGCCAATGTTCAGTAAAACAAAGAATGTCAAAAGTACTTTTTTCTAAAAACAATTCAATTTCAAATAATTTGGAAGAAATGCCTTGGATATTTTGGTGGAATAATTTTAAGGTATTCAGCTGAGGCCCTTTTTTACTAAATAAATGAGTGCAAGAAGGTACCTTGATGTTGGTAGCAAAGCACACAATATTATTTTGCGACAATTCAACTTAAACAACTCTGTTACACTGTCTGTTATTTCTTGTTTTTTAAAGTATGAACTATTTCCAATAAAATAAATTACTAAATTAATTAATTACTAATTTCCGTCTAAATTACTGTATCGCGACAACCTTTTGGAATCTGCTGTTGGCTGTCAACAAGGTGACCCCCTGGGGCCAGTGATTTTCAGTTTAGCTATTCACCCAATTGTTCGACAGCTAAATTCTAAATTTAACGTTTGGTATCTTGATGATGGAACCCTGGGCGGCGACGTAGATACTGTTTTAAATGATTTAATTTTCTTAAAAAATAAACTTCATTCAATTGGCCTTGACCTAAACCTTGCAAAATGTGAACTGTATTTAGCGGACTGTACCAACAGACAACTGACTATTCCTAAATTTAACGTAATAGCCCCTAACATCAAAATTATTGAAAAAAGTTCTCTTCGTCTCCTTGGGTCTCCAATCTTCGAGAATTCCTTTCCCGATTTTATCGAGGAAAAAATTCAAAATTTCAATGATATTTCGGAAAGGTTGCTCCAAATTAATATGCATTCGGCCATCACCCTAATCCGTTACTGTTGGTTCGGCCCAAAATTAACATATTTCCTACGTGCTTCCCCTTTATGGAAGCACACTCATCTTTTGGACAAAATAGACCAAATTATCAAAAATACTATATCATCCGTTTTAAATGTGGCTTTGGACGACCGTGCTTGGATACAAGCTACTCTTCCCATTCGTATGGGAGGACTCGGCGTCCGCAAAATTTCTAGTATTAGTTTACCGGCGTTTATATCTTCGGTCCACGGCACTGAGAAATTAATCAGGAATATCCTGGCTTCCACACTGATTGATTTTGATGTGCCGTGCTTCTCCGAGGCTATTAATGCCTGGAAACTCGCTTGCCCGAATTCTGAAGAACCCGACCATCCATTTTCCCAGAGACGTTGGGACGAGCCGCTCTGCAGAGTAGTTCAGAACAATTTATTGCTCACGTCTGCTACTACTGCTGAGCGTGCGCGTCTGCTGGCTGTGGGTGAGTGGGAGTCGGGTCTTTGGCTTCACGCACTACCGTCGTCGAGCATAGGCACTTTGCTCGACGACACTACTTTCCGCCTTGCTGCTGCTCTACGCCTAGGCGCCCCTTGTTTTTCTCCTCATCGCTGTCACTGTGGTGAAGCTGTCAACAGCCTTGGACACCACGGCCTTTCATGCAGCCGAAGTGCGGGCCGCTTTGCACGGCACGCGAACTTAAATGATATCATTCGTCGAGCTCTTGTCACCGTCGGCGTTCCAGCTTTATTAGAACCAAATGGCTTGGCACGCGACGATGGCAAGAGACCGGACGGCATGTCTTTGTTTCCATGGAAGATGGGTAGGCCTTTAGTGTGGGATGCAACTTGTGTCGATACTCTTGCGCCATCCCATCTTCCTAGCTCATCGTGCTGTGCTGGGGCTGCGGCTGCGGCTGCAGAGAACCTCAAGCGGCGTAAATATAGTAACCTTATTGGTAACTATATTTTCGAGCCGTTTGGGGTTGAAACTCTAGGTCCGTGGGGTCCGAGTGCTCACAGCTTTTTCAAGGACATTTCTAAACGTTTAGTTGACTCTTCCCGTGACCCAAGCTTGGCCGTGGCTTTTACCTTGGCCAAAGGCTTAGCGTTGCCATATAACGTGGCAACGCCGCCAGTCTTTTGGGTACATTACCAGTTGACTGCGTTGAGGAGGAGTTTTTTGACGCCATTTTTTAAGTTTATTTTTAAGTTAGTTAGTTAATATAGGTTATTTTAATTTATTAATGTATATAATATTTACTATATATTTCTAATAAATATAAGTCTTTTTCCTATAAATATTGTTATATCAGTATTAACATTTTAGACATTTCTAGTTACTGATGCCATTATCTGTTTGTAAGTTGACCTTGGCATACAATGATTTTGATTAGAAAAACTCAGATTTTTACTTACTAATTTACCTAACCTCTTATTATACTATCTGAGAACATTATTGAGTAAGAACATTCATGACTATCATATATCTCAGGCTGTATCTCCTCTAAATAATCTTGTGTAATATTACTTGATTCTTGGTTGAGTATACAGTGCTGAGACAGATTCTCAGCCTGGGACGGGTCCACACTTTATCTCAGGCTGGACAGTATCATCTTTGGTTTTATTAAATTACAGGCGTGATGTTATTTTAGGTAATGTTTAATAATAAACATAGAATTCTCACCTATTAGTCGTAAACCTTTCACACTAAATAATCCAAATCAAAACAAATAACCACGCGATAAGCATTTGTTAGTTTTTCCTTTATTATGAAATAAAGGAAAAACAAACAAATGCATTACAAAAATAAAGATCTGCTGTCACTGAGGCGAATCCTGCTCGGGAGGCCGGACAAAACTGCGCGTGTATGCTGTTTTATTGATAACTTCGAGTTTGTGTTCACACTCATGAATAGCTGTGATATTTGCCTAGTTGTCTTCGACATGACCTGTTTACTATTTTGCTTACGTATTTGACAATACGTAAGCAAAATATATATATATATTTTTTTTTTTTTAAACCTTGCCCCACACTAGGATTTTCTCCTGTATCGTGGGTGCGTTTACAAACATTTAAATTCACATACACAAACAGCCAGACCCGGAACAACTACCTGTAGATCATAGAAATATTTTTTCCGTGCGGGGATCGAACCCGCGACACGCAGCGCAGCAGCCGATCGCTCAGCCACTGCGCCAACCGTGCCGTCAAATATACAGCTAGTCTTTACATTTAGTCTTTATAACTTGTTTTAAGTGTAAACGATAAACGAAGACAAAACGAAAACACCACTGTTAAACACATGTTTTATATTTTAGTGTAAATAGGAGAATTTTAAATCAGGTGACCTCGCACGAGAGAATAAGGCAGATGATACATTATGTGCGTGCGAATTCATTCCGCATCCCGCGCACTAGTTTGACCAGACCTTAACCGTGAGACAATAGGTCGTCTGTATTAGCCATTATAGATTATTATATTTAGATCAATGAGATAACGATCGCCATCGATTATAGTCTCTATGTATACAATTCTTCACTAATTATTTAAAGTATTTTAATTATATCTATTGAATTACGTAATGTTCGTTAATACCTCTACTATATTATACCATAGCACAATCAGTATATTACGAAGGGAGGCACGGCTTTTACAACATTACTGCCAACCGTTATTAGTAGTGCACACGAACAACATTACAAACATGAGAATTATATTTGTATTATTTATTTTTTTCGTGTTTGCACCACCGAGCCAACAAAATGGATTCAACGATCAAAAAGGTATGTTCTTTTAGTGTTTTATTGAACAATATAACTGAAGTGCATACTTTTTCTGGTTTAACTATACCTACTTAGTACAGTTAAACCAGAAAAATTGTCGCTTCGGTAATCTTTATGGTTTTCAAATTGTAACGCCCAAAGGAAAGCTTCTAAGTTTTTATTGCAGCGCCTTGTAGTAGAAGTATATCTATTAGGCTCCAAGACCAAAACTGCTCATTGAGAAAAAAAACCGACCACAACGCGTTGTGATAGTTCAAACCGACAACTTAGCGAAATTCGCGTTGTGGCCCTGTTAAAAACGACCACAACGCGTTGTAGCAATGAGAAAATGTCACAACGCGTTGTGTTCGGTTTTTCTTCCATACGGTGCGCTGGTGGCAATATTGTGGTCGAAAGTCGAAATCGAAGTTTTCAGGGGTGCTGTGTTACTTACCTTTTCATCAGGTTGTGTGTGTTTGAAAAGTGGTCAGAACGCGTTGTGGCATTTCCTCATCGCCAGAACACGTAGTGCTAAAAAAATAAAACAGCCACGAAGCGAATGACAGAACGCATTGTGGTCGTTTTTAAAGGAGCCACGACGCAAATTTCGCTTAGAGGTCACATGTCTATCACTACGCGGTATTGTCCCTGGGCTATTAGGTAGTTCGTCAAAGTGTTTTTTTTTCAATTTAGTGGTTCTGGGTGACCGTAATACAAAATTGTAGTAACACTTACAGTCCAGGGAGTACCTGATTGCACTTCCTGGATTCTATGTGTAACGCATTTATTTATTTAAAGACTTTGGAAGACTTACAGCTAAAAATACAACAGTGATAAATAACAGTATGATAATCTGACAGCCAATTACAAGTTTTCACGTCTAGAGCTTGTCTGGTTTAAATATACTGTGGAACAAAATATACACGCTGCCAAATAATGCCTATACATAAAATATGTAAAAAATAATATAATTGGGACAGGTTATTTATCATGAGACCAAGTTGTTAAATTCAATTTAAAAAATAATAATAAAACCAAAGTCTAGGCTTTAAAGATTTTCATTGTTAAACATTTTTTTGCCCAGGTCACACTTGTTACAAAAATATCAAAGTCGAACTGCTTGCACACCGTATTAAAATATCTACTTACACGCCCAACGTACGAATTTTGTCTATAGTTAGTATTTGCAAATGGCACCCGTAATGGTGGATTGAACCGTTTTTACTTGCTTGGAACGTTAAAGTAGAGAGTTGACAAAATGAAAACAATTTACGTCACTTCGAACCAACTTCAACAAAAAAATACGGTCAGAGATCTCACGACGATTAAAATTAGGTTTATTAGATCTCATTATCGCGTATTCGTATTACCGACGATAGACGATGATGGCCGAAGGGCATACTTTTTCTGTGGTAGGTGTTTTCGACCACAAGCGATTCTCATTGGATATATCCACAATATCTGATTTTGACAGTTGACACCCAATGTTTTGTGTTTACGACCAGAAATTACTAATTATTTTTACCATTTTCAGGTTCAGATCCCGATTCCTTTAGTATCGCAAATGATCTGAAAGTTTCCTCTGGTGTGCTTCAAAGTAAATTGCGTTCGTCATCACACCACAATTATATGCCTACGATAATACCGAATCAGCCCGAACGTTTGAAACGAACAGCTAAGCTCAAGACAACACCTAAACGTCCAAAGCCGACACCGAAAGGTCGCAAGCAGACTCCGAAAGGTCGCATATCATCTCCAAAACGTCGTGTACCAACTCCGAAACGTGGAAATCCAGCAACAACACTTCGAAATAGATGGTGGTGGTGATATTGGAAATGTATAGTGCATTACAAAACGATTGTTATAAAATAATTTACCCAAAATGTACAGTTTTCTTTACCAATGCTACAGGAACCCATCAAAATTACTCTATAAAGACAACCTTTTGGAATCAGTCGTTGGATGCCAACAGGGTGACCCTCTTGGGCCAGTCATTTTTAGTTTAGCAATTAATCCAAGTATTCGGCAGCTAAATTCTAAATTCAACGTATGGTATTTGGATGATGGAACCCTGGAAGGTGATGTGGATACAGTCATAAAGATTTAACTTTTTCAAAAGAAAAATTCAGTTCCATTGGCTTAGACCTGAACCTTTCGATGTGCGAAATTTAGCTTCCTGAAACCACTGACAGACAGACTACCATTTCTAAATTTAATTCTTTGGCACCAAATATCAAAATTACCGGAAAAAATTCTCTTCACCTCCTGGGTTCACCAATATTTGACGAATCTTTTCCGTCGTTCATTGAAGAAAAAATTCAAAATTTTAATGATGTTTCGGAGAGACTTTTCAAAATTAACATTCATTCGGCCTTCACACTTATTCTAAACTGTTGTTTTGGACAAAAATTCACGTATAGACTTCGCGCCACTCATCTTTGGAAGCATTCGCAGCTTTTTGAAAAAGTAGACCAAATTAACTTCAATACTTAATGTGGCCCTGGACGACTGAACTTGGCAGCAAGCCACACTTCCCATTCGCTTGGGTGGTCTCGGCGTCCGCAAAATCAAGTATAAGTTTACCAGCCTTCCTCTCCTCAGTCTACGGTACTGAAAAATTAACCAGGAATATTCTGTCTTCCTCACTGGTTGATTTTGAGGTGCCGTATTTGACCGATGCGTTGAACGCTTGGCAAATGACTTGTCCCAATACGGATTTGCCCGACAGCCTGTCCTCCCAGAGACAGTGGGACGTGCCGCTCTGCAGTATTGTATAGAATACCCTTTTAAACACGTCATTCAATACTGTGGAGCGTGCCCGTCTGCTGGCCGTGGGGGAATGAGAGTCGGGGTTGTGGCTTCAGGCACTTCCGTCATCCACCATTGGCACTATGATGGATGATGCATCGTTCCGGGTCGCTACGAGTCTACGCTTAGGCGCACCTTGTGTTGCCCCGCATCGATGTCACTGGGGTGAAGCTGTCGACAGCCTCGGACACCATGGCCTGTCCTGCTACAGGAGTGCAGGTCGCATTGCACGGCACGCCAGCATTAACGACATTATTCGTCGAGCCCTTGTCAGTGCCGGCGTACCAGCGGTTTTAGAATCAAATGGCTTGGTACGTGACGATGGCAAGAGACCAGATATCATGACGTTGGTGCCTTGGAAGGTGGGTAGGCCTTTGGTGTGGGACGCAACCTGTGTCGACACCCTTGCGCCATTTCACCTTGCAAGTGCAGGCGCTGCTGCGCGGCTGCTGAGATCCTCAAGCGGCGCAAATACTGTAACCTTATTGGTAACTACAGTTTTGAGCCGTTTGGGTTCGAAACGCTCGGGTCATGGGGACCGAGTGCGCGTCTCCTTTTTAAGGAAATCTCTCGCCGACTGGTTGACACTTCGCGTGACCAGAGGGCTGGCTCTTTCTTTGGCCAAAGAATTCGTATTTCTATTCAGCCTGGCAATGCTGCCATTTTGTATTTAGAGATTGGGAGGGTTATGTCCATGTCAGATTGCTTTGACAATTCATTGTACTGCCTACAGTCTTGGGAGAGCGGCGAAATGTCCTAGATTAGTTTTGGAACCTGAGAGATAAAACAAATTGTAGCTGGTTTTTCGCGGCAGGCGAGATGGTGCGTTTATATGTAACTTGCCTAGTAATTCGCTACAGTCTATGACTCCATGGAATACTTTGTGTAGTAGAATCAGGTCTGCCATTTTTCGCCTCTTGGCAAGTGAGACCATTTTGTAGTGCCCTAGTCTGTCTTTGTAGTTGGTTACTCTTTTAGCTAATCGTTCCTTATAACATAGATGATACAGGAAGCGCCTTTGGACACTTTCCAGGTGTTTTATGTTTATGTCGTAGTGAGGATTCCAAACCGGGCTGCCAAATTCAAGTATAGGACGAACCAGTGTGTTAAATAATTTTATTCTGGTAGACGCCTTTTTAAATTCTTTACTGTTGCGTAAGATAAATCCCAAAATTTGAAACCCCTTTGATACTGTGTTTAGGATATGTTTGTCAAATTTAAGTTGTTTATCTAGTGTGACTCCTAGGTCACGTATTTCTTCAATTTGTTTTAGTTTTTGTTGACCTATCGTGTAAGTGTTAGGTATGACAATTTTGTTACGGCTGACTTGCATGTTACACTTAGAGACGTTAAGAAGCATTTCATTCATTTTGCACCAGTTCGTCAGTCTGTTCAAATCTTCCTGCAATAAAGCAGCGTCAGATTCAGTTACCATTGGTTTCATTATTTTCATGTCATCGGAAAAAAGATAGAATTTTGAATGCCTAAAGCAGTGCGTTATGTCGTTAATGAAGATGTTGAAGAGAATCGGATCCTTGTGGAACCACGGATGTGGCTTTAAAATACTTTGAAAGATGGCCAGTCATTACTACTTTTGACGACCGGTCACTGAGGTAAGATTGAAACCACTTTAACATTGATCCTCCTACACCCAAGTGCTAAAGTTTCGCTATAAGAAGAGAATGATCTACCTTATCGAACGCCTTACTGAAGTCAGTGTAAATGGTGTCAACAGGAATACTTTTATCTAAGTATTCAGATAGAGCCGACACGTAGCACATGAGATTAGTGGTCGTAGATCTGTATTTGACAAAACCGTGTTGGTCGCTGTTGAGAAGGTGTTTTACATGCGATGTTAGACGTTCGGTTATAAGCTTCTCAAATACTTTTCCGAAGATGACTAAAATAGAAATAGGTCTGTAGTTTGACACCATGTTCTTTTGCCCTGCTTTGAAAATGGGTACGACCAGTGCCTTTTTCCATTGGTCAGGAAAAATACCGTCTTTAAGAGATTTGTTGTATATAATGCTAAGAAGTAAAGCCAGCGCTTTTGCGGGACACGGGAAACACGGGAGGACTATTATAAGTTTCTTAAACTGACATGGTCACTAACATTATCAATAAAATACGGGGACGGGGGTTTGTTTTTAACTGTGTAAAAACCAAAAACAGTGGCAAAAATCTCGCATTTTTAACGTTATCACAAACACCGCAATTTTGGGGAATTCATTACCGGCTTATCTGTTCCCTAATCATTATAATCTGGATCTATTTAAAGTTCGAGTGCATCAGTTTCTTCTAGGCAAGCATGTTCTACCCTAGGGTGCATCACCGCTTCACATCAGATACGGCCAAACGCAAGCCTATTTAGTATTAAAAAAAAACATGTGTTTATATTGTGTATGCCATGCCGTTTATTTTGGTATAATAATGTGTTCTACTCTTAGATGCCATGTCATGACATGCCCAATATTTATTCTGCTCTACTGTAAAAGGATCAAAGAACCATACAGCATCACAGCTCTGTAGTTACTCAACCGTTGTTCAAAATCGCTTGATAATGGTTGAACAATATAGACTGCCGTTCTAACAAATATTGAGTACATTAAAACTCCTTGCGTGTTAATTGCGTCACATACTTCCTTGTAACTGACGGACTGCCTCGTTGGTCAAGTGGCCGCAAGTGCGACTGCTGAGCAAGAGGTCCTGGGTTCGATTCCCGGGTCGGAGAAAGTGTTATTGGGTTTATCCATCAGGAATTTCTCAGTAGCAGCCAAGGAGTCTGGATTTGCGTCCAGTTTATGGCAATAGGTTCGTTAGGTGGGACTTTAACATAACTGGCGAAATGTGGGTGTCCAAGTAGCATTGGGGGTTCTATAATGGTTGACCAATGGTACACATTTATTGTTTAAGCTGTCTGAGTAATCTGTATAAGGGCAGTATGGCCTGCTATACAGCCGTTATAACACCGGTACAAATTATGCAGCCTTAAGTTCACAAAAGGTACACCGTAGCTGAATATTAGCACTTTAACGGCTTGTTGAGAGACAACCTGTTTTCTTAAAGCTGATCAACTGCACCATATAATATACCATTCTTCATACTGACAAGGGAGTTAAAAGAAGTAACGAGTGAACAATTATACAGCCTCTATCTCGTATTATCCTCACTAGTGTACCCTAAAAACTACATTTTGTAATAAATATTACGTATTTCGCTCGTGAGTGTACACACTCACAACAGCCATTTTTTTAATGTGACTTTATTATTACTGGTAAGTACTCTGTGTTTATTATATTATATTGTGTTAAAATTATAGGTAATGTAAATTTATTGTAAAGTAAATATATATTTAGAGTTAAAAATTTCACGCGCCTCGGGAATATATAATATATAATAATGCCGTTTTATCAAAAATATAATCCTAAATAAGCAGAGGTGCACAAATCAATTTTTGATAGTTGTGTTTTTATGGCATTAACCACAAAATTAATCACGAAAACTTCGTAGTATGTGGTAAAATCATAATTAATTTAGAAATATTTTAGGTTATGAGTGAACAAAATGGTGGACATTGTCTCCAGCTACAGTAAGCCATTGTAACTAGAAATAAAAGTTGTGACCTCTTTAAAGTCTCACATGTGTACCATTATAATGTCGTGAGCTCTAGAAAGGTTCACATTGTGTACCATCTTAATGCCAGCAATATAACACCGTACATGTGGACCTTTAAATAGCCCATGTCGTATTTATCCCCTCTTGAATTGCTCTTGTTCGGCTTTTAAAATGAAAGCTGACTTAAAGATGAATGATAATTCCTATAATTACACCAATAGTTACATAATAGGCCACTTTTGCACTTCTATACATGCCTTATATAGGTATGAGTGAATTAGTTCATTTTAGTACAGCCAATGAGCCATGTTTGGCCAATGTTAACGGTTAGAGATCACCGGTGAACTAAATGTGAACTATTAAAGAGAACAAAATGCTACTTGGGTGTACTATTATGTACACCTCCGCCTTACATTTGGGGATTATAGGCGTGATGTTTTGTTATGTTACTTCCTTCAATTCATTATTTGCTTTACGTTATCAAGCAACAATATTTTAATAACTTCTTCTTTACGTGTCGATGAATCTCGAATTGTGTTAGACCAGTGTGTAGCCACCTGCACAGCTATAACATTTGCTGCGATTAAATCCTGACAGGTGCAAGTGCTTGTTGTGCATGATGCGCACGTCTGGTGGCTTGCTGATGTAATGGATTTTCTTCCATATCTTTCAGATTTTGATTAAAAAAAAAGTTGTTTGCACACAATTGGGGTGCTGGAGTACCCAATAAATGTTGTGTCTTAACACCTAATAACAATAGAAACATCTTAAAGTAACTTATCTAACAACAAATGAATATCTAAAAGTACCATTCTTGTTGTTTGGTACTTTTAATCTAGCCCAGTTACTAAAGAAGCTAATGTCACTATTGTTACTAAAAAAATGTAGTATTTCGAACCTAATCACAAACTAAAATATTACACTTCTTTAAGTACCCGTCCTGAAACCTATGTTCTAATGTACGGCATGCCTGCTAGAATGCTTTTAGATACATACCACGCGTTAGCACGCCGAAAAGAAAAAAATGCACGCCTACGTACTACGACACAGAGTACTACTAGCACTCGCACTACAACTACTTTTCCTAGTAGATACCGAGGCCATAAGGAAAGACCGAAACGGCGATTGCTTTCATAAAAAAACTCACTATTTTTTTATACAGTGTGTAAAGGACAGCCCTCCACAAACTGATGGGGTGAATTCAGTATATCATACTGAGATGACCGGTACATGAAATTATTTCAGGAATGTAGAATGACGTCATTCCGCTAGGCATGACGGGAACCAAAATTTAATTGTTTTAACTTTGGGTATTCATCCACTAAATAAAAATCTAAAAATCACTGAAAGGTTATATTTGACAAGAAGGCCTATGAGTATTTTATAAGTCAGTGCGAGACAATCTAGCGCGTGTGTGCCCTGCGCAACGGCGAACAAACGACTGGAGAGCGAGCAGGTGACAAAACCAAAAGGCCTGCGTGTTGCGACGGAGACAGCCGATGATATCCGACCAGTGACTCGGGTGTCGGGTCGCTTCGTAGTGTGGCGGCGATGGCGCTACAGTAGCCCCCTGGCAAGACCGTGACTGCGGTCGATAGCAATCTGGGAAGCGTAATCTTCTTCCGCTGCTTGTGCGTGTCTCTGGCTCATAGGTAGATGGTGATGACGAGTCACTTGGAGGTGCGCTGATTGGGTTTGTGTTCGAGTCATCCCTGTGAATCTCTTGAGTGACATAAGCTGGCTTCATTCGATCTAGCGATACGTTGGTGCTCTTGCCTCGTTCCTCAACTTCAAAGTACTTAGCTGTCCTTTTTAGTACCTTGTAGGGACCTGCATACGGTGGCTCTAATGACTTTCGCACGTAATCTAGCCTCACGAATAAATGGGTACAATGCTGCATGTCTTTGGGTATGTAGAAAGTGTTGTTTCTGTGCCTCTTAGTTGGCCTCGGAGACAAGCTAGCCATGTGTTTTGCCAGGCGTGTAGCGAAGCTGGTGAAGTCTTCGACAGTGTGGTTGTCTGATGGCGACAGGAACTGGCCCGGCAAGCGTAGAAGATCATTTGATGCGGGATGATAGGTTGTGGTACGTGCGCCGAGCAGAGTGTCAGGGCCTTAAACAAGCCAGACTCAAGTCTGGCTTGTTTAAGGCGACCGCGGTCTGTGGTGATCTGCGAGGGGCAACCGAACCTCGATATGCACCCGTATACCAAGGCGGCCGCGCAGGTGTTGGCTGTGATGTCTTTGAGTGGTATTACCTCAGGCCATCGTGTGAACCGGTCAACGACGGTGAGACAATATCTGTAATCAGAAGAAGGTATTAGAGGCCCTACGATGTCGAGATGGATGTGGAAGAATCTCGACGAGATTCAAGGGAAATGGGAAAGAGGAGCGGATGTGTGTCGAGTAACTTTACGGCGCTGGCAGTGAAGACAGCTTCTGACCATTCTCTACAGTCCTTACGAATGGCCCTGGCCACACAAATCTTTGCGTGACCAGTCGCAAGGTAGCTGTAAGTCCAGGGTGGCTAAGACCGTGAAGAGCGTCAAACACTTGATTACGCAGCTCTGGTGTGAAGTAGGGTCTTTTTGGTTGAGTAGAAACGTCACAGTAGAGATTGATGTCTGAGCCAGCCAAAGTTATCTTTTTCAGCACTAGTGACAATCCTTTTTCTAACAGCAACTGAAGTTCGGGGTCTGACTCTTGAGACTGTGCTAAGGCTCTGTAATCAATCGTTGATTTCTTCAATACGTGACAAAGCGTCAGCTACAACATTTTCAGCACTTGGTAAGTAGCGTATGTCTGTAGTAAACTGAGCGATGTGTTCAAAGTAACTGTATTTTCGCGGCGAGCAATTCCCCCTTGAATTTTTGTAGGCATTTCTAATTTTATCATATATAATTTTTGTAGGTAAGTGGGCTGTGATCGGTGAAAACGACAAATGTCGACATATGTCGGAAATATTTGATTGCCTCATAGACGGCTAACAGCTCGCGGTCGTAGGGGCTGTATTTGCATTGAGCTTGATTCAATTTCTTTGAGAAGAACGAGAGTGGCTCCCACTGTGTACCGACACGTTGTTGAAGAACTGCTCTTATGGAACATACATTAGATGCGTCAGTAAGCATAGAGAGCTCTGTCTGTTTCCTTGGGTGTGCAATAAGCGTATCGTTTGACAGCATACTTTTGCATTCTTTAAGTACTTCTAGCTGGAGCTGTGACATCTGTACCGGGTCTGAGCCCTTGACCTATTCCCCACTCAACATCGAGTTTAGCGGTGCTTGACCTTTTGCAGCATTGGGTACGAACCTTCTATAAAAGTTTAGCATGCCTAGGAATCTCAGTAATTCCTTCAAAGTGCGCGGAACTGGAAAGTCCCGTATCGCCTGGACTTTCGTGCTCAGAGGTTTAGTACCAGCAGCTGATACCTGGTATCCAAGGAATGTCACGTCGAGCTGACCCAACACACATTTTGCTGTGTTGATGAGAACGCTGCATTGTTGGAGGCGTGACAACAGCTGGCGCAGGTGTAGTCTATGCTGGTCTGGAGAAGGAGAATAAACTAAAATGTCATCGAGATAACTGAAGCAAAAGTCATCAAGGCCGGTAAGTACTTCATCCATAAAACGTTGAAATGTTTGAGATACATTCCTAAGTCCAAAAATCATAAAAAGAAACTCAAACAATCCGAATGGTGTTGTTATGGCCGTCTTTGGTATGTTCGCTTCATTTACCGGTAACTGATTGTACGCTTTAATTAAATCAATTTTTGTGAATATAGTGGAGCCAGAAAGCCACTGTGAGAAGTCCTAGATGTGGCGAATGGGGTAGCGGTCAGGCACAGTACGTGCATTTAGAGTACTGTAGTCGCCACACGGGTGCCACCCATCATCCTTCTTGCTCAATAAATGCAGAGCTGAAGACCACGGGCTTTCGGAGCGCCTTGCAGTTCCACTGGCTGTCATGTCATCGAACTCTTTCTTTGCGATCTTAAAGCTTTCTGGATAGAATCGCCTCGGTCTGTTTGCGACGGGCGGTCTAGGAGTGGTCTTGATAAAGTGCACCGTGCTATGTTTAGGTTTGCTTTGATTTACAATATCTGCAGGGCGGGTAACCTCTGGGAACTCACGCAGCATCAGGTGGAACTCAGTATCTCCGGTAACAGTTTTGACAGATGCCACATCATCAGGAACCCGCTGCGAGGACGCTGTTACGAAGAGTGAATTGTTGCCATCTATGAGCCTGTGGTTGAGGCAATCTATGAGCAGATTATAATAATTTAGAAAATCTAAACCTATAACACGCCCCGCCCGCCCTGCTTTGACACGTCGACTATGGTAAATTTCCAAGTAAATGAACGGCGAAGACCTAGGTTGAGGTTAAGTTGCACTGGTCCATAGGTATTAATAGTACTTCCATTGGCTGCCGTTAAACTAAACTTTGTTATATTGCAGGGCGTCTTGATTGCTGACCGAGGGTATACGCACAAATCTAGGCTTGTATCGACAAGAAATAGCATTTTAGAGTAACGGTCAGTTACAATAAGTCGGCCTGATGCTAATGGGTACTCGTAGGCCACTAATTCGGGCTGCCGTTCAAGTTTTTCGACTTCCGTGCACAAGTCTGTTTGCATTTCTTTGCACGAACGTACGTATAATGATACCGTACGTGCAATGATACCAACAATGCGGGTGGTTTTCTGGTGGCTGACGTGGCCCGGTTTTAGATCTGCTTCGCCAGTTGCTACGTTTAGAGCGTGAACGAAAACGACCACGTACTAGTCTTCGGTTATCCACCCTAGTAGACAGTGAACTCACTTGCCTAGTTAATTCCGCCATCTGACACGCTATCTCTTTTATAAGTGCAGATGTACCTTCCTCTGCTACGCTTGCCACTTGCATGTGCCCCGCCGGCGCAATTTCATTAACCGTGTCCGCCAGTTTGCTAATTTGTCCAACGGAAGGTCAGGTTGCGTCGCTAAAACCGTTTGTAGGTTGGTTGGTAACCGATTCGACCACAATTTCCTAAGAAAGTCTTCCGGTACTGACCATCCTGCTAGATGCTGTAAATGACGTAAAAAGTGTGATGGCTTACGGTCACCCAGTTCCTCATGCTTTAGCAATTGTTTAACCTTCAATTCCCGCGAGGCTGTTGTTGTTCGATGTTCCACACATTCGCACGAAGCGCTTTGCTACATCATTTATTATGCGCACAGCCAAGGAGTGGAATTCCCTGCCTGCGTCGGTGTTTCCAAGTTCATATGACCCCAATCTATTTAAATCGCGAGTTAATAGGCTTCTTTTGGGTTAGCTCGTTCCATCGTCGACCTAATATCTGTCCTCAGGACTAGATTGAGGTCAAGAGTAAGCCCATACAGAATAAAAAAAAAAAAAAAAAAAAGGCTGACAGCGGCTTAATAAGCTCCGTCTTAATTTTTTCATATTTATTCACCGCTGGCGAGTTGGTGATTATATCTTTTCCCGCAGTAGCGTAGCGGTGCTCCAGAAGCGATACGACCGGTAATATTTTGTTAAGTCAACAGTAATGTTTGCCAACCCGAACTGACACTCCATCTGAGCGAACCACATTTCCGGGTCATTTGGCCAAAATGGTAGCGGACGAACGCCCACACGCGACGTTTCCGCAGTCAAACTATTTTGTTTAGGCGTTTCCATATCGCGGTCACAAATATGTGGGTATTCATCCACTAAATCAAAATCTAAAAATCACTGAAAGGTTATATTTGACAAGAAGGCCTATGAGTATTTTATAAGTCAGTACGAAACAATCTAGCGCATGTGTGCCCTGCGCAACGGCGAACAAAAGACTGGAGAGCGAAGTGGCGAAACCAAAAGGCCCGCGTGTTGCCACGGAGACAGCCGATGATATCCGACCAGTGACTCGGGTCACTTCGTAGTGTAGCGGCGATTTTGAAAAAAAATCTTTCTGATATGAATCTGTATGTGTTTTATCTATTAAATAATACATAAATGATTACTGTTCACATTTGGCCCAACGATGTATGGATTTCTGGCGATCTCCTTTTACATGTTTGAGCGAGGCAGTTCAAGCAGCTATAGACGAAGAGGTTTCATCCCCGTCGACGTCAGCAGATATCTTGACTATGCGCCGTAACAACTCGTATCAGCACAGGAATAGGTCAGTACAGGAATTTCAGAGGTGACTCATCAGGATTAGGACAAGTACGAGCGCAGTCTCCGGATGAATAACCTCGCCAAGAAACCAGAGGCCGTGATCGTGCTTTTAGATCATTTCGAGGAACCAGAGGTAGGACATTTTATAATCATACCAAGAATTCTCAATTGCAGCAACAACAAATGCATATTTTGGCAGACTCGGATTCACGATAAAATCAGACACAGCCTGAAGATTCCGAAATTTCTGACAAGTTTTTTCGTGAATAAAAATATAATTATGTCATGTAAAATTAAACTTGGATAAGAATGGTTAACCGTACTCGTGGCTAATTGACACCGGTGCATCGATTTCAGCCATCAAAAAGGTACCTGTACTCAAACTAAACATTCCAATCCAAAATGGGAATGTTGTTGTTAATGGCATTGATGGCAAAGCTACGGCCAACGGATGTGTTTATCTTAATTTATATACAACGTGTAACAGATTAAGCGCAATACCTCATTCACCCCAATTAGAATATTAAATTATAAGTCTAAAACAACATCCGTAATTAAATAAATTTAAACCAAACCTAGTCTTTTTTTATAAAATAGTTATCCTTACTAAACGCAAAACGTATGTGTAACAACATTCCTGCACACACACTCATGCAATGTTAGCGGCCGACGCGATACGCACCCGTCAGTTGACCATAGCTGTAGGCATTGGATGTGCGTTAATTCAATGATCGAATTTTACGTACCTAAAATGTCACAGACTGATATTATGAATAACTTTTGATACTTCATTGAGTTTACCGTGTAATGATTGATAATTTTCTAGTAAGTGAAATTATCAACACGAATCATATATGCATTTAAAACAGCGACTTTTTAGCCGAACTATGAAACTAACGAAGGGCGAAGCGCCCGGACTCCGTGCGGCACACGCGGGTAAAAAAATTATTTCAGATGCGTAACTTTCGCGATATCAACTACCCCCTGATAAGTCGTGTTTCCTGCTTATTACGTGAAAAAAAAATCAGTGTTTAAAAGATTTTAATCACAAACAGCAAACTTTGTTGCGCATGAAAAAATACCTACTTTGAAGATGGCCGGCCCGCAACCGGGGGTAGCGCGCGCGAGTGTCGCCGGTTTTGTGCATCTCGTTCTTTCACATCTTACGGTACATTTGCAAAGGACAAGGAAGCAGAAAATTGTCTACTATTTCGACATTTCTCAACAAATCAATAAGACATGCGGAATACAAATCGGTCGTGCATTTAAAAAAGCCTTGTTGTTTGAACGGAAGGATTAAATTCTCTTACATCAACTGTTTTATTAAACTTGCTCTACTTCAAATGTAAAATGCTTTGATATTATTCATGTGCACGTGTGTTTTACGGACCTACAAATTAGGTTTTGCATTTAAGTATGTTTGTTCAATTTTGAGGCGGCATCGCCAGTTCTAACTGTAGGCATTCCCTACTGCATTAGGTACCTATGACCGTATAAACGATAATTCAAATATCGAACATTACTTTGATGTGATATTCATAAGCGATATCACCGTGTAAAATTCAATTTTTTCTATCAAACTTTCACAGGCTTTGGACCGGCTTTGAATTTAGTCTACGCACCGCACCTCTCGCCGCTGCGTGCCGTTTTTATCAACCTTATCTTTCGAGATTGCAACCCCGCGAATCCCGCGATCCCTCTGATAAGTTGTGTTTAGGTACAGTTTATTGTTTGTACTACAAAAATATTCAAAGATGGCGTGTTTAAAAGATTTGAATCATAATATTTACAGTGATAAGAATACAATCGTATTGATAGGAAGAAGTAGGTACTTACAGAACTGGAATATTTACACTTTACACTTAGGTTATTAATTTGCACTATTTCTGCGATCCACTTTCATTAAAGTTTCAAAATTACCACCGCCTTGTTCTATGCACATATTTGCACGCTTTCTTAAATTGTATTTCAATTTTGTAAGCACTTCAGTATCACTTTTCACCGTCACAAATGCTTGTTCAATTTTTGTTTTTAGTTCCTCGACACTTGTAGATTGACTGACGTACACGAGCGATTTTATGCGACCCCACAAATAAAAGTCTAATGGTGTTAAGTCAGGCGATCTGGGAGGCCACAGCACAGGTCCTCCGCGACCTATCCAACGACTGCCACACTCCGCATCCAGATGCTGTCGAACGGTCCACGTGAAATGCGCGGGAGCGCCGTCTTGCTGGTAAAACATGTCACGTGAAAGACCGACAGGGACGTCATACAGTAAGTCCGGCAATGTCTCTTGCAGGTAGGTATCTCCGGTCAACCGTGGCAGGAAAACGGGGCCGAGTATGAATGTTCCGAGTATACCAGCCCACACGTTGACGGAAAACCTATGCTGGAACGAATCCACACGGCAAGCATATGGATTCTCATGTCGCCACAAATGCCGGTTGTGCTGGTTGTACATGCCAACACGCGTGAAGGTACTCTCGTCCGTCCAAAGAATGTTCTGTTGCCAGTTCTCCAACAATCACCTACTGAATTCCAGTCGTGGCAAGTTGTCGGCCGGCGTTAGGTCTTGACACAGTCGAAGATGGAATGGGTGTTCACCATCAGCACGCAACGTTCACCACACGTACATGTGGCTGCAGTCGAACTGGGGTGCTGCTTCTCTCGAGCTGTCCTCTGGATGTTCGTCGAAATGGTCGAGAATACGCTCTTACAGACGAGTAGTCCGCACATTCGTCCCTCTGTCCAAAGCCGTATTAGGAAGGAACGTCCCACAGACCCTCAGTCGCTGAGTTGCAGCCAGCATCGTCCTGGCGCTCACAATGCAGCCAAAACGGTCATTGAACTCCCGACAAGCTAACGCGACATTATCAAGACAGCGAGCCAGGGTCCTCACTATCTCAGTGTATTGTATGTTGGTATACCGGACAGCCACCGCGCGCGGAAACAAAAATGTCACGTAAGTAAATAAATACACAACTTTACTACGTCACTACCGGCGGATGACTAGCAATGTTAGGTAGTCATTTTATTCGGCGGTAGCGGCGGCGTGTGTGTCGGCATTTCGCTTAAACGTCAAAGAGGTTGCCGACAAATGCTTTATCTCTTTGCAATAAGTTATAAATTTCTTCAAATTAAATCATTTTATTTTGTAAAATCCCCCCTCCTTACTACCTCCTCCTCCTACTCCTTACGAAGAAAATTAGTAGATAATGGAAAATTTAAAAATTTTAATTTTCAAACAAAATAAATAGCAGAATCAACTGCATAAAAAGCAAACACGCTTTATCTACGAAAAGTCACTGACCGTTGCGCAGCGCGGTGCGGGCGCGGCGCGGTGCGGGGCGCAGCGATGGCGGTAGGTAGTCGAAGGTAGGTATTTTAGTCGGAGAACAACAAATTAGCGGGATAAACTCACTAAGTTCCACGTTGTTAATTAAAAGATCACTGATTGAATAATTAATCACATAATATCACATCACAATCAGAATTCACACCATCAAACGTTTGTGTGTCACCATATCTCTCCCGATATGTATGCAATGGTAAAGCTGCATTTTGGTTACATTCTCCTTACGTAAGTACCATGTCGGTGTACTCGGCAGCTGGGTACCTTATTTGAGGCATAATTAAACTACAAAACTTCAAACCTAACCTAAATCACGAAACTATACCTATTAAATGCTTAATTAACTAACTAATATTACACTAACACTTAACAATAAGTCACACTAACCTATGCACTAATCCAACTATCACAAATCGTCTTTAATCACAATAACAACTAAAACTTTTTATAAAATCACGACATTGCGCGCGCGGCTCGTCTCGTAATAAAAAAATTAGGCGTGTGCTCTCCTCAAAGGGCGCCGCTATGTACTGACTGCGTAGTTACCGAGTCCGAGACTTTTTGCCAAAAAATTCCGCTCACACACACATACGCAATGGTCTATGCACCACTAATGCATAATTTGCGTAAGTAATATTTTTTTTTCTTTCTAATTGTAGTATTTTGTGTGACTGGGCGGGGCGCGTTAGAGTGAAATAGTATGACACCTTTCTCTGTCTTTCAAGCATATTGAGACGTAGAGAATAGAATCGTACGTTTTGCACAGGCAATAATAGGTAAACATTGTAAGGTCAAGACCTTACAATGTTTACCTATTATTGCGGACTCAGACCTACATCATGTTGTAAAATAAGAAAATGAAAAATAATTTCATGTGGCTAAAGTATTCATTGGATTTGATTTAATTTTTGTATACGGGTAAAGAACATGACACTCTTTCCGTGGTTTAAAGGATTGTCAATCGTCCTGCCCCACTCTGTATATGCTCATTAGTTAGGAAACAGTCCTAGCATACTGTTCGCAAAACTAATGAAATGGGTAGTAACATCTCCGATGAGAAGCACGCAAACCCAGCAGAAAAAAGCGATATAAAATTGAAATAATGTGAGTCATCTTATCTGCTCATAGTTAAGAAACAGTCCTAAATACTGTTCGCAAAACTAATATGTGGGTAGTAACATCTTCGATGAGAAGCACGCAAACCCAGCAGAAAAAAGCGATATAAAATTGAAATAATGTGAGTCATCTTATCTGCTCATAGTTAAGAAACAGTCCTAAATACTGTTCGCAAAACTAATATGTGGGTAGTAACATCTTCGATGAGAAGCACGCAAACCCAGCAGAAAAAAGCGATATAAAATTGAAATAATGTGAGTCATCTTATCTGCTCATAGTTAAGAAACAGTCCTAAATACTGTTCGCAAAACTAATATGTGGGTAGTAACATCTTCGATGAGAAGCACGCAAACCCAGCAGATGCAATTAATCATTATGAAAATGCATGAGAAGGTAGACACACAATGAACATTATTGTAATCCATTAAACTCAATATTTAGAATCCTTGAACTAACACGGATTGGTAATAAAAACAAAGTATTCTTGTTTGTTGCAACTTATAGTTTGCAACTAAAAAACTGATAAGATACAAAAATATAAGTCTAGTACGTAATTAGTTGTTTACTAACCTTGCGAACCTTCGGTGTCGTCGCCGTAACCGTTTTTTAATGTCTTGATCTTTTTAAATAATTTTTCATAATTATCATCACTTTTACGTTTAGGCATCTTATATAAATTTATGCACTTATAAAATAAAAATAAATAAGTACACGTATAAAATAAAAATAAGTATACACTTAAACGGTGGGAAGACACGACGTGCGGTCGTGGCGAGCACTAAAAAGCGAATGACACGAATAAGTAAACCTCCCACCTTGTGATATCCGAGATACTTTTAATATTTATATGTTTTCATTTTTTTTTTTATTTATCCTGTACTGTCCCACTGCTGGGCAAAGGCCTCCCCCAATTCCTTCCATGTACTCTTTTCCCGCGCCTCCTCGGGCCAGCCCTCACGGTACGCGTCCAAATCGTCTCGCCACCTCTTTCTGGGCCGGCCTGGGCGGCGCCGTCCGTCTTCCGGCAACCATCGTGTGGAGACTTTCACCCAGCGGTCATCATGCATACGGCTGACGTGACCCGCCCAATCCCATTTTAGCCTAGCAGCCTTTTTGCCAACGTCCATTATGCCCATTTTGGAACACAGCGTGGTGTTTCGAACCCTGTCTTGTCTTTTGATACCCAGAATGCTGCGTTGCGTTGTTGTTTTGTTTTGTTTTCATATAAATATATTTTTATAACTCTGAAATAAAGTGCGGGAATGGCGACAACTACACGGTACTACAAGTATTATTTGCTAATCCCGAGGACGAAGCCTGAGTATAATTCAGGATAGGTAATAAGTACAGGATGTATTTCTTCTGAACACACATACATGTACACCCATGTCTACACTTTCTCAAACATCTGAGCACCTTCATCAGAGAGACGATGCCTCCGTAAGCGCGCAAGTCGTAAATGGCAATTAACGCAACGCATGTTAGTGGTTAAAATCAAAGTCCAAATCAAAAGCAACTCTTTGTCCAAATAAGAATGTGGTAGTCCAAGTCAGGGTGCAGTATCTTCAGTTCAAGATGTAAAGGCCAAGTCATCGAGAATCCACAAAATCGCAATGATAAACATAAAATCCCACGCAAAAATATGAACGTATCGAACGATGGAATAGAAGTGTTTTTCAACCTTTTTCATGACACGACCCCCATAGTAAGAAAAAATTTTTCGCGACCCTCGACCCTTCGCTTTTTTTCGTGTATTTTATTATGGTAACATAATAAATATAATATTCAATCCATACAACATTTTTATGCATTTATATAATTAGGATTCGGATGAATACAAACATAATTAACACATATTTTTTATGTCAAACACGTCGGGAATTCAAAATTTATTCGTGCATACATATAACCAAGGCCGATGCCATGGCGACAAGCAGAAAATATCGCATGTCAATAAACAGACTACGGAAACTGACATTTGTGAGTACATAAAAATGAAGACCAATGAAATAGTTACTTTAGAGAAAATTACTATGAAGAAAGAGAGGCCATATAATGCTTTCAAATTATTTGTACCAAAACTTAAAACAGACACGTTATTGAATGACAACCTATGGCCGGAAAGATATGAATTAAGGGATTTTTAATTCAGCCGCTCTAAATTTCCCAGTCACATTTGAAATTGCTTTTCCTGTCATCCCAGCAAATCATTTATTATTGTTCCGCTTTTGTACCAAAATCCATTCATCTTTCAGCATATTTTCGTTCGACTTGCAATTGCTTACTACTTGCGCCATGCTTCATTGTTGATCAACAAGCACGGAGTCGTCGTTATCAACAATTTAGTATCAAATGAAAAAAAAACGAAATGCATAAGATTTGCTTTACCGAATGTAAAAAGTAGCGATTGTGATATAGTATTGAATAAAGAGAAGCTTGAAATTGTAGATAAAACAGTTTTCCTGGGGATTACGCTTGATTCAAGGCTACAATGGGGTTCTCATTTAACATCTCTAGCGGGGCGGCTAAGTTCAGCAGCATATGCTATTAGAAAAATCCGCCAATATACTGATGTAGGTACAGCTAGACTGGTCTATTTTAGTTACTTTCATAGTATAATGTCTTATGGCATTTTGCTATGGGGACGGGCTGCAGCCATGGAGTCTATATTTATTCTGCAAAAAAGAGCCATCAGAACCATATATAATCTTCGTAGGCGTGATTCTCTAAGAGAACTGTTTAAGGAAATTAACATCATGACGGTACATTGTCAATACATCTACGAAAACATAATGCATGTAAGAAAAAATCTACATCTTTTTAATAAAAGAGGCGACAGACGCAATTACGGTACTAGAAATAGCTCAGACCAATTAGTTCAGCCAGGCTTCAGACTCGCTAAAGTAGACTCATCTTGCATGGGGTACTGTTTGAGATACCCTAATTCCACAAAATATTCTTGAACTGAATGAAACGAAATTTAAAACATGCATTAAACGCATACTATGTAAGCAAGCATATTACAAGTTGGATGATTATATCGCTGATAAAAATGCTTGGTTCAATGCCGGTCCTGTTCCACAAGGACAGGGGCGATAGCATTAAATAGTATGTTGGAGCTGCTGAAGATTGTACAACTATCTTTGCATTGTATAAATGTAATCTCTTTAGTATTATATAACTGCATAGCCTATATTGTGCCAGTTCTATGTTCTACTAGAAAGATGTCATTCGCTGGAAACTTACGTCTTTTCTTGACTTGAATGTGCCCTGGCGGTTAAGAGTATGTCATGCTCACTCAAATGTCTCGCTGATGGTGGCGCGTGTGTCGCATCATTTAGTTCCCTTCAAAATAGTTGAGTTGAATGGTGCCGATACATGCGTCATGTTCGTGAACGGGCGCTGTCAGTTGTGACTGGTCATCTCTTGGTTGCCACGGCTTATTTGAATTAATTATTTTATTTTTGAATTGTTTTTACTACGGACACTTTTAGCTTACACATCTTGCTACATCGTTCTCACATAATGTACCATCTGAACATAAATGATGTAACCAAGGTATTGTAAAAGTATTCTGATTTAAAATAGTATCTATGGAGTTTCTTGCCCTTTCTTCTCCATAGAGATCTACGTTAGGGAATGGCCAATTACAGTACTTTCACAGGTTTATGCCTTGTGACTGGGACTGTAGCTACTTTTCATTGTTGTCTTTGTTTCGACAACTCAAAAGTGCCTGTAACTGGCCTACTTGAAATAAATGCTTTGATTTTGATTTCTAAGCATGACTGCTGATAATGTCCTGAGTTCGATTCCCAGGTCGAACAAATTGCTATTGGGATTTTCCCATCAGGTTTTTTTCAGTAACAGCCACAATGTCTGAATTTGTGATCGATTGATTGATAGGCTCGCCCCCTTTTAACATGGTGACTGAAACAGAATTGGTGAAATGTGGAAGTATTATTAGGCCCACCTTAGCCTACATATTTTAAGAAAGAAAGAAAGAAAACATATTTCACAAAATAAAATAAAAACTTAAATCTAAACAAAAAAAAAAAGATATTGTGTGTCTCACGGCTGCGCCAAATAGGCCCAGTTCAGTAAATTGCCAAGCAGCTAGTGCCCGACTCTGGTTTTCAACTAGACCTGAGATAGTTATGCACATACACATACATGAACTCCTCCTTTTTTTGAAGTCGGTTAAGAAAAAAACTAACACATTCACCTACTCGCAATGGCCACGCGTGGTGGACCAGGTACAGCCCACTCCATTCTATAGAAAGGAGGTCCTTATCCCAGACGTGGGAACATTATAGACTGAAAATGAATGACCGGAAGTCACGTGGATGTTTCCGGCCGGATATGAAGTAAATAACTGAACGCGTATAATAGTAATCATCGTAAACTAACACTAACTAAGTACAGTACCATACTGATGTATCGATACTGAACTCACCCTGAAGCTATGGCACGCAATTTCTTTAACACCCTGTATATTAATTTTGAGGAGTTTTAAAAATAACACCTTTTTTATTATTTTTTATTTTTTAGGATGGGAAATCATCAAATGCCCCCCCCCCCCCCCTCGCTTTGGGCGGAGCGGAAGGGCGTGTCAGACTTGTACTGACTAAAACCCATCCATGTTCCTTCTTTGCCCTTTGTGTTCCAGGGCCGCGGTATCTCTTTCGAACAGTCCCGCAGCCCTGGCAGGCATCGGCCCGTGCGGACCCCTACGTGGTTGCTGACATCTCTTTGAGGCTCGCGTGGAACACGAACGCGCCGTCGATACGGCCGGACGGCGAGCTAGCCCATAACTCGCCGTCCACAGGCCCGCGCCTACGGTGGCCGGGGGCCACCACGTGACCCCCGACGCCCAGGGCGTCTCCCGCGGCGGCTGGGACGTGAGGCTCTTTCCCTCTCACGTTCCGCCACCTCCTTCACTAGCATGACTGCTTCGCAGAAGGAGGTGACGGCTTCCCATTCCCTCTCGCTCCGGACCATGGCTTGAACCAGGGCCGGGCGCGAGAGGTCGCCGCCGCCAATCGCCTCTACGAGGACACGGCGCTGCTCCGCCCAAGCAGGGCAGGCCTCCACAGTGTGCTGCACCGTGTCCTCCGGACGATCCTCTCAGTGGAAACACCCGGGCGTGCCTGTGCGGACCCCTACGTTGCTGACATCTCTTTGAGGCGCGCGTGGAACACGAACGCGCCGTCGACACGGCCTGTCATCATAAGACGGCCGGACGGCGAGCTAGCCCATAACTCGCCGCCCACAGGCCCGCGCCTTCGGTGGCCGGGCGCCACCACGTGACCCCCGACGCCCAGGGCTTCTTCCGCGGCGGCTGGGACGTGAGGTTCTTTCCCTCTCACGTCCCGCCACCTCCTTCACTAGCATGACTGCTTCGCAGAAGGAGGTGACGGCTTCCCATTCCCTCTCGCTCCGGACCATGGCTTGTACCAGGACGAGCGCGAGAGATTGCCGCCGCCAATCGCCGCTACGAGGACACGGCGCAGCTCCGCCCAAGCGGGGTAGACCTCCACAGTGTGCTGCACCGTGTCTTTCGGACGATCCTCGCAATGGAAACACCCGGGCGTTTCCTCCCGCCCGATTCAGTGCACGAACCTCCCGAAAGAACCGTGTCCGGTGAGGTCCTGCATCAGGCGGAAGGTGAGGGCGCCGTGGCGCCTCTCTAGCCACTTCTCAAAGAGGGGATTTATCGCCACTATGATGGCGAGGGTAAACAAAAATAAAAAAATAAGACCTTTGAATTGTCCTACTGGGCTGTTGAAGAAGTCAACATTTACAAAAGTTTTATTGTTCATGTCACCCAAGCGGCGGACGGGTGAGCGCAAGCCGGAGTTGGTTCGGCAGGAGGGTAATGCAAACAGCGTACCTGCGCGCACCTGACGCCTGTCGAAGGTTCTAGGTATTGCGTAGCAGATCATGTTATTAAAGTTGTTGCAGTTGAATTTATTTCTAACATTTTTGTATAGCGTGATAGCTTCAAGGTATTTTCTGCGACAGTTTGAAGATAAAAATTTGTACTTGCTGGGCATAAGGTAGGTAAGATCTGAGGCACCTGTAGTGCATAGTACGGAAAAATTTGTATTGTACATTTTCAATAATTTCCGTATATTTCTTATAGCAGGGGTTCCATATCGAAACCGCATACTTCAATTGAAATCGAACTAGGGCTTTATACAGACATAAATAACATGAGGTTATTTTTAAAGTTAAAGGTGAACCGCAAAATAAATCCGTACATTTTATCGATATGCAGCTCTAAGTAGAGTTTCGAGTAAAATATAACACCCAGATCTCGAATAGAGTTCGACTTAGCAAGTGGTGGTGTGGTTGACATAAGGTGCATGTAAAATTAATAACGTTCTTTTTTTTTGGTGAAGGTAATGTATTTACACTTAGGTAAACTTAACTTGTGCTTATTACTGGTACAGTAGCCGGACAGTCGGTTCATGTCCTGCTGGAAAAGAGTGCAATCGTTAACAGTTTTCACTGATTTGTACACCTTAGATCATCTGCGTACAAAAGGAACTGAGTATTCTGAAAACATTTCCCTATGTCGTTGACAAATATGTCAAATAATAAAGGCCCAAGGATAGAACCCTATGGAACACCAGCTGTTAACTTGGTAATGTTCGACCTGTATCCGTTGATTTCGAAACTCTGGCAGCGGTTGGTGATATAAGATGCGAACCAACGCAATAAGTTTCCTCTGATTCCATTGAATGCGATTTTATTAAGTAATAATTCGTGATCCACTTTGTCAAAGACCTTGCAAACATCTGTGTACACTGTGTCCACTTGTTCATTAGCGTCAATGTTGTCAAACAAGAAACTAGAGATAGATATGAGGGTTGTGGTAGTAGACCTATGTTTGACAAAGCCGTGTTGTTCCTGTATACTGACATGGTGTAACAATGGATATATTTCGTTATGAACAAGTTTCTCAAAAACCTTTGACAAGGTGGAGAGGATGCAGATTGGACGGTAATTTTCAACGTTATTTTTGGAGCCACTCTTGTGTACAGGTGTGATATTAGCGTATTTCCACCATTTGGGAAACACGCCTTCGGTGATACACTTATTGTAAATAATACTTAACGGCTTATAGATGAAAGCTGCATTGTTCCAGAAAAAGTGCTGGTGTTCCATCAGGTCCAGGTCCTTTTGAAGGATCTAATGACTTGAATTCTTTCAACACATCTTCTTCGCTGAAGTGTAAGTCAGTAGTAATATCTATCTATAATACAATACTAATGAGCCTTCAAAATATTTATATTATATTGTTTGGTGCTACGGAACCCTGTGTGCGTGTGAGTACGACTCCCACTTGGCCGGCTTTTTACTTTTCTTTCTTTTTGCTGTGTCCGTGTCCATATATCTGGTCATGCACGCACGTCACTTGCGACTAAGGACCTGCTAACCTTTCTGAAGAACATTTTATTGGTGATGTTCTTGTCGGTGGATATCGATTGTTTTATTGACTGTTTCGTTGGTCTAGTGGTCGCAATCGCGACTACTGAGCATGAGGTCCTGGGTTCGATTCTCGGGTCGGGCAAATTGTTATTGGGTGTTTCCATCCGGAATTTCTCAGTAGCAGCCACACATAGAGGCGCCCACTATTACATGGTGTTTAAACATAACTGGCGAAATGTGGGTGTATACACTGCATTAGGTACACCTCTGCCTAACCCTTCCGGAATTACAGGCGTGATGTTATGTTAGGTACTGTTTAATAATAAACATAGAATGCTCACCTATTGGTCGTAATCCTTTCACACTAAACAATCCAAATAAAAAAAAATAACCATTCAATAAGCATTTGTTTGTTTTTCCTGTATTATGGAATAAAGGAAAAACAAACAATTGCATTACAAAAATAAAGATCTGCTGGCACCGAGGCGAATCCTGCTCGGGAGGCCGGACAAAACTGTGCGTGTATGTTGTTTTATTGACAACCTCGAGTTTGTGTTCACACTCATGTATAGCTGTGATATTTGCCTAGTTGTCTTCGACATGGCCTGTTAACTACTTTGCTTACGTATTTGACAATACCTAAGCAAAATATATATATACAGCTAGTCTTTACATTTAGTCTTTATAACTTGTTTAAAGTGTAAACGATAAACGAAGACAAAACGAAAACACCACTGTTAAACACATATTTTATAATTATTTTGGTGAAAAAGGAAGAATTTTAAATCAGGTGACCTCGCACGAGAGAATAAGTCAGATGACAAATTATGTGCGTGCAAATTCATTCCGCATCCCGCGCACTAGTTTGACCGGACCTTAACCGTGAAACAATAGGTCGTATGTAATCGCCATTATGGATTATTATATTTAAATCAATGAGGGAACGATCGCCATCGAATTCAGTCTCTATGTATATAATTCTTCCCATTAAAGAATTATTTAAAGTGATTTAATAATATCTATTGAATTACGATTACGAAGCGAGGCAAGCTTTTACAACATAACTGCGAACCGTTATTAGTAGTGCACACGCACAACATTACAAACATGAGAATTATATATGTATTATTATTTTTTTTCGTGTTTGCACCACCGAGCCAGCAAAATGGATTCAACGATCAAAACGGTATGTTTTTTTAGTGATTAGTGTTTTATTGAACAATATAACTGAAGTGCATACTTTTTCTGGTTTAACTATACATAAATAATACAGTTAAACCAGAAAAATTGTGCGCTTTGGTAATCTTTATGGTTTTCAAATTGTAGCCCCCAAAGGAAAGCTTCTAAGTTTTTATTGCCGCGCCTTGTAGTAGAGGTATATCTGTCAGGCTCTAACACCAAAAACGCTCATTGAGAAAAAAAACCGACAACAACGCGTTGTGATATGTTCAAACCGACAACTAAGCGAAATTCGCATTGTGGCTCTTTTAAAAACGAACACAACGCGTTGTAGCAATGAGAAAATGGAACAACGCGTTGTGGTCGGTTTTTTTTCAAACTGTGCGCAGGTGGCAATATTGTGGTCGAAGTCGAAGTTTTCAGGGGTGCTGTGTTACTTACCTTTTCATCAGGTTGTGTGTGTTTGAAAAGTGGCCAGAACGCGTTGTGGCATTTCCTCATCGCCAGAACACGTAGTGCTAAAAAAAGAAAAAAAACACGAATCGAATGACAGAACGCATTGTGGTCGTTTTTAAAGGATTCTTTGTGTAACGTATTTATTTATTTAAAGACTTTGGAAGACTTACAGCTAAATACAACAGTGATAAATAACTGTATGATAATCTGACAGCCAATTACAATTCTTCACGGCTAGAACTTGTTTGGTTTAAATATACTGTGAAACAAAATATACACACTGCCATATAACGCCAAAAAATTAAAAAAAAACATGCAAATAGATCATCACATAAAATATGTAAAAAATAATATAATTAGGACAGGTTATTTAACATGAGAACAAAGTTGTTAAAAATCAATTTAAAAAATAATAAAAAAAACCAAAGTCTAGAGAAATTTAGGCTTTAAAGAAATTCATTATTAATCTTTTTTTGCCGAGGTCACACTTGTTTCAAAAAGATGAAAGTCGAACTGCTTGCACCCCCTATTAAAATACCTGCTTACACGCCCAACGTACAAATTTTGTCTATTGTAATTAGTATTTGCAAATGGCACCCGTAACGGTGGATTAAACCGTTATTACTTGCTTGGAACCTTAAAGTAGAGAGTTGACAAAATAAAAACAATTTACGTCACTTCGAACCGTCTTCAACAAAAAAATACGGTCAGAGATCTCACGACGATTAAAATTAGGTTTATTAGATCTCATTATCGCGTATTCGTATTACCGACGATAGACGATGATGGCCGAAGGGCATACTTTTTCTGTGGTATGTGTTTTCGACGACAAGCGATTCTCATTGGATATATCCACAATATCTGATTTTGACAGTTGACACCCAATGTTTTGTGTTTACGACGAGAAATTACTAATTATTTTCACCATTTTCAGGTACAGATCCCGATTCCTATAATATCACAAATGATCTGAAAGTATCCTTTGGTGTGCTTCAAGATAAATTGAATTTGTCATCAGACCACAATTATACGCCTACGATAATAACGAATCAGCCAGAAAGTTTCAACCGAACAACTAAGCTCGAGACAACACCTAAACGTCCAAAGCCGACACCGAAACTTTGCAAGCAGACTCCGAAAGATCGCATACCACGTCGAAATCAAACAAATAGAAATCGTGTAACTGCTCCAGCAAAACTTTCACGAATAGTGCAAAAGTTAACTCCAGGATCTGGCAACAAAAGTAAACCAACACTTCGCAAGAACAGACCAAATTGTACTCAGCGTAATATTACAACGACAACTGCTACGGAAACTTTAAGTACATTCGTTTATTACGGTAAGTCCTACATTAATAAACATAATCCATCAAGCGTATTGTTCCTAGAGACCTAATTTTAAATTTAGGCTAGGTCTCATTGTGAGTAATGTAGTTATTATATGTTGCAGTAAGTATGATAAATTGAAAATTATTAATAATTATTCATCATTGTTAATAATTACCTCATGATTTGGTAAATGTGTGGATATAAAATTGAAATTCATCACTTTTAGCAGTTTTTATTAATAATTCACTATGCTCGTCAGTGAAAGTAATAAAATAAGACTCAAAGTTATTTGTCCAGTAGGTATTTATTTATAATACCACAGTTATTGTGCTAACAAATAACATAACTAAAAGAAACTTACATACAAAATCGATTATTCATAAGAACCAAGAGCGAGCGTAGCGAGCTCAGGACTTGTGGCACCCCGACTCGGACAGGTTCGAAGGGGATGGCGGGGTCTAGTGAGCGAGCGAAGTGAACGAACTATGACCCCGGCATCCCCTTCGTGTTAGGTTACTTTAAACCCTGCAAATATCAGCCTTATCTACAATCTAGTGATAAGCTTGTTTTATTTTTTTCTTTGTCTTTGAATTAATTGAATTATCACACTGATCGTAATATTGAACAACTAGTAACTCAAATTTGTATTTTCAATTTGCCGCATGAAACATTTGTATGCGCCTACTGTTTGTCGTCCACTTAGTATTTCGTAGCCCATATTCAGTATTTTTGACACCTTTAATAATAATTTATTTTCGCTCCTTTAAAAATTACCCAAATCCTAATAACACTAATTATTATTTAATTTTGCAAAAAAGACTTTTGTAACACTTAGAATTGCAGAAAACGCGCATTTTTCTGCATTTACAGCTTTTATTTATTACAATTATCGGTACTAAGGTTACATTATTAATAATCACCGATAAATGTGATTAATTTCTTACTTGTACCTCGACTTTCGGTAATTATTAATAGTGATGGATAATTATTAATAATTTTCAATTAATCACACTTACTGTAACATATACAGCGCGACCAATCAAGCTATACAAAACCAGTTTATGCGGATCTCTCATTGTACGGGAAACCTATACAAAGCGAGGCCATGCTTTACTGGAAATGTATAGCTTGTATAGTGCATTACAAAACGATTGTTAAAAATAATTTAGTTCTAAAAACCGGCCAAGTGCGTGCCGGAAGAATTCCGTAGTCAGATCGAATAACTAAATATTTTGTTCCACGAAATTACATTTGCATGTTCTCCCAATCATTCCACATAAGAGAACATAATTCAAGTACATTTTTATAAGTGAGTCGACTATTATAAGTTTATTAAACTGACATGGTCACTAACATTATCATTAAAATACGGTGACGAGGGTTTGTTTTTAACTGTTTAAAAACAAAAAAAGTGGCAAATAAAACTCTCATTTTTAACGTTGTCACAAACACAACAAGTTAGTGGAATTCACTGCCGTCTTATCTGTTCCCTGATCATTATAATCGGGATCTAATCAAAATGCGAGTGGATCAGTTTCTTCTAAGCAAGCATGTTCTACCCTAGGGTGCATCATCGCTTCAGAACAGATACAGCCAAACGCAAGCATTAAAAAAAAAACAGATAAAAGTCAATGTCATTTTCAATGTGTTTATATTGCCATGGCGTTTGGTATAATTATGTATTCTACTCTTAGATGCCATGCCATGACATGCCCAATATTTATTCTGCTCTACTGTAAACTACACAGCTCTGTAGTTACTCAACCGTGGTTCAGAATCGCTTGGTAATGGTTGAACAATATAGACTGCCGTTCTGACAAATATTGAGTACATTAAAACTCCTTTCGTGTTAAATGCGTCACATACTTCCTTTCAACTGACGGACTGCCTCGTTGGTCTAGTAGCCGCAAGCGCGACTGCTGAGCAAGAGGTCCTGGTTTCGATTCCCGGGTCGGAGAAAGTGTTATTGGGTTTTTCCATTAGGAATTTCTCAGTAGCAGCCACGGAGTCTGGACAATTGGCTCGCCCCCTATTACATGGGACTTTAACATGACTGGCGAAATGTGGGTGCCCAAGTAGCATTGGGGGTTCTATAATGGTTGACCAATGGTACATTTATTGTTTAAGCTGTCTGAGTAATCTGTATAAAGGCCGTATAGCCAGCTATACGGCATTTATAACACCGGTACAAATTATGCAGCCTTAAGTTCACAAAAGGTGCACAGTAGCTGAATAGTAACACTTTAACGGCTGGTTAAGTGAGCACCTGTGGTCTTAAAGCTGATCAACGGCACCATATAAGATTCCATTCTGCATAAAGACAAGAGAGTTACAAGAAGTAACGAGTAAACAATTATACAGCCTCTATCTCGTATTAAGCTCACTAGTGTACCCTAAAAATTACATTTTGTAATAAACATTACGTATTTCGCCCGTGAGTGTGTAAACAGACATATTTTTTAATGTGACTTTATTATTACTTTTAAGTACTCTGTGTTTATTATATTATATTGTGTTAAAATTTTCACGCGCCTCGGGAATAATGACTTTTTATCAAAAATATAATTCTAAACCAGCAGAGGTGCACAATTCAATTTTTGATAGTTGTGTTTTTATGGCATTGAATCAGTCTATAGTTTTTTATTTGAACATTAACCACAAAATTAATCACGAAAACTTCGTAGTATGTGATAAAATCGTAATTGATTTAGAAATATTATAGGTTATGAGTGAACAAAATGGTGGTCATTGTCACCAGCTACAGTGAGCCATTGTAACTAGAAATAAAAAATGTGACCTCTTTAAAGTGTCACATGTGTCCCATTATAATGTCGTGAGCCCTAGAGAGGTCCACATTGTGTACCATCTTAATGCCAGCAATACATCTTAATAACACCGTACATGTGGACCTTTACATAGCCCGTGCCGTATTTACCCCCTCTTAAATTGCTCTTGTTCGGCTTTTAAAATGAAAGTTAATTTAAAGATGAATGTTATCCTATTATAACACCAATAGTTACTTAATAGGCCACTTTTGCACTTCTATACAAGCCTTATATAGGTATGAGTGAATTTGTTCACTTTAATACAGCTAATGAGCCATGTGTGGCCAATTTTAACGCTTAGAGATCACCGGTGAATTAAATGTGAACTATTAAAGAGAACAAAATGCTACTTGGGTGTACTATTAGGTACACCTTCGCCTAACCCTTTGGGGATTACAGGCGTGATGTTTTGTTATGTTACTTCATTCAATTCATTATTTGCTTTAAGTTATCAAGCAACAATGTTTTAATAACTTCTTCTTTACGTGTTGATAAATCTCGAATTGTGTTAGACCGAGAGTTCGGCGCGGCTTGCCGAGGAGGGGCGCCACCCGGGGGTGGCCGGTCACGTGGTGGCCCGTTCGGGCTCCTCTGGCGACGAGGAGGGCGCAGACGGCGGCTCCGATGCAGAGCGTAAGGCCGAGTTTGCGAAAGAGGTGGAAGCGGCGCTAAGGGCTGTCTCCTATAAGCAGAAGCCCTCCACCAGGCATAAGGCCATGCCCGCGGCGATCGCCTCCATCATGGCGTCAGCGGAGGCCAGATATGCGGGCCAGACGAAGACGCCAAACTGCGGGCAGAGGTCGCGAGCGATCAAGCCAGCCCGTGCCGGTTGTAAACCAGGTCCAGAACCTGGTTCGGCAGAAGCTGGCTGCCTTCCAGGCGCGGTTCTCCGTCTTGGAGGGCATTGTCCTGCGCCCCCCTCTGGCGGCAAACACGGCGCCCCCGGGCCCGAGGCCGGCCACTTATGCGGCTGCTGCGGCCTCCGCACCGGGGCTGTCCAGCCGGCCCCCCGACAGGGTTGCGTCGGCCCCCGAAGGGCCGGCTCCGGCCAAGAAAGCGGCGGTCCTGAGGCAGGGCAAGGCGGGGGCCCAAAAGAAGGGCAAGGTGGTGACTGTACCACCGCCAGCCGCGAGACAGCCGCCACCACCAGGTAGGTGGCCGGAGAGAGAACGAGGGAGCGGAAGGCGGCCAAAAATTTAAGGAAGCGGGAGCGAAAGCGCCGTCAAAAGGAACGGAGTGACGTGGCTAGGCTCAGCGCCCCGAAGACCGCAGCTGTAGTAATTACACTACAGCCGGACGCGGAAAAGAGGGGTGTGAGCTACCGCGACGTGCTCGCTAAGGGGAGGGCGACGGTGGATCTCGGAAAGTTCGGGATCACTGGGGGCCTCCGGCTTAGAGTCACCGCGACAGGGGCTCGAGTGCTGGAGATCCCCGGCGAAACCCGTGGCCCGTCCGCTGACGCTCTGACTGAAAAGTTTAGAGGGGCCCTAAATGCGGACGAGGCCCGAGTGTCCAGGCCCGTCAAATGCGTAGACCTGCGCATCCTGGGTCTGGACGACTCGGTGACCGAGGAGGAGGTGGTGGCCGCCGTCACCAGGACCGGTGGGTGCCCTGCCGAGCAGGTCAAGGCGACACCTTACGACCGGACCTCTCGGGCATGCGAACCGTAACGGTAAGCTGCCCTGTGACGGCGGCGAAAGCCATTGTGGAGGGCCGAAGGCTCTTGGTGGGCTGGGTGTCGGCGCAGGTTAAGCTGCTGGAACCCAGACCTCTGAGGTGCTTCCGCTGCCGTGTGGGGCACCACGTGTCGGTCCGGTGCACCTCGGAGGTGGACCGCAGTGGCCTATGCTTCCGCTGCAGCCAGCCCGGTCACATGGCCGCGGCTTGCTCCGCCGCGCCGCACTGCGCCGCATGTGCGGCATCTGGCAAGCCGGCCAATCACCGGGCAGGGAGCAAGGCCTGCGGTACACCCGCCAAGGCCAAGGCCAGGGGCAACGGAAGGCCCTCTGCTACCACCGCCGAAACCCCCACCGTCGGTCGCCACCACCGCAGCCCCCACCACTGTAGCCACTGCTGCAACTTCTGCAGCGGGGCCCTCGCAAGGGGCCTGGGAGGGGGCTGAAATGGAGTGCCAATAACGGCCCCATTGCACCTTCTCCAAGCGAACATCAACCGCTGCGCCTGCGTCGAGTGGTCGATTAACGTCGCCGTGGTCGCTGAGCCGTACTGTGTCCCGCCCAGGGATGACTGGGTGGAGGACCTTAGCGGCTCAGTGACCATAATTGCGTCGGCCGCCGCCGGTACCCCGACCCTTGAGAGTGTCAGGAAGGGTCAAGGGTGCGTAGCAGCACGGTTCGGGGAGGTCGTTGTAGTGGGAGTCTACTTCTCCCCGAACCGAACTCTCGCCGAGTTCCACAACCTCCTCAGGGAGTTGAGAGTCGTCATCGGGAGCTATGCTCTCCCATGACAGATAGTGCAAAGAAATCTGTCATTGTGTCGACACAATCTGTCATTTTGTCGATTCTTCCGTCAAAGAAATCCTTGTCTACGGTGGTCATGCTACGGGGGCTGGTCGTCCTAAATCGGAATTCTGTCCCCACGTGCGTGCAGATGCGGGGCGAGTCGGTGGACATATCGTTCGCTAGCCCCGCTCTGTCACCGCATGTCGTTGACTGGCGCGTCATGGAGGGGGTGGAGACCTATTCCGACCACCGGTACATTCGGTTCGACGTCTCCACCCAGACCTCAAGCGCGCCGGTCCTCCAGGCCCCGAGTGGTCCGCGATGGGCGCTGAAGCAGCTGGACCGGGAGCTCCTCCTGGAAGCCTCGATCGTGCAGGCCTGGGTGTCATCACCGGCCAGGCCTGCCGACATCAACAACGAGGCGGGTTGGTTCCAGGAGGTCATGTCCGAGGTTTGCGACGTGGCAATCCCCCGAGTTCGGCCAGGAAGTGCCCGGCGTCAGGTGTACTGGTGGTCGCGAGAGCTGACGTCTCTGCAAGAGGCGTGCTTTGCCGCACGGCACCGGTACGCCAGGTATCGCAGGCTCCGCATCCGCCCTCCGGATGCGGCAGCCATTGAAGCGGAGCTTTACGAGGGGTACAGAGCGGCGAAGACCGTCTTCCAAGAGGCTGTCGGGCAGGCCACGTGGCCCGCGAGGAGATGCTGGAGTCTCTGAACGGAGAACCGGTGGGGCGCCCTTACAAGATGGTGCGGGACAAGATCCGCACCCGGGCCCCCCCGCTGACGCAGAGTCTCCGGCCTGAGCTCGTGGAGTACGTGGTGAGCGCTCTGTTCCCTTCGCGAGGGAAGCATCCACCCCCACCTATGGCTCCGCCGCCACTTGCGGTGCCGGAAGCGGACCACACCGATGACGACGTTCCGGAGGTGACTGGGGTAGACCTGAGAGTGGCGAGTGGTGTACGCAGGCTGAAAGCCAGAAATACCGCCCCGGGACCCGATGGCTTGCCTGGCAAAGCCTGGGTCCTGGCCTCTGAGGCTCTCGGGCCCCGACTGGAAGGGCTCCTAAGCGCATGCTTGGAAAGAGGCCAGTTCCCGCTTTGTTGGAAGACGGGGAAGCTGGTCCTCATCCGGAAGCCATTTGAGTTAGACAAAAACTTATATTAGCTAAAACTATTCAATTACTTTACTAAAATTAATTAAAATCTTTTAATAATAATGTTCTTAGCAGCCTTTCTAACGCTAGTTTTGATTCAAAAGACCCCAATATACGGCACATTATTTTCTACAGTTTGTCAAGAATTCAATAAAACGTGTCCTTTAAAAACAGTTAAAGTCAATTCTAAATCTAAATTAAGTGAATGGGCCACTGCGGGAATAAGAGAAAGCAGAGATACTTTATATAATTTATATCACGAAAAATCTTTAACTTCAGATCAAGTTTTTTATAATTATGTTAGAAACTATTCAATGCTAATAACAATTCATGCTATAGTCTCAACTATGGATGTACAAACTTTGATAGACATTCCCCAAAGATCTTCGGTCAGTTTGACTTTTATTTGCCGGAAAGCTTTAATAACTATCATAGGGCTTATGTGTTTAAATTTAGATTCAGCCGGGCAGCCAGACACATTCGCCTTTAATAAACCAATTGAGACTTCAGGAGAGGAATTAAGAGCCTCCGTAGTTTTTAACGGTATATCGGTAAAAAAAAAATACAAATTCATGAGCTGCTTCCTGATTACAGCTTTTAGGACCACACGCTGTATCTAATGTGTAGCTAGTGTTACGTATTTTCTTCCTGTTAGTCTCGTTATTTATGACTTTCCAAACAGTCTTAATTTTGTTTTCTGCTGTTTTGATCTTGTTGCTAATGTGCAAGGCTTTGGCAGCCTTGCAGGTATTTCTAAAAAATTTTGAATGCTTAGCAACATACTTGTTAAAAGTTTCAGTGTTTTAGATCAGAATCAATTGTCTTTGAAAATAGATAATCAGACCATTTCTGATAAGCTAGAAGTCGCTGAGACTCTAGAAACTTTCTTTAACAACATTCCGTTAGAGGTTACGAAATCTCTCACCTCTTCTTCTAAAATGGCTGAAGCTCTTCTTAAAGAAAACTTTACTGAGGACATACCAAACTTCTAATTTAAACCAATATGTATTGCCACAATTAAAAACGCATTCGAAAGTCTCAACATAAAAAATACTGAAGACTTATGGGGGATATCCAACAAGGTTCTTGGAGATATTATTGACTCAATCGCACCTGTCCTAACTGGCATATTCAATCAATTTTTGGACAGCGGCAAGTTTCCTGAACTAATGAAACATAGTAAAGTAGTACCAATTTTCAAATTGGGTTGTAAGAGTGATCCTTCAAATTATAGACCTATATCTGTGCTTCCAGCACTGAGTAAAATCTATGAAAAAATCATGCTGGACCAGATGTTGTCTCACTTCAACTCAAATGGGATTCTGCAAAGACAACAATTTGGTTTCACGAAGGATACGTCGACAACGGACGCGGGAGTAAAACTCATCAGTCACATTTTGGAATCTTGGGAGAAGTCCCAGGATGCCATTGGCATTTTCTGTGATCTCTCAAAAGCGTTTGACTGCGTCGACCACAACACACTGATCTGTAAATTACACCACTACGGAATTCGTGGACAAGCTGATCTTATTCTTTCCTATTTATCTAACAGGCAGCAAAAAGTAAATGTAAATGGGGTGACGTCCTCCGGGTCTCTAGTCAAGATCCCCAAGGTTCAATTCTCGGTCCTTTCCTATTTTTTGTTTACATTAATGATCTCCCTTATTATGATGGCCAAATTATCGGGTATAATTCTATTTGCTGATGACACTTAGCTAATTTTTAAAATAGATTGAAAAGATACATGTCAACGAAAGTCTCAACTGTACTCTCGAAATGGTTCGCAGCTAACAATCTTTTACTGAATGCGAACAAAACAAAATTTCTGAAGTTCTCTTTACCGAATTTACCACAACGGGATCTGGATTTGAATCTTGACGGCAAAAACTTGATGTTATAGCGGAAACTGTATTCTTAGGGATTACTATCGATTAAAAATTGCAGCGGGGTGCACACATTAGAACTCTTTCGGGTAGGTTAAGCTCAGCTGCATATGCAGTAAGAAAAATAAGGCAGTTAACTGATGTGGCTACAGCTAGGCTAGTATACTATGCTTATTTCCACAGTATTATGTCTTCTGGCATTCTGCTGTGGGGATCAGCAGCAGACGTTGACTCAATTTTCATTCTACAAAAGACTGCCCAGTCCGTGCGCTCTATAAAATGGATCCATAATATAAATACACGCAGTAAACACGAAATTGTAATACCTAAGTTCAGATTAACAAAAACTAGCAAGTCTTTTCTTATAAACAGTATACGCTTTTAAAACAAGTTGCAAACAAGTTATAGAACTGACCGATGGAAAGTTCAAAAACTACATCAAACGTGTCAAAAATCAAGTACTACGTTGAAGATAAAAAAGTTTGGCTTTAGTTCCTTCTGCGTATGCGGCTTCCCTGGTAGCTCATAAACGACACAAATATGTGGATGTCTCTAACTATTCTCAATCTAATTTTTTCTCTTCTTTCGAATCAGATTTTTACAATAGTTTTCAAATCATTTATATATCTTTTGCTCAGAATAGTTACAGTGTAGTGATGTAAGTGCATATTATGCTAGTGTGTAAGCCTATATACTGAAGAACCTTGAATAAACGTTTAGTATTAGATCAGCATTCATTGGTTTTACTTGTCTCCAAATCCCAACCTCACATGGCGACCCTGCCATCTCGGATTCGCACTCGCGCCTCGGTACCGTGCCCTTTTAAGGAAAGCGCTACCTAAACAAATAATTAATTGTCACAGTGAACGTTTAAATAATTAAGATGAAGTCACATATCATTTATTGCTTTTGCTATAAACTAACGTGTTCGAGTGAAGAGAAAGTGCAACAAAATGTGCAACTCGCAAAACAATAAGGAGCAGGTGGTGATTGCGCAGAATGCTGCTGCAGGGAGAAACTCCGCTCAAGTTGACCAGTTAATGTACCATGCCAGCACTACAAACAATGTTCTAATTGCAATTGTCTTGTTGCTAGCTCTTGGTGGGCTCATCGTGGTATATCGTATGTACCGAAGATGTCATCGACGGATGGTGGAGAGACATGCTAATGATATAGTACTCAGGAGGTATGCCAGCATTTTTAGAGGACGTCGTGCACCAGCAGAACAAGAATACGGCAGAGAATGTACGCGTGGTAATAACGAGTGCGACAAATAAATAACTAATTCGTGAAGTGTTAAAAAAAAAAAAAAGTGGAAGTGCGCGGAAAATTAGAGGAAGTGCGCGAAAAAAGCAATTAATTCATGTAATACGGTCTCGACAAAGTGCGGTACGGTTATAAAAGTTACGTTATGGACACTAAGTTACGCAGTATGTATCGGAGAAGTTTGGTATGTATTATATTTAGTATACTAATGTTATAGAGTTGTGTTCACTATATCAAATTTTATAGAGTTATGTTCATTTAATGGCAGAATTTTTAAAAACTATTTGCGAAGAACTCATAAAGATAAGAGTTTATTTAATAAAAATTGGTCCCTCTAGGCGCCAAGGAAATATATGTGAGAAAAAGTTGAGTGAAGCTAAAACTCTATACCAGCAGTATACGAAATTTAAAGAAGAAATAAGTAGGATACTACAGACGAAAAAGGAATATGAAGTTAAATTAATAAATCAGTTTAGCGAAAATATTGAAAAGTTGTATTCAGAAATTGCTGATTTGTGTAAGATTAAGCCAATAGATTGTGTCACAATGGCGAAATTTGACTTAAAAATTGCGCTAAATTTATTACCAGTCCTAAATGACACAGAATTAACCACTATGCAATTAATTGATGGTATCGAATATTACGATTCTGTTCTAGAGGATGCTTCGAAAAGTAATTTAATAGAATTCGTATTAAAAAGTCGGTTATCACAATCTGCAAAATTAAAACTATCTAAAAAATATAATAAGGTATCTGAATTACTGAGAGATATGAAGTTGCACCTACTACCTAAAAAATCATTCATAGCATTATCCAGTAAACTACAGTCGGTAAAACAAAGCGAAAAATCAATATCTGACTATGGTCAAGAAATTTCAAACTTATTCGTTGACCTCACGATTTCGCAGTCCGAAGGCCACGAAGACAGTTACGATGTATTAAAACGCGTTAACGAAAAGCTCGCTATAAAGCGCTTTGCTGACGGACTACGAAACCGTAGGTTAAGCACAATAATAGCTGCAAGAAATTATAGTTGTTTGAACGATGCAATACAGGCGGCTGTGGACGAAGACATTTCGTCAACTGTAAAACAAAATGATATTTTGACAATGCGGAAACCAAACAGGTATTTTGTTAGCAATTACAGAGGTAATCAGAGAGGTATGCGTTCCACCTCACGGCCGAGGAATACCCATCGGGCAGGTCGCTACCAGCAGAGGGGTTCCACTCGAGGTTGGACTGACACATCATATCGAGGTCGTTCAACAGTACGAGGATATCGAGGTAGGTCCTATCAAAATTATAGCCGTGGTAGGCAACAACAAAGAGGCGGACAGATACAAGTTATAACCGGGAACTCGGAGCCCCAAGTTCCACCGGAAAACGTCGGAGAGGAAAACAACCAGCAGTTTTTTCGAGGCTAAAAATAACTTTATATATTCATATAATAATTCGCTATTAGCCACTTTATCCATAGACGGTGCAGCATATTCATGGCTAATCGATACGGGAGCATCGATTTCAGGTATTAAACAAGAGTACATTAGTAAACATAACATTCCTATCCATAAATGGACGACAACTATAAACGGGATTGGAGGCAAAGTACGGGCAATAGGCTACGCGTGTATAAAATTGACAACTCAGACATATTGTTTTAGTCACAAGTTTTATGTTTTTGATTCGTTGCCATGTAAGGCGGATGGCATCATTGGATATGATTTCTTAAACAAGTTTGGATCGTGTATAGACTTACAAAGTAAAGAAATGACTCTTTATACTTCGTTTAACAACAAGATAGTTTTAAAGTTAAATAACCAGCTTAAACATATGTTTAATATACCATCTAGGTCTGAATCAATCCATTATTTAGATACAAATATGAATGAAGAATGTGTGGTCTGTGCGAAAGAGTTGTCTGAGGGTATATTTATGGCTAGTACTATAGTCTCACCGGTCAATGGCAAGATCCCTCTTAGAATACTAAATACGACTGAAAAAACTGTAACCTTAACTGAAATTAAGCCAAGTATACATAAGTTAAGCGAATACAATTTATGTTCATTTGATAGTTGCACACAAGGCGCCGATCGTGTAAAAACTTTGTTATCAAACCTCAACTTAAAACATTTGAACTTAGAAGAAAAGATTGCGGTTCAAAACGTGTGTGCTAAATATGCTGACATCTTTTATTTGCCAGGGGATATATTAAAAACTACACCTATTTACAATCACAAAATACATTTAAAAGAACATGCTAGTCCCATCTATATGAAACCATACAGATTGCCACATTCTCATAAACCCGAAATTGAGAAACAAATAAAAAACATGTTATCACAAAATATTATAGAACCCTGTTCAAGCGAATGGTCAAGCCCAGTACTTCTAGTACCAAAAAAAATTGATACCACGGGACAAAAGAAATTTCGTTTAGTTATAGATTATAGGAAATTAAATAACGCTATTAAAGACGACAAATTCCCACTGCCAAATATAACGGACATCCTTGATTCTCTTTCCGGTTGTATCTATTTCACACATCTAGATTTATATCAAGGATTTTATAACGTAAATCTCGATAAACACAGTAGAAAATACACAGCCTTTTGTTCCGGTCAGTACCAAATGACCAGGATGCCAATGGGTCTAAAAACGAGCCCAAATTCTTTCTCAAGAATGATGAATATGGCAATGGCCGGATTAACGTATGAAAAATGTTTAGTGTACTTAGATGACGTAGTGGTTTATGGGAAATGTTTAAATTCAGCAACTAAAAACTTAATAGACGTGTTTGAAAGATTGCGAAAAACTAACTTAAAATTAAACCCCATAAAATGTGATTTCCTCCGAAAAGAGATGTTATACTTAGGTCACGTAATATCGTCAGACGGTGTACAACCGGACCCCGAAAAATTGAATGTAGTTAAAAATTACCCAGTACCAAAAAACTCGGACGAGGTAAAGCGATTTGTCGCTTTCGCTAATTACTATAGGAAATTTATTAATAAATTTGCAGCAATAGCACAACCCTTAAATAATCTTTCAAAGAAAAATACTAAATTCCAATGGACAGACGACTGTCAACAGTCATTCGATCTTTTAAAACAATTATTAATGAACCCTCCAATACTTCAATATCCCAATTTTTCATCTGACAACGTGTTCACCTTGCAAACAGATGCTTCGGGTTATGCAATAGGAGCCGTGTTAGCCAATCAAAACGGAAAACCCGTCGCATACGCCAGCAGAACACTTAACAAGGCCGAAAAAATGTATCCGACAATAGAAAAAGAATTACTTGCCATTGTCTGGGCCATAAAACACTTTAGGCCATACCTGTACGGTCGTAAGTTTAAGGTCCTAACCGACCATAAACCACTAATATATTTATTTAATATTAAAGACCCGTCCAGTAGATTAATGAAGTTTCGGATTTTGTTAGAAGACTATGATTTCTATGTGGAATACGTGAAAGGATCGGATAATGCAGCTGCAGATGCATTGTCACGAATAACAATAACATCAAAGGATTTGAAAGAGATGCATGAATGTGTTTTAAATGTACTTACGCGGGCACAGAAAAAGAAGTTATGTACGGGACAAGACAATTCAGATACTATGGTTACTACTGATGGATGGTCTGATCAGCCAAACGTCGTGGAAACTCATAGTAAGCCGAAAATGTCAATTGAACTTACATTAACATGTAATAAAACTATAAATAAATTAAGAAAGGAAAACGTCATAGTAGAAGAAAGTCAATTATTTGTATACGTACCGAAAAATATGGTAATATACATAAAACCAGAACCTCAATCACAATCGACGCCAGGCGCTTTTGTGAGAGAACTGGAAACATTTTGTGGAAAATTAAAAATTGACGAAATATATTTTCTTAAAAATAAACAAAATAGTATGTTTATAAAATTAATAGCACAAGAAATAAAGCAAAGTAGCCCGTGGTTAGGTCCAAGATTATGCATATTAGATGACGTAATACGAATACAGGATAAAGATGAAATTAGAGTCATTCTAAACGACTTCCATCTGTTACCTACAAGTGGCCACGCAGGTATCAGACGGATGGTCAATAACATAAAAAAGTACTATTATTGGGCAGGTCTCGAACGCGATGTCACTGATTACATAAAAAGATGTGACAAATGCCAAAAACAAAAATATTCGGTCCATATTAAGGAACCCATGACTATAACCTCAACAGCGCACGCTGCATTTGAGAAAATATTTATGGACGTTGTAGGTCCGTTAGATAGGGACATACAAGGTAACTCATATATATTAACGCTTCAATGCGAATTAACAAAATACGTCGAGGCATATCCTTTAAAAACAAAAAGAAGTGAGGAAATTGCTAAAGAATTTGTAAATAATTTCATTTTACGACATGGAATTCCCAGAGAAATAGCGACTGATAGGGGTGCAGAATTTATGTCTGAAACAATGACAGAAACTTGTAAATTACTACATATAAACAAAATTAACGCTACTGCTTATCACCACGAGAGCATAGGCTCACTCGAGAACACACATAAGCATTTAGGTGCATTCCTGAGAATCCAAACAGATAATCACCCGGAATCGTGGAGTACTTGGTTACCTTATTGGTGTTTCAGCTATAACACATCAGTTCACACCGAAACTAAATACTCACCTTTTGAGTTAGTATACGGTAAAAAATGTAACTTACCCAGTAATGTAACCAAGGCCGTGGAACCACTTTATAATATTGACGATTATCCTTTACAGCTAAAATATAGACTACAAGTATCCACTAAAGAAGCTCGTGATAATTTGATACAATCAAAAACATCTAGAAAAATAAAATACGATCAAAGAATTAACCCAATCGTATACAAAAAGAACGACTTAATCTTAGTTAAGAACGAGACTGGTAATAAATTTACCAATATTTATTCAGGTCCTTATATTGTGATTAAAGACATGCCACCTAATGTGGAAATATTAAAGAATAACAAAATTGATGTAGTACATAAGAACCGTACCAAACTGTATAATAGTTAATACGCATATTGTAGTGAAAAAAAAAAAAGAAAAAAATAATAATAATTATAATCTAATGTAAAATCATGTAACTAATCATAATTGTATTGTTTTGTATGTTATCCGTTATTTAAAAAAAAAAAAAAAGAACATGTAATTAATAATATTACTATAATGAATGCATGTAATCATAATATATTCTGTCCATGTACTCGAAAAAAAATGATAATAATAATAACCTATATAACTTAAGCAATAAGATAAAAATAAAATAATATAGTTAATTATTTTATTTTCCCTTACCGAGGGAGATGTAGTGATGTAAGTGCATATTATGCTAGTGTGTAAGCCTATATACTGAAGAACCTTGAATAAACGTTTAGTATTAGATCAGCATTCATTGGTTTTACTTGTCTCCAAATCCCAACCTCACAACAGCACTGATAACAATATTTGTGTCACTTGTTTAATTTAGTACTTTACAATTCTTTTTTTTTTACCTTTGTCTAGATTCTTTTTTATCGATTGTTTGTATATGTGTAAACATTGTAGGCTTTGTAGATTCCCAGCTGCTTGTTAACTTTTGTAAACTTTTTTTTTTGTTCTACTTTTTTGTGTAGTAAGCAACGACTTATTGTCGGGCCTACGCTGTCCCCCCACACTTAAGTACAAATACTGTATCCACGATAATATTGTAACACCAAATGATTTGAAAAGAGTAACCATGGAGTTTCTTGCCGGTTCTTCTCCATAGGAAACGACCAACCCGAACCGCGCACCTTTTTTTCGACGTTTTATACGTGCCCCGGTGTGGGCGCGTTCTTTGAGGCGGCAAGCCGCCCGCTACCTGAACGCGCCCCAAAAGGGGATAGCCCTAAGGCTAGTCCTGGGGTACCACACGATCTCCGGTGGCGAGCCTCCTTGCCGGATTGCCGCCATGGGATCTGGAGGCGATAGTCCTCGCGCGCCTTCACGAATGGCACGCGGAGGCACTTCGTCGGGGGGAAATTGCGCTGAAGCGGCAAATCGCCGCTCAGCGGACATACCTCCGGCGCGATCTCATGGTGACTGTCACAACCCCGTGCAGGGCACGCCACCATAGTGGCGATAAGTCCCCTCTTTGAGAAGTGGCTAGAGAGGCGCCACAGCGCCCTCACCTTCCGCCTGACGCAGGTCCTCACCGGACACGGTTGTTTCGGGAGGTTCCTGCACCGAATCGGGCTGGAGGAAACGCCCTGGTGTTTCCATTGCGAGGATCGTCTGGAGGACACGGTGCAGCACACTGTGGAGGTCTGCCTCGCTTCGGCAGAGCAGCGCCGTGTCCTTGTAGCGGCGATTGGTGGCGGCGATCTCTTGCGCCCGGCCCTGGTGCAAGCCATGGTCCGGAGCGAGAGGGAATGGGAAGCCGTCACCTCCTTCTGCGAAGCAGTCAGGCTAGCGAAGGAGGTGGCGGGACGTGAGAGGGAAAGAGTCTCACGTCCCAGCCGCCGCGGGAGACGCCCTGGGCGTCGGGGGTCACGTGGTGGCCACCGGCCACCGTAGGCGCGGGCCTGTGGACGGTGAGTTATGGACTAGCTCGCCGTCCGACCGTCTTATGACGACAGGCCGTGTCGACGGCGCGTTCGTGTTCCACGCACGCCTCAAAGAGATGTCAGCAACCACGTAGGGGTCCGCATGGGCCGATGCCGAGACTGTTGGAAAGAGATACCGCGGCCCTGGAACACAAAAGAAAGAACATGGATGGGTTTTCGTCAGTACAAGTCTGACACTCCCTTCCGCTACGCCCAGAGCGGGGGGGTCATTTGATGATTTCATCATCATTCTCTTGCCCTTATCCCAATTCATTTGGGGTCGGCGCAGCATGTCTTCTTCTTCCATACTTGTCTATTACTGGTCATCTCATCCGACACCTCCTTTCTTGCCATATCATTCTTTATACAGTCCATCCATCGTTTCTTTGGTTTTCCTCTACTCATATACCCATCCACATTCATACTCAAAACTTTCCTCACAACATTTTTCTCATTCCTCCGCATCACATGCCCATACCACGACAACATTTGATGATTTCCCATCCTAAAAAAAAAATTCTGTATTACTTACCTTTTCATCAGGTTGTGTGTTTGAAAAAGTGGTCAGAACGCTTTGTGGCATTTCCTCAACGCCAGAACACGTAGTGCTAAAAAAACAAAACAGCCACGAAGCGAATGACAGAACGCATTGTGGTCGTTTTTATAGGAGCCACGACGGAAATTTCGAAATTTTTGTTTTCAACAAATAAATACGGTCGGAGATCTCAAAACGATTAAAATTAGGTTTATTAGATCTCATTATCGCGTATTCGTATTACCGACGATAGACGATGATGGCCGAAGGGCATACTTTTTCAGTGTTATGTGTTTTCGACGACAAGCGATTCTCATTGGAGCGATTCTTAACAGAGTTACGCAATTTGTGTACCTAGGTCATGTTGTGAATGAGGACCTGACCGATGAAGCAGATATAGAGAGGGAACGTAGGACGCTGACGATTCGTTGTAATATGCTGGCACGCAGATTTTCCCGATCTTCTTATGCGGTAAAGAAGACATTGTTTAGGGCATACTGCCAGTCTTTTTATACGTGTACTTTGTGGACTAGCTACACGCAGCGAACCGTCGGTGCCCTGCGGGTCCAATATAACAATGCTTTCAGGTTGCTGATGGGATTGCCTCGCTACTGCAGTGCGTCAGCAATGTTTGCTGAAGCTCAGGTGGATGGCTTTCACGCCATAATACGTAAAAGAGCAGCATCGCTGATGCGGAGGGTGAGGAGCAGTCCCAACAGCTACCTGAGTGTAATTGCAGACTATATCCATAGTCCTGTTTGGAGGCATTGGATTGGGCTGCATATATTGTAGGCTGACTAGGCGTTCTCTTATGTGTTGTATTGTGACTTACTAACATAGCTTTAAGTTATCTTGATGTACTACTAACACTCTATGGACCGAAAAGTCTGAAATAAATGTTTTGAATTGAATTGAAAAATTGGATATATCCACAATATCTGATTTTGACAGTTGACACCCAATGTTTGTGTTTACGACAAGAAATTACTAATTATTTTTACCATTTTCAGGTTCAGATCCCGATTCCTATAATATTACAAATGATCTGGAAGTTACCTCTGGTGTGCTTCAAGATAAATTGAATTCGTCATCAGACCACAATTATACGCCTACGATAATACCGAATCAGCCAGAACGTTTCAACCGAACAACTAAGCTCGAGACAACACCTAAACGTCCAAAGCCGACACCGAAACTTTGCAAGCAGACTCCGAAAGGTCGCAAGCAGACTCCGAAAGGTCGCAAGCAGACTTCGAAAGGTCGCAAGCAGACTCCGAAAGGTCGCAAACCATCTCCGAAACGTCGTGTACCAACTCCAAAACGTGGAAATCCAGCAACAACACGTCGAAATCAAACAAATAGACGTCGTGTACCTGCTCCAGCAAAACCTCCACGAATAGTGCAAAAGTTAACTCCAGGATCTGGCAAAAAAAGTAAACCAACACTTCGCAAGAACAGACCGATTTGTACTCAGCGTAATTTTACAACGACAACTGCTACGGAAACTTTAAGTACATTCCTTTATTACGGTAAGTCCTACATTCCTAAACATAATCCATCAAGCGTATTGTTAGAGATTCCTAGAGACCTAATTTTAAATTTAGGCTAGGTCTCATTGAGAGTAATATAGTTGTTACGGTAAGTATCATAAATTGAAAATTATTAATAATTATCCATCATTGTTAATAATTACCTCATGATTTGGTAAATGTGGATATAAAATTGAAATTCATCACTTTTAGCAGTTGTTATTAATAATTCACTATGCTCGTCGGTAAAAGTAATAAAATAAGACTCAAAGTTATTTGTCCAGTAGGTATTTATTTATAATGCCACAGTTATTGTGCTAACAAATAACATAACTAAAAGAAACTTACATACAAAATCGATTATTCATAAGAACCAAGAGCGAGCGTAGCGAGCTCAGGACTTGTAGCACCCTGACTCGGACAGGTTAGGGTTCGAAGGGGATGGCGGGGTCTAGTAAGCGAGCGAAGTGAACGAACTATGACCCCGGCACCCCCTTCGTGTTAGGTTACTTTAAACCCTGCAAATAGGAGCCTTATTTATAATCTAGTGGTTAATAAGCTTGTTTTATTTTTATCTTTGTCTTTGAATTAATTGAATTATCACACTGATTGTAATATTGAACAACTAGTAACTCAAATTTGTATTTTCAATTTGCCACATGAAACATTTGTATGCGCCCACTGTTTATCATCCACTTAGTATTTCAGAAGCCCATATTCAGTATTTTTGACACCTTTAATTATAATTTATTTTCGCTCCTTTAAAAACTACCCTAATCCTAATAAAAAAATTATTATTATTTAATTTTGCATAAAGACTTTTGTAGCACTTAGAATTGCAGAAAACGCGCATTTTTCTGCATTTACAGCTTTTATTTATTACATTTATCGGTACTAAGGTTACATTATTAATAATCACCGATAAATGTGATTAATTTCTTACTTTTACCTCGACTTTCGGTAATTATTAATAATGATGCATAATTATTAATAATTTTCAATTAATCACACTTACTGTAACATATACACGGCGACCAATCAAGCTATACAAAACCAGTTCATGCGGATCTCTCATTGTACGGGAAACCTATACAAAGCGAGGCCATGCTTTACTGGAAATGTATAGCTTGTATAGTGCATTACAAAACGATTGTTAAAAATAATTTACTTCTAAAAACCGGCCAAGTGCGTGTCGGAAGAATTCCGTAGTCAGATCGAATAATTAAATATTTTGTTCCACGAAATTAGATTTGCATGTTCTCCCAATCATACCGTATAAGAGAACATAATTCAAGTACATTTTTATAAGTGAGTCGACTATTATAAGTTTTTTAAACTGACATGGTCACTAACATTATCATTAAAATACGATTACGTTTGTTTTTAACTGTTTAAAAACCAAAAACAGTGGCAAAAAACTCGCATTTTTAATGTTGTCACAAACACCGCAAGACTGTGGAATTCACTACCGTCTTATCTGTTCCCTGATCATTATAATCGGGATCTATTCAAAGTGCGAGTGGATCAGTTTCTTCTAGGCAAGCATGTTCTACTCTAGGGTGCATCATCGCTTCACAACAGATACGGCCAAACGCAAGCCTATTTAGTATTTAAAAAAAACAGATAAAAGTCAATGTCATTTTCAATGTGTTTATATTGCCATGGCGTTTGGTATAATTATGTATTCTACTCTTAGATGCCATGCCATGACATGCCCAATATTTATTCTGCTCTACTGTAAAAGGATCAAAGAACTACACAGCTCTGTAGTTACTCAACCGTGGTTCAGAATCGCTTGATAATGGTTGAAGAATTTAGACTGCCGTTCTGACAAATATTGAGTACATTAAAACTCCTTGCGTGTTAATTGCGTCACATACTTCCTTTCTACTGACGGACTGCCTCGTTGGTCTAGTGGCCGTAAGCGCGACTGCTGAACAAGAGGTCCTGGTTTCGATTCCCTTGTCGGAGAAAGTGTTATTGGGTTTTTCCATCAGGAATTTCTCAGTAGCAGCCACGGAGTCTGGACAATTGGTTCGCCCCCTATTACATGGGACTTTAACATGACTGGCGAAATGTGGGTGCCCAAGTAGCATTGGGGGTTGTATAATGGTTGACCAATGGTACACATTTATTGTTTATATAAATGCTGTATAGCCAGCTATACAGCATTTATAACACCGGTACAAATAAGGCAGCCTTAAGTTCACAAAAGGTGCACAGTAGCTGAATAGTAGCACTTTAACGGCTGGTTAAGTGAGAACCTGTGGTCTTAAAGCTGATCAACGGCACCATATAAGATTCCATTCTTCATACACACAAGAGAGTTATAAGAAGTAACGAGTGAACAATTATACAGCCTCTATCTCGTATTAAGCTCACTAGTGTACCCTAAAAACTACATTTTGTAATAAATATTACGTAATTCGCTCGTGAGTGTGTAAACAGACATATTTTTAATGTGACTTTATTATTACTGGTAAGTACTCTATGTTTATTATATTATATTTTGTTAAAATTATAGGTAATGTAAATTTATTGTAAAGTATATACATATTTAGAGTTAAAATTTTCAGGCGCCTCGGGAATAATATGGTTTTATTAAAAATATAATTCTAAACCAGCAGAGGTGCACAATTCAATTTTTGATAGTTGTGTTTTTATGGCATTGAATCAGTCTATAGTTTTTTATTTGAACATTAACCACAAAATTAATCTCTAAAACTTCGTAGTATGTGATAAAATCGTAATTAATTTAGAAATATTATATGGTTATGAGTGAACAAAATGGTGGACATTGTCTCCAGCTACAGTGAGCCATTGTAACTAGAAATAAAATATGTGACCTCTTTAAAGTGTCACATGTGTCCCATTATAATGTCGTGAGCTCTAGAAAGGTTCACATTGTGTACCATCTTAATGCCAGCAATACATGTGGACCTTTAAATAGCCCGTGCCGTATTTATCCCCTCTTAAATTGCTCTTGTTCGGCTTTTAAAATGAAAGTTAACTTAAAGATGAATGTTATCCTATTATAACACCAATAGTTACTTAATAGGCCACGTTTGCACTTCTATACATGCCTTATATAGGTATGAGTGAATTTGTTCACTTTAATACAGCTAATGAGCCATGTGTGGCCAATTTTAACGCTTAAAGATCACCGGCGAATTAAATGTGAACTATTAAAGAGAACAAAATGCTACTTGGGTGTACTATTAGGTACACCTCCGCCTAACCCTTTGGGGATTACAGGCGTGATGTTTTGTTATGTTACTTCCTTCAATTCATTATTTGCTTTACGTTATCAAGCAACAATGTTTTAATAACTTCTTCTTTACGTGTCGATAAATCTCGAATTGTGTTAGACCAGTATGTAGCCACCTGCACAGCTATAACATTTGCTGCGATTAAATCCTGAAAGGTGCTTGTGCAGGATGGGCAGGTCAGGTGGCTTGCTGATGTAATGGATTTTCTTCCATTTCCTTCAGATTTTGATTTTAAAAAAGTGTGTTGCACGGAATTGGGGTGATGGAGAACCCAATGAGTTGTGTCTTAACACCTAATGACAATAGAAATATCCTAAAGTAACTAGTCTAACAACTAATTAATATCAAAAAGTACCATTCTTCTTGTTTGGTACTTTTAATCTAGCCTAGTTACTAAAGAAACTAATGTCACTATTGTTACTAAAAAATATAGTACATCGAACCTAACCATAAACTAAAACATTACCCTTTTTTTAGGTAACCGACCTGAAACCTATGGTCTAATGTACGACATGCCTGTAAGACTACTTTTAGATACATACCACGCGTTAGCACGCCGAAAAGAAAGAAATGCACGCCTACGTACTACGACACAGAGTACTACCAGCACTCGCACTACAACTACTCTTCCTAGAAGATACCGAGGCCATAAGGAAAGACCGAAACGGCGATTGCTTTCATAAAAAACTCACTACTTTTTTTATACAGTGTGTCAGGGACAGCCCTCCACAAACTGATGGGGTGAATTCAGTATATCATACTTAGATGACCGGTACATGAAATTATTTCAGGAATGTAGAATGACGTCACTCCGCTAGGCATGACGGGAACCAAAAGGACACGGAAACGAATACATACATTGTTGGGCCTGAATGTAACGAGATGAAAATGGTATAAATTAATAGATTCACACTTATCAGTCCTTCGCTGAAAATTCTGTAAGTTTTGACAATCTGAGAGCCGAGTTATTAGAGGTTTAGGAAAACTGAGGTTGTGTTACTACCGAATCACTAACAAATTTGTTTCATCGTCCAAGGGTCGTCGGCCTATGGTATTGCAGTGATTAGTTGCAATCCCACAATTCACACAGCGATCCATAGTTTCAACAATATCCAATTTAAGCCGATGGCAAAATCCAAAAAACAATTCCAAGTCAAACGTGTGAGCGATCTTCGGTGTTCAGTGCGGAAGCAAGTGTCGTACAAGGTAGGCAGGGTCGGAATCCGTAATAAACAAAGCAGTGGTCGTTGAAAATAAAAATAAACAATCGGGAAATCACTCAAAACGCATATCGGAATACACGAAACTAGTGGAGCAAAAACAATCGGCAAGTGTCAATGTCAGTCAGCTGTCAATTCAGTCAGAAATATGATTTATTTTAATCGATACGAAATCGATAATCGTTTTGGTTTTTCAGTTATTAATTAACATTTTCTTTATTAATATAACTATCATTAAATGCACTATATTGTATACAAATATATTATCATGCATTTAATTATTTTGAATTAATTACCTAGTGCAAAGCTTTTCTTTTTGTAATTCTGTAATCGATTAATCAAATCGATAAAATGTCACGAAAACCATCTTTCTCCGCTTCCAGATTGAGAAATGAGCTGATTTTTAATTATTTTAAAATAAAAAAATATGACTAATTTTATAGACCATATCTCAACTAATTAAATTTGGGCCCACTGTTTTCCATCTCCTTTCATTGTTTAAACTGTGGGTATTCATCCACTAAATAAAATCTAAAAATCACAGCAAGGTTATATTTGACAAGAGGGCCTATGAGTATTTTATAAGTCAGTACGAAACAATCTAGCGCGTGTGTGCCCTGCGCAACGGCAAACAAAAGACTGGAGAGCGAGCAGGTGACGAAACCAAAAGGACTTCGTGTTGCCACGGAGACAGCCGATGATATCCGACCAGTGACTCGGGTCGCTTCGTAGTGTCGCGGCAATGGAGCTACAGTAGCTCCCTGGCGAGACCGTGACTACGGTCGATAGCAATCTGGGAAGCGTAATCTTCTTCCACTGCCTGTGCGTGGCTAGACGGTGATGACGAGTTACTTGGAGGTGCGCTGATTGGGTTTGTAGGCAAGTTATCCCTGTGAATCTCTTGAGTGACATAAGCTGGTTTCATTCGATCTAGCGATATGTTGGTGCTCTTGCTTCGTACCTCTTCGTGGCTCTAATGACTTTCACACGTAATCTTGCCTCACGAAAACATGTGTACAATGCTGCATGTCTTTGGGTATGTAGAAAGTGTTGTTTCTGTGCCACTTAGTTGGCCTCAGAGACCAGCTAGCCATGTGTTTTGCCAGGCGTGTAGCGAAGCTGGTGATGTCTTCGACAGTGTGGTTGTCTGATGGCTACAGGAACTGGCCCGGCAAGCGTAGAGGCTCACCGTAAACCAACTCGGCCGAGGATGCTTGGACGTCATCTTTCCAGGAACTGCGTATGCCGAGCAGAACGATAGGTAAGACCTCTGTCCATTGTGTGTTGTTGTGACACATGATACCTGCTTTGAGCTGACGATGTATCCTCTTAATCATCCCATTTGATGCGGGATGACAGATTTTGGTACGGTAGTGACGTGCGCCGAGCAGAGTGTCAGGGCCTTAAACAAGCCGGACTCGAACTGACGACCGCGATCTGTGGTGATCTGTGAGGGGCAACCGAACCTCGATATCCACCCGGATACCAAGACGGCCGCGCGGGTGTCGGCTGTGATGTCTTTGAGTAGTGTTGCCTCAGGCCATCGTGTGAACAGGTCAACGATGGTGAGACAATATCTGTAATCAGAAGAAGGTATTATAGGCCCTACGATGTCGAGATGGATGTGGAAGAATCTCGACGAGATTAAAGGGAAAGAGGAGCGGATGTGTGTCAAGTAACTTTACAGCGCTGGCAGAAATATTTGATTGCCTCATAGACGGCTAACAGCTCGCGGTCGTAGGAGCTGTATTTGCATTGAGCTTGATTCAATTTCTTTGAGAAGAACGAGAGTGGCTCCCACTGTGTACCAACACGTTGTTGAAGAACTACTCCTATGGAAACATAAGTGCGTCAGTAAGCATAGGGAGCTCTGCCTGTTTCCTTGGGTGTGCTAGAAGCGTAGCGTTTGACAGCATATTTTTGCATTTTTTTGAGTTCTTCTAGCTGGAGCTGTGACATCTGTACCGGGTCTGAGCTCTTGACCTTTTCCCCACTCAACATCGAGTTTAGCGTTGCTTGACCTTTTGCAGCATTTGGTACGAACCTTCTATAAAAGTTTAGCATGCCTAGGACTCTCCGTAACTCCTTCAAAGTGCGTGGAACTGGAAAGTCCCGTATTGCCTGAATTTTCGTGCTGAGAGGTTTAGTACCAGCAGCTGATACCTGGTATCCAAGGAAATTCACGTCGGGCTGAACCCACACACATATTGTCGTATTGTTGGAGGCGTGACAGCAGCTGGCGCAGCTGTAGTCTATGCTTGTCTGGAGAACGAGAATAAATTAAAATGTCATCGAGATAACTGAAGCAAAAGTCATCAAGGCCGGTAAGTACTTATCCATAAAACGTCGAAATGTTTGAGCTGCATTCCTAAGTACAAAAGTCATAAAAGGAAACTCAAAAAATCCGAATGGTGTTGTTATGGCCGTCTTTGGTATGTCCACTTCATTTACCGGTAACTGATTGTACGCTTTAATTAAATCAATTTTTGTGAATATAGTGGAGCCAGAAAGCCGCTGTGAGAAGTCCTAGATATGGCGAATGGGGTAGCGGTCAGGCACAGTACGTGCGTTTAGTGCAGGGTAGTTTAGTTGGTTAGTGGTAGTTTTTTTTTTAAATTTAAATATATACATATTATATTTTCCTATGATTAAAGCTTTTTTAGTAAAGATACATATATACTTTATATTTTTTGTTTTTTGCATTTAGTTTTTTTTTTTCACCTAAAGCTCATGTGCTGATAATTTTTGCTGTATATTAAAATTAGGACGGTATGGATTATTACGTTTATTGATTTTTTTTACTGGAAATTAATTTAAAATTAAATTATATTAGAATTGTCATTAGATTAATTGGTCGATTTTATATTAGTTTAAAATGTTTTTGTGAAGTAGATTATAAATCATTAATTGATTATTTTTCTGTAGCCCATATGAGAATTGTTATTAAAGGTATTATAGTAATAAATTTTTGGGGATTTATTGGATCTTATATTTTAATAATTGGTCATGGTTAATGTTCTTCTGGGATATTTTGTTTAGCTAATATTAGATACGAACGTTTACATAGACGAAGACTATATATTAATAAAGGAATAATTAAGTTTATACCAAGGTATAAACTTAATTATTTAAGATAATGATGATTTTTATTAATGTCTTCAAATATAGCAGCTCCCCCTAGATTTAATCTTATGGGTGAAATTAGATTAATTCATAGATTAATAAGATGATCTTGAATTTCAATATTAATATTAATTTATTTTTTTAGTGCTGGGTATAGATTATATTTATATTTATGTTCATATTTATGTTCAACATGGAAAATATTATTCATGTATTTATAGTTATTATACAGGTGTTTCACGGGAATATTTAATATTAATATTACATTGATTAACTTTAAATATTTTAGTTTTAAAGATTAATTATAGAATAATTTGATTTTATTTAAATAATTTAAAAAAAATATTGATTTGTGGTGTCAAAAAATTTCATTTTAAATTATTAATAATATAAAATATTCAATTTGTTTTATTTCATTTATTTTTTTTATTTTTAATAAGAATAATAAAATATATATATATATATATATATATATATATATATATATATATATATATATATATATATATATATATATATATATATATATATTATTTTGAATAATATTGTAATTATATTAGAGTGGGAAGCTATTTCTTTTAATTCAGTGTTATATCGTTCATTCTCCATATTTTCCAGAGAATATTGGAATGGTGATCTTTGGTAATTTAACTAATGAACTTGCTGACTTAAATGAACTGTTAGAAGAACCATCACTGGGTTGTACTGGTTCCCTTGGCCTAATTTTATTAAGTGTTGCTTTTAATAGACTTTTATACATTATATATGTGTCTTGGGCTGTTTCATACATGTCAACCACCTTTTGATCTATATTATCACCTAATTTAAAGTGTTGATAAATTTTAGTATTGGTTTCTTTAAACGAATCCCAATCCTTTTCTAACAATTCTTGTCGGGTTTCAATGTATTCGATAGTTAATCTTTCTTTAGGACTCTTTTTAAAATTTGCTAATCCTTTAATTATAACATTTTGGAAGACTTTTAGTACGTTAATTAATCCTTCCATCTTTGAGACAATTATTAACGTGAAAACAATTTACTAAAACCACAAAAAAAATGTAAATATTAATGTAAAACTTAATAAGGACCAAACTGCATCAACAAAACTAATGTAAACAAACCAACAAGTGTTTAAAAACAATGTTTCTTTTGTACTGTAGCAAAACCGACTTGACTTGACCGATGAAATACAAGTCCAGTAATGAAAAAAATATTCTATGTCCTAAAAAGTTTACGCAAAATTTTGCAAGTGTTTTAAATAACTAAAATCTGGCGGAAATCGGGCATAGGTTCCCCGTTCCGTCGTTTTTTAAGAAACTATTCTAAGTCCTTAACTAACATGCTCACATAACACACATTATTAAAATCTAAGCGGAAATATTCTGTCTTAAAATTTACTTAAAATTCTACAAGTCCAAAATTCTTCAAAAACTATCTAAGTTAAACTGTTGGAACAAATAAAGTTCAAAATTGCTTGTCGTTAACTTCCTTTGTTTACGAAATAAAATGTACTCACAATTTGCACTTCACTCACACAACATGATGATTCTGGCGCGCCCTGGTGACGACGCGTTGAAGTCTTGAATGTGACGTCAGTCTTCTGATGTCACGTTGAACTGGGGGTGTGACATCCTTCTTGTGACGACACGTTCAACTGCGGGGGTGACGTATGATACGATCACCTCCCGTTTGATCTGGATGCAAGTGGCGCCTTCTGGTCACCTCTTTCCTGCCGCTGCTGCCGAGCTCATCCACAACACTGGACGGAGCTGTCGCTACCGATGTGGGGGACCGAGTACTCTTGCCGCAGCAATCCACTGCGAGTACACGGGCAAAGCGGGCTGGGCCGCGCGTGAACTCAAAAAACGGTTATTTATCCGGCTCGAAGGACCAATGTTGAGTTCCGGACGCAACTGTTGGCTGAGGTTCCTCTCTCTGGAGCCCTAACCGCCGGTAGCTTGGACCCTGTTCCCAAAACCGGTGGGTTACAATTTTTTTATATTTTTAAATTGTTTTTTTCTAAGGAATATTTAAAAATGTAAATAATTTGTAAAAATGTAAATAAAGAAAATAATAATCATTTTTTATTTACAGGTGGTTGTTCAAACATCAGTGTAGCCCTGGCTCTTGTACTATGATTCCCTGTATCACAGTAGCCAAACTTCTCAATAATCAGGGAACATATAAAAAAACGATAGACAAAAAAATGGGATACACTATAAGATATGGCATGCATTAAAAGTGTTTACAAACATGAAATATAAAAGAGAGAAAATAAAAATAAAAAATTGAACATAATATGGGAGTTTACATCTTATAAATTAAATTAGGTTACGTACCACTCACTGCGTCCTGAGAAAAGTGTGGGTGAGTGTGCGTGTGTGCGTGATGTGAGGGTGTGTGTGTATGTGTGATGTGAGGTTTTTTGTGTGTGTGAAAGTGACAGGGTGTCATGTAAGGCTGCCGAATAGGTTTTCTGATTCGTCATAACCGTATTTTTCTAGCCAGTCATTAATAGTTTTTTTGAATTGGAAGTTATTAATTTTCAGAAGTTTTTGTATTCCCTTTTCATGGCCGATTTTGTTGTAAAGACGTGGGGCATGACATGCAAGATATTCGTTTTATAGGTGGCATTAGATTATATATTCCTTTAACTTCTTTATGAATAAATATTTCTAATACAGCTTTATGTGGAATTCCTTTTTTAGCTGGGTTTTATTCAAAAGATTTAATTTTAGAAATAGTTAGATTTAGAAATTTAAATTGAATAAAAAAAATATATTATCTTTCAACTAGGTTTACTATATTTTATACTTTTTGTTTAATTATATATTTAATAGTAAATGATTGTAATTTAATAAGAATTTATAATTTATATGATGAAGATTATACTATATTAAAAAGAATATTCGTTTTATTGTTTATAAGAATTATTAGAGGATAAAATATTAAGATAAATATTTTTTTATTATTCTTATATAATTTATTTGCCTTTTAATTTGAAATTAATAGTAATTTATTTGCGATTATTGGAGGGTTTATAGGTTATTTAATTAGAAATATAAAGATTTATTCTGTAAATAAATTTATTATAACTTAAAGTTTAAGAAATTATTTAAGAATTATATGATTTATACTTAATTTATCAACTAATAGTTTAAGATATTATTTTTTTAAATTTTGGTCAAAATTTATTAAAAAATGTTGATTTAGGTTGAAGAGAATTATATTGATGATTTGGGATAATAGAAATTATAAAGAAATATTCTATATTCTACAATATTTATCAAATACATAATTTTTAAATTTATTTTTTATTTTGAATAATAATATTTTTTTTAATATTATTATTTAATAGTTAATTAAGTTTAAATAGCTTTTATATAGAGTATAATATTGAAGAAATTAGGGAGATATATAATATCTTTAAATAATAGCATAAATTTATATTATTTATAAAAAAAAAAATATTTTTACAATGAAAATGTAAAGTTTTTATTAAACTATATAAATAGAAATATTAATGGAATTTAATCATTAAAAATTAAGTTAGCAGCTTAATTTTAATCTTTATATTTCTATTAAATTTAATTGGAATAATAATTCAATTTAATCATTAACAGTGATATGATATTCCTCTTTTTGGTTTTAATTAATATTCAATTTATATTATTATTTTAAATAAGGAGTTTCTTAACTCTTTCTTTTTAGTCAAAATTAAATGCAGCATTGCTTCTTATTTTAACATAGATTATATTTTTTTTTTTTTTTGTATGTATATCAAATGTTTTATTTAAACTATTTTCCTTAATTTTTAATTTGTTCAATGTAATATATTTTGATTTCATTCATAGTATAAACCAATTAATAAAATTTAAATTTAAAAAAATCTAATCTTAACCCAAAAAATAAAATTTACTAATTTAAATAAAAGAAAAATAGGTGCAATTTCTACAACAAAAATTAAAAAAATAACAAGTAATTAGGAAAAAATGTAAGGAAAAAGAGATTCGAGCTGATGATTTTGTGTCAAATCCACATTCAAATGGTGAGCCTTTTACTCGATCAGAAAAGGTTTTTTTTGATAAAATAATGGACAATAATATTAAAATATCATAAATTATATAATAATTTAAAAAAATACTTTTTAAATTATAAAATATTTTTTATTAATTAATTAATAAAATTATTAAAGTTTTTGATTGTAAGTCAAATATACTAAATATATTATATAAATAATTAATTTCCTTATCAATAAATTGAAATATAAAGGAATAGTCATACTACATCTACAAAATGTTAATATCAAGCTGCTGCCTCAAATCCAAACTAATGTTTTCTAGAAAAATGATTATTTAAGTGACAAATTAAACAAATAAATAAAAATAATGTTCCAATAATTACATGTAAACCTTGAAACCCTGTTGCTACAAAAACTGTTGACCCATAAATTATATCTGCAATAGTAAAATAAGCTTCAAAATATTCATAAGCATGGAGAATAGAAAAATAAATTCCTAAAAAAATTGTAATAACCTTGAGTTATTTGAGAATTATTATTTCCTATAATAGCATGATAAGCTCATGTAACTGATACTCCTGATCTAATTAAAATAATTGTATTTAATAAAGGAATTTGAAATGGATTAAAAGGAAAAATACTTGTTGGAGGCCAAATAGCTCCAATTTCGATATTAGGGGCTAATCTTCTATGGAAAAAAGCTCCAAAAAAATGAAATTAAAAAAAAAAAAAATCCTCAACGAAGTCCTTTAGTGACTAAAATTGTATGCTTACCTTGTAAAGAAAAAAAAAATATTTCGAAATGCCTAGTTGACGCTTCCCGTGACCCAAGGGCTGGCTTTTACTTTGGCCGAAGGCTAAGTGTTGCCATACAACGTGGTAACGCCGCCAGTCTCTTGGGCACATTACCAGCTGACAGCGTTGAGGAGGAGTTTTTTGATGCCCTTTTGTAGTTTGTTGTTAGTTTATTTATTTTAGGTTATTTAATAGTTTACAATTAATCATGTATTTAGTTAATAATAGAATAGTGATCATTAAATAATAAACTAACTTTCCTTGCAAAATTCCTTCACGACAAATATCTCGTGATCATTGATATATTGTTAAAATAATAATTAAATATCCATAAATTAATAAATTTATATTAAAATTATGAAATCATTTTACCATTCCTGTAACAAGAACTATTACTCCAATAGCTCATGTTAAAGGTCATGGTCTATAATCGACTAAATGAAAAGGATGATTAAAATTTGTTTTCATTAATTAACTTCTCTAGAGTATAGTGTACTTAAAATTGCAGTAACATAAGATTGAATAATTGTAACAGCTGATTCTAAAATTAATAACAAAATTTGAATTATAATTAAAATAACAATAAAATAATTTCATACCTAGTCCTGTTCCTCTAAGAAGAGTTATTAATAAATATCCTGCAGTTATATTTGCTGTTAATCCAACAGCTAAAGTTCTTGGACGAATAATATTTCTAATAGTTTCAATTAAAAATATAAAAGCTATTAAAATAGATGGGGTTCCTTGAGGGATTATATGAATAAATATATGTTGAGAATTATTAATTCATCCATAAATTATGAATCTTAATCATAAAGGTAAAGAAATTGATAAAGATAATGTTAAATGACTTGTTCTAGTAAAAATATAGGAAAATTATCCTAAAAAAAATTAAATAAAATAAATTAAAATATAGAAATAAAAATAAAAGTAGAACCTTGGAAATAATTATTTTTTAATAAAGTTTTAAATTCATTATGAAGTTTTAATCAAATAAAATTTCAAAATTAAAATGAAATAAAAAAAATCCTAAGATAGTTCTAATTCAATTAAATGAAATATTAAATAGATTAGTCGAGGAGTCAAAAAATGAAAATAATTGAAAATTACTTTACATTTTCAGTTAAGGTTTTTAATTTTTTCTTTTATTTATTTATATACAAACTAATTACATTTTTAAATATTCCTTACAAACAACAATATAAAAAAAAACATTTAAAAATATAAAAAAAATCCTCATTACTATTTGGAATGAATTGAATTAAAAAAGTCTTAATTGAGATTTTTTCAATTACAATAGGTATAAATCTATGGTATGCCCCACAAATTTCTGAACATTGCCCATAAAAAATACCAGGACGATAAATGAAAAAAATAGTTTGATTAAGACGTCGACACTTGGGGGAGGCCTATGTCCAGCAGTGGACGTCTTTCGGCTGAAATGATGATGATGATGAAGACGTCCTGGATTAGCATCTACTTTTCAAGAATGAATAACATCTGTGGCCGTTACTATAATTCGAATTTGATTAATAATGGGTAAAATAATTCGATTATCTACATCTAATAGTCGAAAGTCGAGAATTATATATGAATAAAATTCAATATTACAAAAATCTGAATATTCTTCTCTACAATATCATTGATGACCGATAGATTTTAAAGTAATTAATGGATTATTTAATTCATCTAATAAATAAACGTAAAGAAGGTAAAGCAATAAAAATTAAAGTAATTGCTGGTAAAATAGTTCAAATTAATTCAATTATTTGCCCTTCTAGTGAAAATCGATTAATATATTTATTAAATAAGAGTCTTATTATTAAATAACCTACTAAAATTGTGATTATAATAAGAATAACTAAAGTATGATCATGGAAGAAAATAATTTGATCTATTAAAGGAGATGCTCCATTTTGCAATATAAAGATTAGATCATGTTACAATTTCTAAAAAAAAGGATAATCCTTTATAAATGGGGTTTAAATCCATTACATATAATCTGCCATATTTTAAAAAAATTCTTAAAATATGTAATTCACTATATGAATGTTCGGCAGGAGGTAAATTTTGTTATCATCCAATTGAAGAAGATAAATTTAGGGTAAATAAAGCAATTAGTTGGTTAATTAAAGATTCTCAGATAATTATTAATATTAATATAATAGCTAATAAAGAAATATAAGATCTAAAGATGAAATAACATTTAAATAAATATACGAATCGGTATAATTTGAATAACGTCGAGGTATTCCAGCTAATCCTAAAAAGTGTTGGAGGAAAAAGGTTAAATTTACTCCAATAAATATAATAAAAAAATGTTTTTTTAATAAATATGGATTTAAAGATGATGATCCTGTAAATAAAGCTTATCAGTGGATAAATCCTCCTAAAATAGCAAATACAGCTCCTATAGATAAGACATAATGAAAATGGGCAACTACATATTAAGTATCATGTAATGTAATATCAGTTGAAAAATTAGATAATAACTCCCGTTAAACCTCCAACTTTAAATAAAAATACAAATCCTAATCTTCATAAAATAGAAGGAGAATAATTAACTTGTGTTCCATGGAAAGTTGCTAATCATCTAAAAATTTTAATTCCGGTTGGTACGGCAATAATTATTAGTGCTGAAGTGAAATAAGCTCGAGTATGAATATCTATTCCTAAAGTAAATATATGATGGGCTCAAACAATGAATCCTAATAAACCAATTGCTAGTATTGCATAAATTATACCTAAACAACCAAATGTTTCTTTTTTTCCTCTTTCTTGAGAAATAATATGAGAAATTATACCAAATTCTAGTAAAATTAAAATATAAACTTCTGGATGACCAAAAAATCTAAATAAATGTTGACAAAAAATAGCTTCGCGGACTGCACAACTTCTGGATCAAATGGTTTCAGAGATCGCACGTTCGCTTGGCGTCCCAGTTTAAATTAGCCTTAGAGTCAGTTTCGCTGCCCCAGTTCTTGACGACAGGAATTATCCACCTGCTCCATAAATCAGGTAGTACTGCGGAGCCCAAAAATTATAGACCAATCACTTAAATGGATGTAGGAACGGGTCCCGCGGTACTAAGGAGCTACTCCTCATAGATATGGCCGTTAGCCAACAGGTTCGCCGCTCCCGAAGGGATCTGTCTACATGTTGGATAGATTATAAGAAGGCCTATGATTCTGTGCCTCATACATAGCTCATGAGGGTGCTGGAGTTGTATAAAGTAGATGCAACTCCGCGTACCTTCCTGATATCATGTATGAAGCTCTGGAGAACGGTCCTTCGCTATCCAGGATGTCGACAGATCCAGGGAAACAGCGAACCGATAAGGATCGAGCGCGGTATATTCCAGGGTGATAGTCTGAGTCTATTGTGGTTTTGTTTCGTTTTGCTATCGGTTGAACAGAGATGGTCAGGTCATATCTCACCTTCTTTACAAGGATGATCTGAAACTCTTTGCCCCCAACAATTTGCAACTGATGAACCTACTGAAGGTAACGGAAACTTTCAGTAGCTCCATCAGGATGGAATTTGGTGTGGACAAATCTGCAGTCATGCATGTGAAGCGAGGGGAGATTATGGAATCCGTGGGAACTCAACTCTCGGGTTCCATACACCTTAGATCTCTCTCCTCAACAGAAACCTACAAGTATTTGGGTATGTCGGAAGCATTAGGTATCAATACTGCTGACATGAAACAATCGTTGAGGGAGCGCTTCTTTGGCCGCCTGAATAAGGTACTAAGTAGTATTTGGACAGGCGGAAACAAGGTGCGCGCCTTCAACGGTTGGGTTATGCCGGTTTTGATGTATTCTTTCGGCATACTCAAATTAACTCAGACGGAACTTGATGCCCTGGATAGGAGGGTCCGTGCACTGCTGACCGCAAATCGAATGCATCACCCACGGTCGTCGGTGATCAGACTGTATATCCCGTGGAAGTGTGGGGGTTGTGGCTTCTTAAATGCTAAGACCCAGCACAACCGTGAGGTATGCAGTCTCAGAGAATATTTTTTAAAAACCGAGATGTGGTCGCATTGGACAAGAGACTCACCCTGCTGTCCATGGCTAAAGAGAACTGGCGCAAACCGTAGTACTTACTACCGATGACCGCAAGGAAGTATGGCAAGGCAAGCAGCTTCACGGGCGCTTCTACCGGGCTTTTCATGGGCCCGATGTAGATTTTCTAGCGTCCGTGTCCTGGTTACGATTCGGCGACCTCTTTTGAGAAACTGAAGGTTTTGTCTGTGCGATTATGGACTTAGTTATGTTGACGAACAACTACCGGAAATATATTATGAAGTGTGTCGGGCATGCCACCATCCGGGTGAGTCCATCAGACATATTATTTCTGGTTGTTCTCGTCTGGCTAACGGCGAGTACTTGCACAGGCACAGACAAGTAGCCAGGATTATTCACCAGCAACTTGCCTTGAAATATAAACTTGTGGAATCTGAGGTACCGTACTACAAGTATGTGCCCGACTCAGTTCTCGAGAAAGACCATGTCACGCTGTACTGGGATCAGTCTATCATTACTGACAGGACTATTGTCGCCAAAATACCTGACATAATAGTGACAGACCGATCAGCGCATCACGTAATGATAGTCGATGTTACCAACCCGCAAACTTTTAAACGCGTAACCCTACACAATCGCGAGATATGCAGTCTCAGGGAATATTTCCTTGAAACCGACGTGGGGATGCATCGAGATGTGGTCACGGTGGACAAGGGCCTCACCCCGCTCTCCTTGGCTAAAGAGAACTGGCGCAAACCTGTAGTGCTTGACACTAACGACCACATGGAGGTATGGCAGAGTAAGGAGCTTCACGGATGCTTTTTCCGGGCCCTGCATGGGCCCGATGTACACCTATCAGCGTCCGAAGCCTGGCCACGTTCCGGGGGCCTCTTCGGAGAAACCGAAGGTTTTGTCTGTGCAATTATGGATGAAGTTATGATGACGAATAACTACCGGAGATTTATTGTGAAGGAAGGTACGGTTGACATATGTCGGGCATGACACCGTCCAGGCGAATCAAACCGTTACATTATCTCCGGGTGTTCTCGTCTGGCTAACGGAGAATACTTGCATAGACACAACCTTGTAGCCATCAGCAACTTGCTCTAAAATACAATCTTGTAGAAGTGCCGTACTATAAGTATGTGCCCGACCCAGTTCTCGAAAATGGCAGTATCACATTGTACTGAAATGAATCCATCATCACTGACAGGACTACTGTAGCCAATAAGTCTGATATAGTCGTGGTGGATCGATCAGAGTGGCGCGCAATGATTGTTGACATAACGGTCCCGCATGATGAGAACCTCGTGACAGCCGAGAAAGATAAGAAAATCAAGTTTCTTGATTGGCTCGCGAGGTTGTCGACATGTGGGATGTGAACTCAGCGATCATTGTGCCGATAGACGTCTATCAGCCCATGGCTTAATTGCCAAGAGCCTCGACCAATACCTGAGGAGGCTCTCGTTAGGCAACTGGATCAAGGGCTTGATTTTGAAAGCTCTAGGTTCCTCTCTCTGGAGCCCTGACCGCCGGTAGCTTGGAACCTGTTCCCGATACCAGTGGGCTACAATTTTTCATATTTTTAAATGTTTTTATATAGTTCTTTTTAAGGAATATTTAAAAATGTAAATAATTTGTTAAAATATAAATAAAGGAAATAATTACTTAATTTAAAATAATAAAATTAATAATAAAAAAAATATTTAAATAATAAGATAAATTAATTATGGGGGTAAATATTTGTCAAGTTTTTAATAAAAACTATTAAATCAAGATAATCCTTCATTGGGAATTCACAAATGTAAGGGGGTTCTTCCTATTTTTATAAGTATAGATGAATTTATTATAATAGAAATAAAATTATTTATTTCAAAACTTTTTATAAACAGTATTTTAATTAAAATTGCAAATAAAAAATGAATAGAAGCAATAGACTGAGTTAAAAAATATTTAAAAAATGCTTCAGTGGATAATAAATTATTAGAATTAGAAATTACGGGGATACATCTTAAAAGATTATTTTATATTTTCTTATTTTTATCATTACTTTAGTTCTTTTTAGTCTGTATATAATGTAAATAATAGATAGAAATTAATTATAACTACTTAATAATAATTCTGAAGAGTATGTACACTAATGTTCAAGTCCATCGACCCCGAGAATAAAAAATTTCTAAATCAATTCAACATTCAAATCAAGAATTAGATGAAATCGAAATTAAAGTTCTAAAAAATAAAATAAAACGAAAAAATATCATATTAGAAATAAATTTAAAAAAAAATAAGAAATTTGACTACATCTTTTGAGAATTCACAATTCAAAATTATATATTTTATTGCACAATAGTTTTTGATACTATTAGATATAGTTTAATTCTATAAAAAATAAAGGTAAAATAATTACTTAATTTATCCTATCAGAATAACCCTTTAATGAGGCACTTTATTTTGAGAAAAAAGTATTTCCTTTATATTTGGGGTATGAACTCAAAAGCTTAATTTTAGCTTATTTTTAATTTAATTATACATAAAAGTAAATTTATTAAAAATGGTTTTAATAACAACTTATGTTATTAATTAACTATAAATATATATATTTATATATATATATAAAAATGAATTGGATCTGGAATCACAACATTAAATTAAAACGAGCACTATACTAGTCCATCGAAACATTTTAAAACACAAAGATTAGTAGTTAAACGAAAATTTAAAAATTGCAAGTTTCAAACAAACTAAATAGCAGAATCAACTGCATAAAAAGTAAACGTCACTGACCTGTAAGTTGTGCGGCGCGGTGCGGGTGCAGCGGGCAGCGGCGGCGGTGCGGGGCTTATGTGAACGTAGTATTAAAAATGTAATAATTTATATTAAATACTTTAATATAAAAAATCTATTTAAAAAAAAATTGTTTACAACGTGTAACAGATTAAGCGCAATACCTCAGCCACCCCAATCAGAATATTAAATTATAAGTCTAAAACAACATCCGTAATCAAATAAATTTAAACCAAACCTAGTCTTTTTTTATAAAATAGTTATCCTTATTAAACCCAAAACGTATGTGCAACACACACCCATGCAATGTTAGCGGCCAACGCGACACGTACACTCGAGCGCCCGCCAGCTGACCATAGCTGTAGGCATTAGATTTGATTAGTTCAATGAACAAATTTTACGTACCTAAAATGTCACATACTCCCGCGATCCCTCTGATAAGTTGTGTTTAGGTACAGTTTATTGTTTGTACTACAAAAATATTCAAAGGCGGCGTGTTTAAAAGTTTTGAATCATAATATTTACACTGTAAATATAATCGTAGAATAAGAATACAATCGTATTGATATTAAGAAGTAGGTATTTACAGAACTGGACTATTTACACTTTACACTTAGGTTAATAATTTGCACAGTTTCTGCGATCCACTTTCATTAAAGTTTCAAAATGACCACCGCCTTGTTCTATGCACTTATTTGCACGTTTTCTTAAATTTTATTTCAATTTTGTAAGCACGTCAGTATCACTTTTCACCGTCACAAATGCTTGTTCAATTTTTGTTTTTGGTTCCTCGACACTTGTAGACTGACTGACGTACACGAGCGATTTTATGCGACCCCACAAATAAAAGTCTTACGGTGTTAAGTCAGGCGATCTGGGAGGCCACGGCACAGGTCCTCCGCGACCTATCCAACGACTGCCATACTCCGCATCCAGATGCCGTCGAACGGTCCACGTGAAATGCGTGGGAGCACCGACTTGCTGATAAAACATGTCACGTAAGAGACTGACAGGGACTTCATCCAGTAAGTCCGGCAATGTCTCTTGCAGGAACTGCAGGTAGGTATCTCTGGTCAACCGTAGAAGGAAAATGGGGCCGAGTATGAATGTTCCGAGTATACCAGCCAACACGTTGACGGAGAACCTATGCTGGAACGAATCCACACGGCAGGCATTTGGAGCCATCGCGCGCGGAAACAAAAATGTCACGGAAGAAACTAAAAGAACAACTACACTAGATCAATACCGGCGGATGACTAACTTTTGTGCTTTTGATGTTAGGTACTCATGTTATTCGGTGGTAGCAGTGGCGTGTGTGTCGGCATTTCGCATAAACGTCAAAGAGGTTGCCAACAAATGCTTTATCTCTTTGCAATAAGTTCTAAATTTCTTCAAATTAAATAATTTTATTTTGTAAAAATGCCTAAAAATTGTTTGTTAGTGTGTAAGGGCTACTCTGATGACCAACTAAGTTTGGTCATGCATTCAAATAAGCCTTACTCATTGGAGATAAAGTTGGAATTCCTTTAAATTACCTATTTATTTGACGCACACTACTTTTAATGTAAAATGCATTGATATTATTTACGTGTGTGTATTATGAGCTATGAGCAAACTACAGATAATGTCGTGCGTTTTAGTAGCCTTAATTTCTCTGAGTTAAGATTTCAATTTCCTTGAATTAAGGATTGTATTAATTTGTCATGATACTGTGTTTCTAATTTAAGTTATTTAAAAGATTTTTCCGTCAAAATTTAACACCTATTTTTTATGACGGAAGTCGATTCAGAAGCCGATTCTGAACCAACTACTTTCAGGAATTGCGTTTATTCTGTTACACGTTGTATAAATATATTTTTTTCTGTTTTAACATTTTATTTTAAATTAGTTTAAATATTAATTTTAGTGTTAATTTCAAATTATTTAAATAATATTTTAATTTTAATAGTAGTAATTAATATTAAATTATTTAAGAAATTAAGATTTAGTAATATTTTAATTAATAACAAATTTCGTGCCAGCAGTTGCGGTTATACAAAAATTAAATTAAATTTTATTGATTATTAATTGATATTTTTTTATTAACAATTTTTTTGAATTATTAGGTGAAATTTAAATTTAATTAATTTTATATTTATAATAAATTATGATTTAATAAATTATATAAAAAACTAAGATCAGATACCCTATTATTAAAATTTAAAATTAAAATTTCAAAATAGTAAATGAATGTTTATTGAAACTTAAATAATTTGGCGGTATTTTAGTTCAGTTACTGGAAACTGTTTAATAATTGATAATCCACAAATAAATTTACTTAATTTATTATTTTGTATATCGTTGTTAAAAAAATATTTTTTAATGAAATTAATATCTTAAAATTGTTATATGAATTTAAATCAGATCAAGATGCAGATTATAATTAAGAATATAATAGATTACAATAAATTTATTTAAAATGAATATTAATTTGTAATACTTAATTGAAAGTGGATTTATAAGTAATTTTATTTAATTTAATAAAATGATTAAAAATTAAAATATGTGCATATTGCCCGTCGCTTTCATATATTAATAAATTGAAATAAGTCGTAACAAAGTAGAGGTACTGGAAAATGTTTCTAGTAAAAACAAATTAGAGCTTGATAAAAGTATTTCATTTACATTGAAAAAATATTAAAAATCTATTAATTTAAAGGAAAAAATTAATGTATTCATAAAAAAAAAATAAAGGGGGATAAAGTATTATTTATAGAAAAAAAAATATATAATAGATTAGTATTGTAGAAGAAATTTGAAATAATTGAAACAAAAAATACATTTAAAGTAATTTTAATTGAATGTATCTTGGGTATCAGAGTTTATTAATATTTTTTTTTTTTAAATCTCGTATTTAAAAGAGATAATTAATTAATAAAGTTATTGTAGCATAATTTTTTTAAATAATTAAGTTGAAATGAAATGTTAATCGTTTTTAAATATATCTAGTTACTTTAGAAAAAAAAAAAAATCTTTTTTAAGGGATAAGCTTTAATTTAAATTTATGTAAATATTTTATTTTTTTTTTTTTCGTCTTGGTACCTGACGATGGCAAGAGACCAGACGGCATGACGTTGGTGCCTTGGAAGGTGGGTAGGCCTTTGGTGTGGGACGCAACCTGTGTCGACACCCTTGCGCCATCTCACCTTGCAAGCACGGCGGGCTGTGCAGGCGCTGCTGCTGCGGCTGCTGAGATCCTCAAGCGGCGCAAATACTGTAACCTTATTGGTAACTACAGTTTTAAGCCGTTTGGGGTCGAAACGCTCGGGTCATGGGGACCGAGTGCGCGTCTCCTTTTTAAGGAAATCTCTCGCCGACTGGCCGACACATCGCGTGACCAGAGGGCTGGATGGATTGGAGGATTGGATGAAATATAAACTGTCTCTTAATTAAATGTAGAATTTAATTTTTTAATTAAAAACTTAAAATAAATTAAAAAGACGTGAAGACCCTATAGAGTTTTATAAATAATTTAATTAAGATTATTTATAAAAAAAAATATATATATATTTATTTATTTTGTTGGGGTGACAAAAAAATAAATTAAACTTTTTTTTATAAAAAATAAGTGAATAAATGATCCATTTCCAGATCCAAGGTATTTTTTCTTTTAATCAATTATTGATTAAAAGATAAAAATACCTTAGGGATAACAGCGATTCTTATTTTAAATAAGAATAAGAGTTTGCGACCTCGATGTTATTTATATTGGATATATATTTAATTATAATTGGTTTATTAATTTTAATTATTGGTGCATTAGTAGGGGTTGCTTATTTAACTTTATTAGAACGTAAAGTATTAGGTTATATTCAAATTCGTAAAGGACCTAATAAAGTAGGTTTTATAGGTATTTTACAACCTTTTTCTGATGCTATTAAATTATTTACTAAAGAACAAACTTATCCTAATTTTTCTAATTATATTTGTTATTATTTTTCTCCTATTGTTAGATCTATTTTGTCGTTAATAATTTGATTATTAATTCCTTATTATTTTAACTTAATTTTTTTATTAGGATTTTTTTATATATGAATTTATTTAGGAGATTTTTTTTATGCTGTACAAGTTTATGGGTTTATACTGTAATAGTAGCCACTATTGTTGGTTGATTTTCTAATTCTAATTATGCTTTATTTTGTAGATTACGAGCTGTGAAAACAACAAAACAAGCAGTTAACCACCAACCGGAAACTTATTCATGGAACAGTGTAATCGAGGCGATTGAATCAACATCAGCTCCGCGTAATTAATTGTTTTTAAATAGTAATTATACAGTTTAGAACAAAACAACCAGTAAAAGTTCATAGTAATAGTGCAAATACCATGGGACAGTATGATCTCTTCGATATTCTCAAGAAAAGTGCATTAAATTACTCAAACAAAGTGACAGTGCAGTCCAGTAAGATTTTTTTTGCGAGAATAAACTTGGTTCAATACTATTAAACACAGTGCAAAACATAGAAAACTTTGGTGTTACAGTAATCATTGATAAATATTCAAGTTAAGTGATTTAATTTGTGGTTTCAGTTTCATTAAAAAACTGTTGCAGATTTTGTTACTGTGACTGGGTCTGTAAGTTACTAGTTGGCGTGGCGGCTACGAATGTGTCATTGCTCTCTGAATGTAGTGGTCCCGAGTTCGAATCTGAGTTCTACGAAATCTTTTTGTGAATGTTTCTGGCAAGTTATAATGAAATCATATTGCTCACTCTCAAGACAAAACGTATATACGACGATATTTAATAAGTAAACATACAACAAGAATAGTCATGAACAGCTTTCTGGATAACATCACATTTCGTCGTAATCGAACACGTTCGGTAACAACTGACGATGACAGTATCTGTATCTCAAAAACGCTGGAGAATACGGTAAACAGTATGCCCGACTTATCCGACCATGAAGATGATCAATTAAATATTCTACATAACAAGTTAATAGATCAAGAGGCTCAGCTACAAAGCGCTCACAGATAAATTGAGTTGTTATCATCAGAAAATTGCAATCTCAGACAAAACAAATGAACAATTATTGAAGAAGAATAGCTTATACAAAAAGATAACGTGTAGTCCAGTCAAGCATAAAGCCTCATCTCCAATGAAGAAGTCAAGTAAAGCTATAAAAGTAAAACAAACACGAACTAAAACTATAGAACAGGAATACAGCGAGCCAAAAACAGCCGCTCATATAAATCAATCTTCACAATATATTACTGACAGTACCGAGATTATGAAACAACAGGGACAAACTCTGTGCCCTGTACCTTCCAGTAATAAAAACAAGATATGTATACTGAGCGCAAATAATAAAAATAAAGCCTTGTCGCTAGCTTAAGATTTCCTTACTGACAAGTACGATATGTGTCATTGTATAACACCAAACGGAACAATGCAGTAACTTCTTAGCGGAATTCAAACAAAATTATGTGACTATACCCTGAATGACTTTTGTATACTATTAATTGGAGAAGAGGACTTTACAATTACTAGCAACTATTGCAATACTATTGTATACGTTCGGGACATTCTAAAACAAATTATCTACACTAATGTTATAATCTATGTTTTTACCTTTAAACTTTGAGGCTACAACAATATTTACAACTGGAGAATCGAAACATTTAATAATTTATTATACTTGGATTTATTAACTCATGAACATGCAAATTCTTTTGATTCTAACTACAATTTCATGTATGATCACACAATGTTTAACTTATTGACAGGCCGTATAAATAACTACGGCTTACGCAATATTTTTGAAGGTCTGTTGCATTTGATTAATGATATTGCTGTAAGTTACATGACTACCTCTGAAGAAAATATTGTAAATACTGCAGAAGAAACATCTTCACTGTTTTTTCGACTTTAAATATCTCAATGTTTCAAAATATAGCGGGCTTGCTCAATAAGTCAGATCCACTGTTAGTAAATGTAGAAGAGCTTAAAGACCAAAATATAGACATTGATGTAGTATGTATCACTGAGCATTTTATGTTAGCAGGTTATGAGAAACACTTGAGCATACCTAATTACGCACTAACGGCATTTTTTAGTCGTACTTCTAATAAAAAAGATGGAGCATGTATCCTAGTAAAGAAGGTACACAAGTTCAAAGAACTTTCTCAAATTAGTAAATTGTCTATAAATAATGTAATAGAATGTTGTGGGGTCGAGTTACTTGATTTTAAAATTATAATAGTTTATGTATACCGTGTACCGGGACAAAGCAGTCTCAATTTATTTTTTGATAGGCTTGTCAATGTTCTAAGTTGCATTTCTAAAATGAATAATCATAATACTGTATTAATGTTGGAGTCTCACTGGCTGATAAAATTTATCAAAAAACAAACACACCAGATGCACATTCTCAATATCGTATGGATGAGTGTAACCAGCAGAGTAATTCATTTGTTTTGATAGACACCGATGAGCAAGTAGTTGAACAAATTCTAAATGGTCTAAAAACAGATTGTACATCAGGCTGTGATAAGATTAGTACTAAATTTCTAAAATTGCATAAAAACATTCTTATACCACCTATTACAAAAATTATCAATGATAGCCTACAGTCGGGCTTATTCCCTGATTCCCTGAAAAGGTCGGAAGTGTGCCCAATCTATAAGAGCGGAGACAGAAACCACATCAATAATTATAGGCCAAATCCATACACCAGCATTACCGAAAATATTAGAAAAAATCATAAACACTCGCTTGGTAATATATCTGGAAAAAAATAATCTACTGTCCAAAAATCAGTATGGTTTTCGGCGTGGTAAGAACAAATTAGAACAAAGGAAAAAAATGCATTTCAATATTTCTCGATCTCGCCAAAGCATTTGATACGATTTCTGTTTCCCTCTTATTGTCTAAGCTCGAGAAGATAGGAATCAGAGGTACCCAGCTAGAACTCTATAAAAGTTACTTGTCTGGGCGAAATCAGTGCGTCCGTGTGAGTAAATACAAAAGTACCTATCTTCCAGTTACACATGGCGTACCACAGGGCAGCATCTTAGGACCTACATTATTTCTTGTTTATATTTATGAACTCACGAGTCTTAAACTCACCCAAGGCGATATCATATCCTTCGCAGATGACACTGCTCTAGTTTTTGCCACCAGTACTTGGGATGAGGTATTTAATGCTGCTCAGCAGGGCTATAATATCGCTAGAAACTGGCTTCAGGCGAACATTCTGACATTAAATGTGGAAAAAACCAAGTACATTTCGTTCAGCATCAAAAATTATGCAAGTCTCAGTGACAGCCACAAAATTATCTCTCATGAGTGTAATCTGGAAGTCAACTGCGCGTGTTTTTCACTGGAAAGTGTTCACACTATCAGGTACTTAGGTGTTACTATAGATAGAAATCTAAATTTCAAAGAGCATATCAAGCTGCTTGGTGCACGAGTACGCAAACTCATATATGTTTTTAAAAATTTGCGGAACGCTGCTGAACCTTATCTCCTAAAACAAATATACTATGCCTTAGGTCAGCCTTTATTTAATTATTGCATCTCATCCTGGAGCGGTACTTTTAAAACCACCATGAAGTCCATTGAAATCGCACAGCGCGTAATTCTCAAGGTGTGTATTTTTAAACCTATCCTTTTTCCTACTGTCTCTCTATATCAGATTTGTGGGGTTCTGACCGTAAGACAACTTTTCATCCTCAACGTCATTCTTAAACAACACACAAATCTACCTTATGACCCACTCGCGCAAAAACGAAGAAATAAAAAAGTATGTATGGAAAACCAAATTTAGCGAAAGATTCATTGAATTTCTTGGTCCGTTCCTTTACAGCAAAATTAATACAAAATTAAATATTTACTCGTTTATTAAATCTAAATGTAAACAAATTGTAAGTGAATATTTGCAACAACTAAATTATGAAGAAACAGAGCTATTACTGAACGTTCCACAGTAATTGGAATGTTAGGTACGAATTAAAATCGAATTAGTTAAAATAATCTTAGATACAATCATGCTCAAGCACTTCAATCACACACAATCACCCCTCCACTCACACACACTCACCCTCACATATCTACATACACCAACACACACATGCACCCACATCACTTAAACTCCACATAAATCACCTACTGGTTCACACGCACTCATAAACACTTCTCACTCACGTATAGAGCCTATTTAATTTTAAACAATGTAGCATTTAAGTTAGTTATAAGTCATGTAAAATTTAATTAGTAGTAGAACCAACCATATTTCCTTTGTTGGCATTTTATTGCTAAAATATCCAGGGAAAAGGCACTGAAAACCGAAATACAGGCATTGCCTAGTTCGGTTGCAGTAGCTACATCCACTTATTAGAAATAATTATGTTTCTGTAAAATATTACTAAGCTTTTTTGAGAAATAAAAAATTAAAAAGATATTATTTCCTTTATTCGTATTTATACATATAATTTACATTTTTAAATATTTTTATACAAAGTTACATAAAAAAAAAAACATTTAAAAATATAAAACGTAGTAGCCCACCGGCATCAGGAACAGGGTCCGAGCTACCGGTGGTCAGGGCTCTTGAGAGAGGAACCTCCTAACGATACGCGCCGTGTCCAGAAGTACTGCTTTCTGAATCAAGCCCTTAATCCAGCTGCCAAGCGAGAGCCTCCACAGATGTTGGTCGAGGCTTTTGGCTATTAAGCCATTGGCCGACGCCACGACTATCGGCACAATGCCTGCTGTACTCACGTCCCACATGTCGACAACCTCGCGAGCCAGATCTAGATATTTTAATTGTTTATCTTTTTTACAACTCGTTAGCAACAGCGTAGATAAAAGAAAACCGGCTCTGGCTCTATACATGGACATGTCGAAAGCCTTTGACCGTGTAGACCATAGAATATTAATTAAAAAACTTGACGCATACGGGATTAGAGGTAACATATCAAATTTAATTAAATCATACCTACAAGATAGACAGCAAATAACCGTTATTAATAGAATATGTAAAAAACATGAAACAACATTTAAATCTAGCCCGAGAACAGTGATGTATGGAGTTCCACAAGGTAGCATACTTGGACCTCTCCTATTTATTATATATATAAATGACTTCCCAAAAGCATCGACCTATCCCATGACAATGTTTGCAGATGACAGCACTCTACTTTTCAACAGTGACCAATTGGATACATTAGAATCAGACATTAACTCTAACATAAAATCAGTAATAAATTGGCTAGAGAATAATAATTTGGTAATAAATTTAGACAAGACAGTAATAATGAAATTTCAACAAACAGTAAATAAGAATTTAAATTTAGATATAAAATATAATGATAAAAGGATTGATGAGACGAATGTGACAAAATTTTTGGGATTAAATATTGAAAGCACATTAAAATGGAACACCCAGATTGACAAAGTATGTAGTAAAGTAAACCAATTTTCTCACGCGTTGCGTATGCTAAGTAAAACGGCCAATCGAAACACTGTACTAACTGCATATCATGGTCTAGTAGCCTCAACATTAAGATATGGTATTATGTTTTGGGGAAACGCCTCGGGTAAAGATGTGGTGTTTAAGTGTCAGAAAAGGTGTATTAGAGCGATCTGTAACCTGCAAACCACTGACAGCTGTAAACAATATTTTAAAAGTATGAAAATTTTAACAGTGCCTTCAATGTACATAAACCAGACATCTATGTTCGTCAAAAATAATATGTATAAATTTGACCGAGTAGGTAGTCAGCGTCGAGCAGACCGGCTACAAACTGTTGGTTCTAAAACTGCTTTACACAAGAACAGTATTTTCGTAATGGCTCCAAAATTATACAATAAATTGCCAAAGTGTATCAGAAGTGAGGAAAATGTCAGCCATTTTAAAAAGAAGTTGTTCCTATTTCTAGTTGAAAACACGTATTACTCGATTGAAGACTTTTTAAATGACAAATTATGACTAAATTTAATTTTCTTTGACATTTTTAATAATTGATAATGAAATTCAATTACTTTATTTTATGCGGCTCATGACATTTTTCAAGTGCTTCATTTATTTTATCCTAGAATTTATTAATTATGATAGTATGATTACCAGCCCACTAATATTACATTTATATTTGTATGCCGATTATTGGCCGAACATACATATCAGCCAAAATGTATAAATAACACCTTTTTGTACTTATGTTCACAAATAAAGTTTGATTTGATTTGATTTGATTTGATCTTTCTCTACTTTCACGAGGTTCTCGTCATGCGGAACCGTTATATCAACAATCATTGTTGGACGCTCCAAGTCCTGTCAGTGACGATAGATCGATCCCAATACAACGTGATATTACCATCATCGAGAACTGGGTCGGGCACATACTTATAGTATGGCACTTCTGATTCCACAAGGTTGTACTTCAAAGCAAGTTGCTGGTGGATAATCCTGGCAACGAGGTTGTGTCTATGCAAGTACTCTCCGTTAGCCAGACGAGAACACCCAGAAATAATGTGTCGGATCGATTCTCCCGGACGGTGGCATGCCCGACATATGTCAACCGTGCCATACTTCACAATGTTTTTCCGGTAGTTATTCGTCATCATAACTTCGTCCATTATTGCACAGACAAAACCTTCGGTTTCCCCGAATAGGTCACCGAAGCGCAGCCAAGATACGGACGCTAAGAAGTCTACATCGGGTCCATGTAGGGCCCGGTAAAAGCGTCCGTGAAGCTACTTGCCCTGCCATACCTTCTTGCGATCATTAGTGTCTAATAATCGGATATAATTCTATTTGCTGATGACACTTCGCTAATTTTTAAAATAGATAGAAAAGATACGAATGTCTAACATGTCAACGAAAGTCTAACCGTACTCTCGAAATGGTTCGCAGCTAACAATCTTTTACTGAATGCGAACAAAACAAAATGTCTGAAGTTCTCTTTACCGAATGTACCACAACGGGATCTGGATTTGAATCTTGACGGCAAAAAACTTGATGTTATAGCGGAAACTGTATTCTTAGGGATTAATATCGATTCAAAATTGCAGTGGGGCGCACACATTAGAACTCTTTCGGGTAGGCTAAGCTCAGCTGCATATGCAGTAAGGAAAATAAGGCAGTTAACTGATGTGGCTACAGCTAGGCTAGTGTACTATGCTTATTTCCACAGTATTATGTCTTATGGCATTCTGCTGTGGGGATCAGCAGCAGACGTTGACTCCATTTTCATTCTTCAAAAGAGGGCAGTCCGCGCGATATATAAAATGGGTCCTCGCGAGTCCCTCAGAGAAAAATTTAAAGAGATTGATATACTGACCCTGCCTTCACTTTATATCTTAGAATGTATTTTATATGTCCGCAAAAATCGAGGGCTTTTCAAAATAAGAAGCGACTTTCATAATATAAATACACGCAGTAAACACGAAATTCTAATACCTAAGTTCAGATTAACAAAAACTAGCAAGTCTTTTCATATAAACAGTGTACGCTTTTATAACAGGTTGCCAAAGTCAGTTATAGAACTGACCGATGGAAAATTCAAAAACTACATCAAACGTGTCCTTATTAAAAAAGCATATTACAAAATCAAGGACTACGTTGAAGATAAAGAAGTTTGGCTTTAGTTCCTTCTGCGCATGCGGCTTCCCTGGTAGCTCATAAACGGCACAAATATGTGGATGTCTCTAACTATTCTCAATCTCATTTTTTCTCCTCTTTCGAATCAGATTTTCACAATAGTTTTCAAATCATTTATACATCTTTTGCTCAGAATAGTTACAGCACTGATAACAATATTTGTGTCACTTGTTTAATTTAGTACTTTACAATTCTTTTTTTTACCTTTGTATAGATTCTTTTTTATCAATTGTTTGTAAATGTGTGAACATTGTAGGCTTTGTAGATTCCCAGCTGCTTGTTAACTTTTTATTTTGTTCTACATTTTTTGTGTAGTAAGCAACGACTTATTGTCGGGCCTACGCTGTCCCTCCATACTTAAGTACAAATGCTGTATCCATGATATTAATGTAACACCAAATGATTTGAAAAGAGTAACCATGGAGTTTCTTGCCGGTTCTTCTCCATAGGAAACGACCAACCCGAACCGTGCACCTTTTTTTCGACGTTTTACAAGTGCCCATCTAGGCCTATGTAAAATAAAATATTTTGATTTTGATTTTGATTACTCTATGTTTGCGCCAGTTCTCGTTAGCCAGGGAGAGTGGGGTGAGGCCCTTGTCCACTGACACCACATCTCGATGCATCTCCACGTCGGCTTCTAGGAAGTATTCCCTGAGACTGCATACCTCACGGTTGTGCAGGGTCTTAGCATTTAAGAAGCCACGACCCCCACACTTCCGCGGGATATACAGTCTCATCACCGACGACCGTGGGTGATGCATTCGATTTGCGGTCAGCAGTGCACGGACCCTCCTTTCCAAAAAAAAAAAAAAAGGGCATCAAGTCTGAGTCCATTTGAGTATGCCGAAAGTATACATCAAAACTGGCATGACCCAACCGTTGAAGGCACGCACCTTGTTTCCGCCTGACAAAAGACTACTTAGTACCTTATTCAGGCGGCTAAAGAAGCGCTCCCTCAACGATTGTTTCATGTCAGCAGTATTGATACCTAATGCTTCCGACATACCCAAATACTTGTAGGTTTCTGTTGAGGAGAGGGATCTAAGGTGTATGGAATCCGAGAGTTGAGTTCCCACGGATGCCATAATCTCCCCTCGCTTCACATGCATGACTGCACATTTGTCCACATCAAATTCCATCCTGATGGAGCTACTGAAAGTTTCCGTTACCTTCAGTAGCTTCATCAGTTGCAAATTGTTGGGGGCAAAGAGTTTCAGATCATCAAAGAAGGTGAGATATGACCTGACCACCTCTCCTCAACCGATAGCCTAGACCTGAACCCTCCAGCAGTCTGCTGAGAAAGTTCAAGGGGGGCTGATGATGATTGCCCCCATTTCAGGTATTGGATCACATGCTCGTTCAACCTCCCGGGTCCAATCACCCTCAGTGTGACTGACAGACACCGACCAGATGTTGCGCCAGAACGAACACATGGCGTCATCATCCGGTAGACGCGTGTCAGTCACACCTTGGTCCGGTCGCTCCCAAGCCCTATAGACCCACCTTTCATCGCTTTGGAATGTGCAATTCTGAGTGTATCGTTCCACTCGTCTCTTGTACCGACGAATACGGCTTGCCCATGCACAGATCTTCTGCTTCAGGAAGTCGATACGCTCTGTGACACATGCCAAGTAGTCTCGCCAACTAACATCAGTTCCCGAGAACGCCCGCCTCACAAAGTGCATCACTCTAGGTCGAGTATTGCCCTCCCTGAAGCAGATTAACTTGCCGATGAGTGCTCTAGCCTCACCGATACGTCGCTCAATCCTGCACTGCCAAGCTGGAACAGCTAATTTTGGTCGTGTAGCTCTGTCGTTGTTGGGAAATTTGACGTGAGCTACACGACATGCCACTACAGCTCCACAGTACAATATTGAGTGGGTATCGGCGAGGTCTTTGCTGGTGTCAAAGCAGTTTGGCAGCTGCGAATCTAGAGCACACACCAGCGCCTTGTTTTTCTTGTGCATAGGCAAACGAGGTAGACGTGGCCTAAGTTCAGGCGGTGTGAAACAATACTCCCGGAATGCACTCTCCAAAGCGCTCCTCAATTGAGCGTTGCACTACCCAGTGCAATGATGATGAAGTTATATCCGTGAGTACCCACTCACGGATATAACTTCATCATCATCCCCTTCACCACCACGGTCGGAGCGCGGCGAAGCAATGGTAACATTTTGCAACTACACCGCGATCTTTAGTGAAGCAGGCGTAACTAGGTTACTCCGTCATTCGGAACGTAGTCGATCAAGTACGGTGTCATCCAACATATGGTTACGCTGCATGACACCCACCTTATCCGACAGTCGTTGCGCTGACACCTGGCTCAAGTACCTGAAACAGAGAGAGCATCCGACCACGGTACGCAGTCAAGTTGCTTCCCCCCTCAGTAGCCCCATAATATGCGCGCATGACTTGTTCATTAATGGACTGAGTCCATCGCATGCGCGACACATTTCCACCGGCAGCGGGGACCCTGTTCGGGGCCGGTTGGCCCCGAGGTCCCAAGCCCACTGGTGGCCGTCCTCTTCCTCGTCGTCGTGATGGTGGTGGTGGAGTCGACGGCGGGGAGAAAAACTCGTCGCTCGAGCTCGACGCAACTGCAGCGACCGGCGACACGGTGCTCACGGATGTGGCGCGTCCCGGCTTCTGCGAGGCGGAGCTGTGCGACGAGCCCGGAGATGGTGTGTGTGCATCTTGTAATTGTTTGGCTCGGCTTCTTGTAATCATTGGTGACTTATGACAATTGTTTTTCGGTGTGTTTTCCCCTATTTTCCTTTTTTGGTGTAATCCTGTTGTGATTCATTTAATTTGGTAATGGTTTTTTTTTCATTATTTCGTTCTATTAATTCGTTTCGTTGGGGTAATTTGGTAAAAATATTAAATTAAATCGGTTTGATATATTATTATTGTTATAGCTGGTGACTTTAACATAGATATCATGAAGTGCTACAATTCAACATTAGATTTGGAATGTTTATTGTTAAATCATAATCACACATTAGCACTCAAGCAGCCCACAAGACTATCCAGTAAGACTTGTATAGACAACTTTGCACATGACTTTAAAAAACAGTGTAAGACTGATGTGTTAGAATTCGGCTTATCAGATCACACTGCCCAATTAATTAAATATTTCAAAAAAATCAATAACTGAATTAAAAATTAACGATAAATTAACAACAAATCCTACAGAGATTGCCAATGCGTTTAATAATTATTTCATTGAAAAAATAAATCCTATTCCAGGTTCTGGAAAAGAATCCACAGCCCTTATTGATGCCCAACCGAACTCAGTGTTTTTATCACCCTGTTTGCCTTATCATATGGGGAGAATTATAAGAAATCTCAAAAATACTAGCAGTAATCAAAGCAGTAAATGAAGATATCTCTCACCACTTAAGCCATATTTTGAATCTTTGTGTACAGAGTGGGACATTCCCAAAGGACCTCAAATTGACAATTATTAAACCTATATTTAAAAAAGATAATAAATACTTAATGGAGAACTATAGACCTATTGCTCTTATTACGGTATTCTCAAAAATCTTTGAGAAATATATTTACAGTGAAATAAATAGCTACGTAGACTAAAATGAAATCCTATGTGATGAACAAAAAGGCTTCAGAAAAAATAAAACATCAATATGGCGGTTTATGACTTTTTATACGTAGTTTCTTTATAAGTTGACAAAACTTTACCCGTTTGTTCTATTTATTGTGACATGTCACAAGCATTCGATTATGTAGACCACAGTATTCTTCTAGATAAACTCGAGGCTTATGGTATAAGAGGGAATGTCCTTGAATTGATAAAATCATATTTATCAGAGCGCCAACAAATAACCCAAATATCAAAGTTTAATATTAAAACAAAAATGGAACAGGTTTTCTCCTCAAATAAGCGGTATATTAAATATGGTGTTCCCCAGGGAGGTGTATTAGGCCCTCTTTTGTTCCTACTATACATTAATGATCTACCAAATGCAACTAAGAAACCCATGTCATTGTTCGCTGACGACAGTTCTGTAACCATAGCACCTAAAAATATGATTAACTACCATTTTGATGCTAATGATTCATTGAATTCTATAATTACCTGGCTTAATGATAATAATTTAAAAATTAATCTTAGTAAAACCAACATAATTCATTTTAGACAAAGAGAAAAGTTAGATAATACATCAAAACTTAATTTAGTATACAAGAATAATATAATACAAGAAGTAGAAACAGCTCGATTTTTGGGATTAATCATTGACAAGCTATTAAATTGAAAAACTCACATTAATGAACTTTGTAAAAAAAATTGTACTTCGCCACATGCTCTTTATAAAATGGCACCGACTGTCAATGCAGATACTTTACTTACAGCATATTACGGCCTTGCTGAATTAGTATTGAGATTTGGAATAATTTTCTGAGACAATTCAACTCAGAAGGACACTGCGTTCAAAGCACAAAAACGTTGTATACGGTCTATATTTGGGTTGCAAACTACTGACAGTTGCAAACCAATGTTTATACAGCACAGAATTCTAACATTTCCGTCACTTTACATATTAGAAATATCCCTATTTGTGAAAAACAATCCTAATTTGTTTCCCCTTCTGATTAATAATACAGGTAGAAATAGACGTGAGAAGTACAGACTTTGGGTTTAATCACTCCCCGCAAAAATTGCATTTCTAAGAAAAAGTGTAATATGCATGGCCCCATTAATATACAAAAAAATACCTAATTCCCGTTTTAAATATTAATTCATTCAAGAGAGAACTAAAAAACATGCTTATTGCTAAGGGATTGCTTATTGTAACGGAGTTTTTGAATGACAAATTTTGAATTTATATAATTTATTATGTGATTTTAGTTTTATTAATTTCTTTATTTATTTTCTTACAATCTAATTATATTTTTAAATATTTCTTAACAAAAACCATATAAAAAAAAAATAAACTATAAAAAATAGTGGTCCACCGGTATCGGGAGCAGGGTCCAAGCTACCGGTGGTTAGGGCTCCAGAGACAGGAACCTCCTCACAATGCGAGCCGTATCGAGGAGTACTGCCTTCTGAATCAGGCCCTTGATCCAACCGCCTAAGGAGAGCCTCGAAAGATGATCGTCGAGGCTCTTGGCTATAAGGCCATTGGTCGTCACGACGGTCGGCATAATGATAGCCGAGCTCACATTCCACATGTCGACAACCTCGTGTGCCAAGTCGATATATTTTATTTTATTAATTTTATCATTTTAATTATTCCTTTTTGACTATATTTTTGTATTGACTGACTAATTTATTTAAATTTATTGAATTTTGACTATATGTAACTAATTTAATTATTTCTTAAATTTTAATGTGGAATTAAGTATTATAAACTATTTTTTACGCCGAATATGGCAAAACATGTTGAACCAGCAATCTTAAACTCGTTTCCATCCATATGTGCATATCTATGTATCATGTCACACATGTTTATACAAATAAATGCATCTTTATCTTTATCTTTTAGACTGGTGAGAACCTACGCTAGCCGGCTGTTCTTCTTTGGACTGGAAGGTTCCATGTGCGTGACGTCTGCCTAAAACGCCCTCTTAATTGTAGTTAGGTTTAAGTAGGTTCTTTGTTATTTCTAATTAAACTAGTTATGGTTACTTTATTTGTTGAAACATTAATGTGTTTATTAAATCATGTTTAGAAGCTGTTGATCGCTTGTTTTTATTGACAAACCACCGCCAAAATAGGTAGGTACGTAACAATTTTATGGGAATCCAATAAATTTAATTTGTTTTATTTCCTCATACACAATGTGTCGTTACCGTGGCAAAACGCACGTAGCCAACGGACTATTAGGTTACTTGCTCCGGTCGCAGTTCGTCATTTGTCACTCGAAAGTATTTCTTTTTCAATTCAGTGGTTCTTGGTAACGGTAATACAAAATTGTAGTAACACTTACAATCCAGGGAGCACCTGATTGCACTTCCTGGATTCTATGTGTAACGTATTAGATCTCATCATCGCGTATTTGAAATGCCACCACAGATAGACGATCTTGGCCGAAGGGCATTTGTTTTGTGTTTTTCGACTACAAGCAACTATAATTTGATATAATTATCTGACTTTTGATAGTTGGCACCCAATGTTTAGGCTCGGTGGATTGACGATCTTCGCACGGTGGCTGGTAGCAACTGGATGAGAGTTGCTGAGAATCGAGTTGAAGGTCGTGCGATTGAGGAGGGTTATGTCCAGCGGTGGACTGCTGCAGGCCGATGATGATGACGACCCAATGTTTTGTGTTTATGGCAAAAAAGTACTATTTATATTCTAAATTCACCATTTTGAGGTTCATATCCCGATTCCGATAATATCATGAATGATCTGAAAGTTTCCTCTGGTGTGCTTCAAGATAAATTGCGATCGTTATCACACCACAATTATATGCCTACGACATTACTGAATCAGCCCAAACGTTTCAAGAGATCACCTAAATCCAAGACAACACCTAACGTCCAAAGCCGACACCGAAATGTCGCAAACAGACCCCGAAAGGTCGCATGCCATCTCCGAAACATCGCGTAACAACTCCGAAACGTGGAAATCTAGCAAATAGAAGTCGTGTACCTGCTCCAGCAAAACCTCCACGAATAGGGCAAAAGTTAACTCCAAGATCTGACAAAAAAAGCAAACCAACACTTCGCAAGAACAGACCGAATTGTAGGCAGCGTAATATTACAACGACAACTGCTACGGGAACTTTAAGTACATTCGATTATAACGGTAAGCCATACATTTATAAACATAATCCATCATATTTAGAGATTTCTAGAGACCTAACTTTAAATTTAGGCTAGGTCTCATTGAGAGTAATGTAGTTGTACACACAGCGACCAATTAAGCTATACAAAACCAGTTTATGCGGATCTCTCACTGTACCGGAAACATATACAAAGCGAGACCATACTATACTGGAAATGTATAGCTTGATTGGTGCGTACAGTGCTGCAGAATAAATGTTGTGCATCGGCAAACATCGTATTGTGCATTACAAAATGGTTGTAAAAAATAATTTAGTTCTAAAAACCGGTCAAGTGGGTGTCGGAAGCATTCTGTAGTCAGATTGAATAATTAAATATTTTATCCCACAATCATTATAATCTGGATCTATTCAAAGTTCACAATGGGCCTTATCAGAAGGCTTAAAGTCACCCAAAAGGCAATGGAGAGGGCTATGCTCGGAGTTTCCTTGCGTGATCAAATCAGAAATGAGGACATCCGCAAGAGAACCAAGGTAACCGACGTAGCCCGAAGAATAGCCAAACTTAAGTGGCAGTGGGCAGGGTACATTACTCGCAGAACGGATGGCCGATGGGGCCAAAAAGTTCTGGAGTGGCGACCGCGAACCGGAAGACGCTGCGTTGGAAGGCCTCCCACTAGGTGGACCGATGACCTGGTGAAGGTTGCAGGGATCCGATAGATGCGAGTCGCACGGGACCGGTCAATGTGACACTGGGGGAGGCCTATGTCCAGCAGTGGACGTCTTTCGGCTGAAATGATGATGAATGATGATGATTCAAAGTTCGAGTTCATCAGTTTTTTCTAGGCAAGCGTGCTCCTCCCTAGGGATCAGCATCGCTTCACAAGAGATACGGCCAAACGCAAGCTTATTTAGTATATAAAAAAACAGATAAAAGTCAATGTCATTTTCAATATGTGTTTATATTGTGTATAACATGCGGTTTGGTATAATTATTTATTCTTCTCTTAGATGCCATGCCATGACATACCCAAGATTTATTCTGCTCTACTGTAACAGGATCACTCTACATGACGAAGCTGAGGTTGTGGCTGGGGTTGTGTTGTTGGTTGTGTGTGTTGTGTGTTTGTTGGTTGTGTGTGGTTGTGGTTGTGTGTCAAACCTCTAGTAAACAAATACTTTTGTGAGATTGATATTTGTTTTACCAATGAAAGCCTTGGTGAAAACTGTTTATTTTTTCAAATAAAAGGCTTTAGATTCTATATCACATGACAGCATCTGGGAAGCATTGAGGTCACAGAATATAAAGGAAAATTATATAAGTCTCCTCAAAAACAGTTATGCCAACAGTACAAGTAGAGTCAAACTAGATACAGTAGGGGATAAAATTAACATCCATAGAGTGGTGAGACAAGGCGACCCGATTTCCCCAAAACTCTTCATAGCTGTTCTGCAGTACATAATAAAGGACTTACCATGGTCCACGCAAGGCATAAATCTTGACGAACATTTTCTAAGCCATCTCAGGTTTGACGACGACATTATTCTATTTTCGGAATCTTCAGATCAACTAAACAGCATGTTAAACGACCTTCAGCAGGCTAGCACTACAGTTGGACTAGAAATTAATCTAGACAAAACGAAAGTCATGACTAACTACCACACGTCACCTATCTTGATAAATAACATCCCTCTTGACTTCGTAGAAAAATACATTTACCTACGCAAACAGATTTCCTTCAGGAAAGATAGAAATACAGAAGAAGTAGACCGTAGAGTAGCAATCACCTGGAAAAAGTACTGGACTCATAAGGAAACATTTAAATCGCAGCTTCCATTACCTACCAAAAAGATTGTTATGGACACTGAAATTTTACCATGCCTCACCTACGACTGCCAAACTTGGACGTTCGAACTCAAAACCAGAAACCAAATCCAGACCACTCAAAGAAGAATGGAGAGAAGTTACCTAGGTTTAAAATTGAAAGACAGAGTGAAAAATGTAGAAATTCGAAAAAAAAACAGCATAACAGACGCTCTAACTTTTTCTCTACAAAGAAAGTGGAATTGCGCAGGTCTCGTAGCCAGGTACGCTGATAACAGGTGGACTTTAAAAACCATAAAATGGAGGGGACCTCGCGGTACCAGAGTGAGAGACAGACCTAGTACTTGATGGGTAGACGAAATTGTGGTGGCAGTAGGTCGAGAATGGCCTGAGATGGCTAAGGACAGGGAGAAGTGGAAATCTTTGGAGGAGGCTTTTACCCGAAGGGGTTCCATATAAAAGTAAGGCATGTATTTAACGCGGCGACAAACTAATCTGATTTAGGGTTCTTAAAAATAATTAAAATGGGTAGCAATCATAATAGGTTGGCAGCTACAATTAACCACTAGATTGTAGATAAGGCGTAGTCGACGCCAATTATTAACACTACTATACTAACTAAATGCTCTGAACTTAAAAGGAAACACAGAGCAGTTTCTAGACCAGTATGTGTCGCGACCACGCCCGAACAATTACTGTCGCTCCTTGGGACTGTGTTCCGTATCGAACAGCATACCTCTAGAGTCATTAACAAACTCATTTAAACATGGCATCACGCAACAATTACACACTGAGAAATAGGCTTCTAAAGCTATCCCTTTCTCAGTTTTCAAGTGAGTCTATGGACAGTTTGGCATAGGACATAAGTGCTAAAAGTATGATAGACTTATCCACACACGTAAGAGGTGAAAATATACAGAACTACAAACTACAATAGAATGTTTAAAAAAGCAGCTGAAGAGTGCTTATTTAGACTTTTGATAAGCTAAACAATGAATATTAATCCCTGAAAAAAAAACTTGAAGTAGAAAAACAAAAAACTGAACAATACAAAAATATGTATGTCGGATATGTCAGGATTTATTCCGTTAGGCTCGTACACCATGTGGGCGGACGATGGGTTTCGTGCTATGAAAACACACTGGGTGCGATACACTGTTTCTAGCAAAACTAACGAATCACTTGAGATTACAACTTAGCACAATAACACGGGGCACAATGAATCGGGTTCAGTTCCAAGACGTCTCAACTCCGCCGCGATCAGACATTGACTGTCGGCCTCGCCTCGAGCTGAACTTCAGGGCTCTGTAGAAGCACGCTGTGGTGTGAGTAGACTTGTAAGTAGGTCGCGTGACGCCACCACCAGCGCACTTGCGATTCATTTTATGTCCGTACTAATGACCGGATCCGACATGTACATTACAAGTTTAAGAAGCAACACATTATCTTGTAAAACGAAATCAAAGAACTCAAACATAGATAGGTTTTAGGTAGATTTTTTGCAGATATATTTACACCTACCACTGTTTGTCTCTGCATCACCCAAAGGTTGACTGGTAGAAAATGCCTATGGCATTAAGTCCGCCTCTGTACTTTGTGCTTGAAGTGTTAAATAAATAAATAAATAAATAGGTCTAATATTTTTTGAATTTCAAACCCCTACAATTCTTATTAATGATGAACCAATTGAAGACAAAATAAGTAAAGAACCAGATTTAGATAATTCGAACGTCGACAACTCATCCTTAGGAAAAACCATCATAAGTGAAAACAGTGTAATAGACACGAATAAATATGAACCAACGACGCAAATAACTTTAGATGTACCGGTAACCCTAAAACAGAAGGATATTCCTACTAGCAGATAACCAAGGAAAAGGAATTGTCCAAAAGCTGATAAACAAGAGAAGTGAACTAATTCTAAAAACTATAATTATCGGCTATGAGAAAATCTGAAGCAAATACTGAGGACGTTTTATCCAGTTGTAATACATTGTTTAGACAAAAACTTATGAAACTTAATAACTTCCAATTCAAAAAAACTATTATTGACTGGCTAGACAAAATACGACTATGACGAATCAGAAAAGCTATTCGGCAGCGTTACATGACACCCTGTCACTTTCACACACTCACCACACACACAAAAACCCTCACATTTCATTTCATTTATTTATTCATTCACAATTTATATTGTGTTGAAAAAAAAATAAATAAATAAAATAAAAATTATCACATGCAGAAACAACATTTAAAAGCCTATTAAAATTTAATGTGAAATATCCAATTTAAGAGTCAATTCATTTAAAATATGTCAACAAATATATACAATGTCAAATTAATAGCAGGTATAATGACAAATTCAATGTCAAAATATTCAGAGAAAACTTCGTCTCGGTCCTAGATGAGCATAGTGCTAAAGTCATCACAATTTAAATTAAAGCTTGTTCAAATTCAAAATATTTTATTGTGGATCATAGGTAGGTACAGTTCTTAAATAGTTGAAAATTTTGATCAGCTATGTCCCGCCCGTAGGGCATACAATAATCACACAGAAATTGACTGTTCGATAAAATTAACATTATTACTAATTATTTCTTTTATTTATCTTCTTACACATTAATTACATTTTTAAATATTTCTTAACAAAAACCATATAAAAACATTTAAAAATATAAAAAATAGTGGTCCGTCGGTAGCGGGAGCAGGGTCCAAGCTACCGGTGGTTAGGGCTCCAGAGACAAGAACCTCCTCACAATACGAGCCGTATCGAGGAGTACTGCCTTCTGAATCAGGCCCTTGATCCAACCGCCTAAGGAGAGCTTCGAAAGATGGTCATCGAGGCTCTTGGCTATAAGGCCATTGGCCGTCACGACGATCGGCACAATGATAGCCGAGTTCACATTCCACATGTCGACAACCTCGTGTGCCAAGTCGAGATATTTTATTTGTTTCTCTTTCTCAGCATTCACGAGGTTCTCGTCATGCGGGATGGTAACATCGACTATCATTACGCGGCGCGCTGATCGGTCTATCACTACTATGTCAGGCTTATTGGCGACAATAGTCCTGTCAGTAATGATAGACTGATCCCAGTACAGCGTGACATGGTCTTTCTCGAGAACTGGGTCGGGCACATACTTGTAGTACGGTACCTCAGATTCCACAAGTTTATATTTCAAGGCAAGTTGCTGGTGAATTATCCTGGCTACTTGGTTGAGCCTGTGCAAGTACTCGCCGTTAGCCAGACGAGAACAACCAGAAATAATATGTCAGATGGACTCACCCAGACGGTGGCATGCCCGACACACGTCAACCGTCCCGTCCTTCATAATATATTTCCGGTAGTTGTTCATCAACATAACTTCGTCCATAATAGCACAGACAAAACCTTCAGTTTCTCCAAGTAGTACTTCAGGTTTGTGCCAGTTCTCTTTACCCATGGACAGCGGGGTGAGTCCCTTGTCCACTGCGACCACATCTCGGTACATACCCACCTCGACTTTTAAAAAATATTCTCTGAGACTGCACATCTCGCGGTTGTGAAGGGACTTCGCGTTTAAAAACCCTCGACCCCCGCACTTCCGCGGGATGTACAGCCTCATCACTGATGATCGTGGGTGATGCATCCGGTTTGCGGTAAGCAGTGTACGAACTCTCCTATCCAGGGCATCGAGTTCGGTCTGAATCCATTTGAGTACGCCGAAAGAGTACATTAAAACCGGCATGACCCAACCGTTGAAGGCGCGCACCTTGTTTCCGCCTGAAAGAAGGCTATGTAATACCTTGTTCAGGCGTCCAAAGAAGCGCTCCTTCAACGATTGCTTCATGTCAGTTACGTTAATGCCTAACGCTTCCGACATACCCAAATACTTATAGCTTTCGGATGAGGAGAGGGATCTCAGGTGTATGGAATCCGAGAGCTGAATTCCCTCGGATTCCATAATCTCCCCTCGCTTTACATACATGACTGCACATTTGTCCACACCAAATTCCATCCTGATGGCGCTACTGAAAGTTTCAGTTACTTTCAGTAGCTCCATCAGTTGCAATTTGTTGGGGGTAAAGAGTTTCAGATCATCCATGTAAAGAAGGTGAGATATGACCTGACCACCTCTCCTCAACCGGTAGCCTAGACCTGAATCCTCCAGCAATGTGCTCAGAGGATTCAGGGCTAGACAGAACCATAGTGGGCTCAGACTGTCGCCCTGGAATATTCCCCGTTTAATCCATACAGGTTCATCGTTCCCCTGGATATGTCGACATCCTGGATATCGAAGGACCTTCCTCCATTGGCCCATACACGACTCAAGGAAGGCGCGTAGAGTTGCATCTATCTTGTACAACTCCAGCACCCTCATTAGCCATGTATGTGGCACCGAGTCGTAGGCCTTCTTTTAATCTATCCAGCATGTAGACAGATCCTTACGGGATCGACGAACCTGTTGGCTAATGGCCATGTCGATGAGGCCATGTCGATGAGGAGTAGCTCCTCAGTGTCGCGGGACCCATACCTACATGCATTTTGAGAGGCAGACATAATGGAGCTTTTGTCAATGTGTGTATTAATTTTAGCTCTCAAAATGGATGTAAGAAGTTTATAGACCGTAGCCAAACACGTGATCGGTCTATAATTTTTGGGTTCCGCGGGATTACCTGACTTATGGAGCAGGTGGGTAACGCCTGTTGTTAAAAACTGCGGTAAGGACCCAGACTCTAAGGATGACTGGAATTGGGATGCCAGGCAAGTGTGTGAACTACTAAGCCGTTTGAGCTAGAAGTTGTGCAGTCCGTCCGGTCCCGGTGACTTCCAGTTCGGTAACGGACGAACTGCTCTGGCTATATCTAAAGGTGTAATCAAAATTGGCTCCATTTCTGGGATAGGTTCACACACTCTTTCGACATCACGCATCCAGTCAGCCTCAGTATGACAAACGGGCACCGACCAGATGCTGCGCCAGAAAGAACTCGTAGCAGCATCATCCGGGCGGCACACGTCTGTCATATTTAGCTCGGGTCGCTCCCAAGCTCTGTATACCCACCTCTCATCGCTCTGGAACATGCGATTCTGTGAGTACCGATCAACCCGCCGCTTATACCTCCGAATACGGTTCGCCCATGCATAAACTTTCTGCTTCAGGAAGTCGATGCGCTCTGTGACACGGGACATGTATTCTTGAGGACTGATTCCAGTCCCCGAGAATGCCCGCCTCACAAAGCGCATCACACGTGGTCGTGTATTGCCCTCCCTGAAGCAGTGTAGTTTGCCGATGAGTACCCTGGCCCCGTCGATGCGGCGCTCGATCCTGCGCTGCCAGGCTGGTACAGCTGGTTTTGGTCGAGTAGCTACGTCACAATTTGGGAACTTGACGTTAGCTAAACGACATGCCGCAACAGCCCCACAGTACAGGATCGAGTGTGTATCAACGAGGTTCTCGCTACTCTCGAATATATTCTCGAGTTGCGAGTCCAAGGCACACACCAGCGCCCTATTTTTATTATGCATGGGTAACCGTGGTAATCGGGGCCTAAGTTCGGTAGGAGTGGATCGATATTCACGAAGCGCATCTTCCAGAGCGCTCCTCAATCGGTCATTGCACTGGCTACTTATCACAGCAACCCTATCATCTTCCTCTACAACAGCTGGGTTGAACCGCGGCGGGGTTGCGTCAAGAACTGACGCTTGCACCGCGGTTTGTGCCGGAGTTAAAACGATACGGTTGCTCAGTACAGTCAGCAAAGCTAAATAGTTTACATCGCACACAGCGGTAACAGTCATTGTACGAGCCGGTAATGTTCGTACAGCCGCTCATTATCATTGTGTGCGTATACGTAGTCTACCCTTCACGGGGTTTATTTTTTTTATCTTTAAGCTTGTAGGGTACAAGGAAAAAATAAAAAAACGGGTTTACAATAAGGCCAACATTTTATACAAGTGTAACATGGTCACCATAGCTGATTGGTGTAAGCGCTTGCGTCAGTTAGTGACCTAAGCTTAACGATGTGAGTTCGATCCCAGGTGAGGAGTTGCTGTTTTTTACTTTTTGTTCTTTATTAAATTAATTTTGTGACCAATAAAATCTCTCAATCAAAAAGTAAAAAGGTAATTAAATAAAACCAATAAAATAATTTGATTTTTTATTAGATAAACATTGGGTTTGAAAGGACCTTTGCCTTCCTTACATTGGTTGTTTTAAGGTTCAATTTGGTGGGAGTTGTATGTTAGCAAAAAAAACTTGTGTGGCTGATACAATGATTTAATACGAACTGGTTTTAAACATATATAGGCTATAGCTATCCATACTAGACATTCGAATGAGTAAAACACTGTAGTTTACCAGTTTTATTGACAAAGGCAAAGTTTTTTGTTGGTAAGGATGGACGTAAATAATTTGTCAAAGTAGCAGGTATATAAATTGAATCAAAGTAAAATTAGAGGTGAAGTGAATCAACATGTTAGATAGTAAGAAATTATGACAACTTCTAACCGCATAACAATAACATCACTTCACCATACTTTCAATACTTTACGAGTTGTGGTTTTAAAAAGAGGATTAGAGGAGGAGATTATTAACATCTATACCTAATTGTTGCTAAGGTTTATATTTGTTTACATTCGCTTAACAAATATGAACATTATTTGCATAAAAATAAGATTCATATTCGCCTACTAATTTAAATAAATTCGACTATAATGAGTCTGTAAACCCTCGTTTTCTATTACTTCTTGTAACCTTCACCTCATGCTGTTAACCATATTCGCGCATATGTTTAGTAACATTTACGCCCATCCTTATCCGACTTAAACGTTTTTTCGTCGCTATAAATCAGCACATTGTTCTTCCAATCAAAATTAATAAATGACCTAGCAAAGTGTAGTAGGTTTTGTCGGTGCGCAGTGGACAGTTTGTAAGCACATATTGTGTGCTGTTGCTTTTACGCGGGTGGACAAGAAGGGAACAGCCTTGTGCCTTGCCACGATGTCGTGGTGTCGAGCCGATGAATTTGCCTTTGGTTTTGGCCTAGGATGTTCTACGTCTCCAAAATCCGGTTCTCCTCTGTGGATAAAAAGAGTATTTATAATACTATTAATAATAGCTATTATTATAAAAAATATATACTACATTTAAATACTATATACATAATATACACAATGTTTAAATAATAAACTTATATATACCTAATTAATTTTATAATAATAAAATAAAATAAATTAAATATAAGATATACACTGACATTAGCTTTTCTTAAACTGTCTAAGGGCTAAATCAAGCTAATTTTAGACCAAGTTAATTTTTATCATAATCATCTTAAGATAAATTTAAAAAAATCATTCATTCAGGATAATATATTATTATAACTATGGTAGGTATTGCACTTAAGTTACATTAATTATTTATTCGTAGTAAACATTGAAAGGTGAGAGGAGTTAGTTAAAGTGAAGTAGGTATAATATCAACATAAGATTATAATATGTAACTGTTACTCACCGATATCATTAAGCGCCTTCCAATTTCGCATCTTCTTAGCGTGTCGATGACAATTCAAATTGAGTCAGTCCAAAATTTGTCGACGACTTTGGCACTTTCAGTAGCGTCCTGTGATGCACATCGCAGGAGCAAACAACAGGACAGGCAGGACACAATATAAAGTGTCCCATCGTTTGTGGGGCAGCACCACATTTACACTCACAATTTCACATATAGATATGTTTTGCTCATCCAAAACAACAATTTCTACCCTTTTGAACATTGATAAAATGTTACATTGTTGGATCCACAGAAAAATCCGCATGAGTAGTAATCAATAAACTCAGTAATGCAAATACTCGTAGATTGACAACTAAGAACGCTCATTTTTATAAATGAAGGTGTTTGAAAACAATATTTTTAAATTGTCGGTAGTTTTTTTCTAAACAGTCAAAATAAAATGACCTGAGAGTTCCGTGTTTGTCTCAAACATTGGAAACTTCATTACCCAACCTTGAACGGGATCGAATCGTTATAAATTCTACTTTAAGTAATGTTTTAACAAAATAATGAATACAAATAGAAAAAGAATATATTGTTGCATACAAGGTTTGAACTTACGGCTTCTTGTTTACTGACCAAAGACGATAGCCATTGTGCCAAGCTTGCTATAGTGATATCATGCAAAATATTATACCTCCTTCAGTACCATAAGTGAATGATGACTATATATTGGTATATGGTAAATGATGTGCCACACGCACACTAATAAAAACCGAGCTCGTTCGTTTTATTTAGTGTTTGTGTGCATAACTATGACTTCACCCACACATATAATCTGTAAATCAATTAGTTGGGTCTCGTGTACCTCTGAGCGCAGCCTATCAAGTACGGCGTCGTCCAACATGTGATTGCGTTGGATGACCCGCACCTGATCCGACAGTCGTTGGGCCGAAACGTTGACGGTTGGTTCAAGTACCTGGAACAGAGACAGCATCCCAACACGGTACGCAGTGAGGTTAGTTCCCCCCTCTGTAGACCCGTAGTATGCGCGCATGACGTTCTCGTTAATGGAATGAGTCCATCTCATGCGCTGCACACAACCACCGGCAGTGGGGACCCGGCTCGGTGCCGGATGGCCCCTAAGTCCCAAGCTTCTCGGTGGCCGGCCTCTCCCCTGCCGACGTACAGGTGTTGGCGACGTCGGCGGAGAGAAATACTCGTCGCTCGAGCTCGACGCAACTGCCACTGCCGGTGTCACAGCACTCACGATGGGGCTGGATTCCGGCGGCGGCGAGGCGGAACTGAGCGACGGGTCCGGAGGTGGTAGGCGTGCACGTCTGGCTGCTGCTCTGGTCAACATTTTAAGTCTTCATGCATTATTTTCAAAATTTTCTTCTCGTATGACATGGCTGTATTTTTTTTTATATGAACTCTTATCGGTTATATTTCTCATTTTGGAGTATATTCTTATATTTTAGTAACAAAACTGCTATTTTAAAAGTGTGATATGGTTTAAAATTTCCGGTATATTACTAATTATTATTATTTTCCCTCTAGCACAATAAATAGAAAATAAAAAATAAAAAAAAAACCAAAAGGGCACAAATTAAGAGAAATGTCAAATTCAAATTATATAGAAAATAAAATTACATTTAACACTCAAAAGATAAAAAGATAAAGTCAAACATAACAAATTAAGATAGGAACATGTCAAATTATACACATAAAAATTAAAAAAAAAACTTAAATTATTCATAACAAGTTAAAATGTCAAATTGTAAAATTCATACATAAAATTAAAAAATAGATTATACTGAAAAGAACAAAATTAATTAAAGTCTGTAGGTCATCGAACACATCATGACTGGGTGGGACTATATTTAAGCAAAGACTTGTCGGACAGAAATTCTTTTACAGAGTAGTAACTTTTGTCTACTAACAGATCATGGAGAGTCCTTTTAAAATTTTCCTTTTTCATAATTGTTATAATAGGCCCCGGTATATTATTAAAGATGCGAGAAGCTGAACAAAAGATGCTCTCATGCATTAGATGAGTTTTACTGGCTACTGTACGTAATTTGTCCTTACGCCGTATACGCGTGTAATATTTAGCTAAACATGTGGATATTGTTTTTAACAAATAAATTGTTCACTGCTATTATTTTAAGTGACTATTTTTATCATTTGACATAAATTCTGATACTGAGTAAAATCATTTTTCCAACAAGAAGGCTTTTAATTTAGTTTTAAATGAGTGAGAGCTATAAATTAATTAATTTTAAATCAGTCGGTAACCTATTAAATAACTCCACTGGAACAATGCTTAGCTATGTTAAATTTTGGTGCCATCTTGTATTAAATTCCTTTCTGTGCTTTCTCTTATCTCACGTTCCTCTTGTGATTCATACTCAGGAATATACTTAGCTTACTTGCTTACTTAATGATTTGGGATTACTAATATATATAAACTTGGTACTGTCAAAAAGTCTAATTCTTTAAAGTGCTCTCTACATGAGTCTCTTTGTGAAATCCTTACTATAGTCCGTATGGCACGTTTCTGTAATATAAACGCTTTCTGACAGTTATAATTATTGCTGTTACCCCAAAGCATTATGCTGTATCTTAATCTAGATTCTACCAGCGCGTAATATATAGCCTTGAGTTGCTTTAGATCCAACATATCTCTAAGGCTCCTGAGTGCATAGCATGCTGATGAAATTGAAGAGTCAATAGCAGCTAGCTCCTGTTTCCAATTTAAATACATATCTATGGTAATCTCTAAAAATTTGACTTTGTCCACTAATTTAATCTTGTCTCCTTTGATTTGTACATCTAAATTGTCATTATGGCGAGTTCTGATCTTAAATAAAATGATGTTAGTCTTACTTGTGTTTAGCGAAAGGTTATTGGCTGTAAACCAATTGCAGAGATTTTTTAGGCTTTTATTAATATTTTTGGTCAATTATTTGAAATCATTCGCCCTAATTATTATATTTGCATCATCTGCAAAAACAACAAGTTTTACATCAGGCTGAACATAATGCATAAATTTAAGCAGGTCATTAGTAAATAAAATAAATAGCATAGGTAATAAAATTGAGCCTTGGGGTACACCACGTTTTATATCTGTAATTTTAGAGGTGTATATATATGACTTCATGATTCCTTTCATCGGTGCTTTTTATTTCGACAAACATTCGTCTATTTTGTAAGTAGGCTCTTAAAAGTTGTAAGGACTTGCCTCTGACACCATAATATTCAAGTTTAGTTACTAATAATTCATAATCAATCGTATCAAAAGCGGAGCTATGATCGATGAATAGCCCTACCACTTTCATTTTGTCATTTAATTTATTAATTATGTCATTAACAAGAGTTTTTGTTGCATCTGAGCAACCGACGCCTTTCTGATATCCAAAATTACTTAAATTTATTATGTTATTTACATTTAAATGTACCATCAGCCTAGTTTTAATGATTTTTTCAAATACTTTTGATAAGGTTGGCAAAAGGGATATAGGTCGATAATTTTTCGGATCAGTCTTACTACCTTTCTTGAATATTGGAACTACTTTAGCCAATTTAAACTGGTCTGGAAAGACAGACTCTTCAAAACATTTATTAAAAAAAACTCAGAAAGGGGGAATGCTAAAGAGTCTATATTCTCCTTCAAAATCGATATCGGTAAATCATCAAAACCACAAGATTTTTTATTGGCCATTTTAGTTATAATCTTTGTAATTTCAGATGATGTTGTTGTATAGAAGGTTAAATCACTTCTCACTCTACTCTTTTTGTACTTTCTAATAGAAAAGTCATTGCTCTTTCTTTTTCATTGTTAGCGAGTGACGATTTAAACAAAAAACTGTCAATGAATTGATTTGCGACCTGGGAGGGGTCAGTTATCACTTTATTGTTCACTTTTAGCATTAAGTTTCTGCATTGCCTATTTGTTTTTTTCTTTGTACATTCATTAAGAAGTTTTCATGTCTGATTTGTTATATTTGTAGCGGTATTTAAATTATTTATTATGGCCTTTTTCTTGATTTGCTGAATAACTCTTCTATAAATTCGAACGTAGTTGTTTTTATACTTTTTTGTGCTGGCATTATTTACAGTACCTGAAAATAGTACTCTCTTCATTCAACTTGAAACTTTAACCTTTTCTTCCTTTCCTTTCTTTGAAACTTTTTAAATTATTTATTTTTTCAAGAGCTACATTACAGAAAGTCCACCATGACCATCGGCCAAACCATTGAGATCAACAAAACAATGATCTATGTCATCATCAGCGAAATTTGTAATTATGTTGTCTAAACACGAAAATGCGTTGTTCCGTATAAAAGTAGGAGTATCTATAAGGTATCGAAAATTATAGCATATCAATAAGCTTAAAAATTTCTAGACTGTCAACAAGTACGTCAATATTAAAGTCACCACATATAATGCACTTCTTGTTAATAAAATGTTCCAACAACTTATCTAAACTAGACATAAAACTCTAAAAATTTTTATCATAAGGACTTCTGTAGCAACAACAAAGATATAAAACCTGTTTCAAGATCTTTAATCACATCACACATCCACAGCCACCCTCACATCACACACATACACACACACACCCCAGTCACACTTACCCACACTTTTCTCAGGACGCAGTGCAGTACCTAACCTAATTTAATTTATAAAATGTATACTCCCATATTATTTTCACTTTTTTATTTTTTTCTCTCTTTTATATTTTATGTTTGTAAACACTTTTAATGCATGCCATATCTTAGTGTATCCCATATTTTTTGTCTATCGTTTTTTATGTTCCTTGTTAATTGAGAGGTCTGGCTCTTGTGATACAGGGAATCCTAGTACATGAGCCAGAGGTACACTGATGTTTGAACAACCACCTGTTAATAAAGTTCTTTTTTTTTATTTATTTATTTTATTAACAAGAAACGACAACAAGTTTTTTCAATCAATCAATCAATCAATAGTCTTTATTTGTAAACATAGGTTACAACAGTGTGCAAGATGTTACAATAATTGTTTTACATAATATAGTTTCTCTATGTTTTGCCATTTGGCGTACAAATATACATTTAAAGGAGGCTTTTGCCAATTAGGTAAATTAATCTATAGGTACTAGTATTATATAGAGGTAAAATTTAATTCGTAACATCAATATCAATTTTAATAAAATGCATTAGGTAATGTCAGGTAATGTCAATCTTTAATGAAATACGATAATGTCAATAATAAATGGTTATGATGTCAATAAGATACTGCTAAGAAAAATGTCTAAATTGATATTGTCCACATAACTGTGATAGTCGTCATGCTTTTATCGTCATGTTACGAGCATACAAATATTTTATGTCAAAGAGATGTCATCAAAGTAGTCGTTGAGAGAGTAGTAACATTTCTGTATTAAAATAGTACATAATTTACGCTTAAAATTTACTAAATTTAGGTTTTTTATTGAGCAAGGTAACTTATTAAATATTCTTTGGGCCATACAAAAAAAGCTTTTCCTCATTAAAACCGTGCCTGCATTTGGTACTTTAAGCTCTAACTTATTTTTGTCTCGTAGTTTCCTATATTGACTTTTAAAAGCTATTTCATACAGGTGCATGTTTGTCTTAACAAATATATTTACACACTCGTCCGGTGAAGCGCGTACTGTGCGCACGCGTATTTAGTTGTATCGAGTATCTTTACTTGGTTATCGTTGTTTTTTAACCTTTGTATTATGGAGGAAAGCAATAGTGATGAAGAAGGCTCTAATGATGGTTCAATTATTTTGGACACATCCCATCGAGAATATGAGCAGTCCAAAGAAAATAATTTAGAAATGTTGATGACGGAGGAAACAGTGAAAAGGATCGCAGAGAAAAGAAAGATAGATGATAATAGTGCAGAAGATGATAATAATGCAGAAAAGGACTTAATTACTGTTGTGAGAAGGAAAAATAAACGTTTGATTCGAAGTGATTCGCTGGATATTACAAATGAGGTGAGGGTAGACAAAAATAAAATTCTTAATAACCAGTCAGAGGATATTACAATGCATGAAGTTTGTGTGACAAGTAAGGAAAGTTTGCCTAAACAAATGGCCTTAGCAAAGTTACTTAGATCGGAAAATATCAGGGGTATTACCAGAATTAAATATAAAAGTTTCAATAAAGTGCTAATACAATTTCAAAGTAACAAAGATGCTAATAGGTTGATAGACTGTAAAAAACTGAAGGAAATGGACTTCAGATGCCAGAAAGTACACGAAATGTCACTATCGTACGGAGTTGTAAAAGGGGTAGACAGCGAACTATGTGATAATGACTTGCAGGAAATAATAGAATGTGAAACGGAAATTATTTCTATTAAAAGGCTTAAACGTTTAAATGCGGATGGCAAATGGGTCGACAGTGAGTCAATTAGAATATGCTTTAAAAGTGGTACCCTTCCATCGTATGTATGTATATGCATATGACTGTCGCTTTAAAATCGAAACCTACATTTTCCCTGTAACTCAATGCTCAGGCTGTTGGCAGTTTGGACATGTCATTAAGTTTTGTCCCACCAAGAAGAAGTTATGTCCCAAATGTGGAGATAGTCATGAGAACTGTGACAAAATTAATATCAAATGCCTCAACTGTAAAGGAGCACATTTTGTGTTAGACAAAAATTGTCCTTTTTATCTAAAAGAAAGCAGATAAGAATGATTATGAGTGAAGATCAAGTACCATATCGGAAAGCGCTTCAAATATATAATGAAAAGCGAGAGACGGCAAAACAAGGAGCTGAAAATCTACAGTACTCTTCATTGTGCACAAATACAGTCAGAAGTAATGAAACATATAGTAGTATTGTGGCTGGCACATCAGTACACTCAGGACCGAGTTTGGAGCCAGAGCCAACCGCATGTTCAAATAACATTGTTATCGAACCTACACAGACTATACAGTCCAGTAGAAGTTGTATTAATAAAAAGCAGAGAAAAGAAGAGAGTCAGATTTTCTCGGAGCAAATAGAAGAGGAAAGTATGACGAAAAGCCGAATTCAAGAAAAAGGTAATGAAAAAGATGAACAGATAAAGTATAAATTAGAATTTAAAAGATTACTATTAAAAATGAAATGTATTGTTATGTCAAAGGATAAAATGGAAGATAAAATTATATTAATTCTTAAAATAATTTGGGAAGAGATTCGAAAGTTTTTAGTACACATGTTTTCTAAGGGAGAGTACCTGGATATATTTTTTAGTTTCATAAATGGCTAATTCTATAGATAATACTAAAATTAATATATTACAGTGGAATGCACAAAGTATACGACCTAAATTAATTTCATTTGCTGAACTTTTAAACCAGGAGAAAATCCATATAGCTGTTATTAGTGAGACATGGTTAAACATTGACTCCCATATTAATATTAGGGGATATAATATTTATAGGAAGGACAGGTATGATTCCTATGGAGGAGTTGCCATTATAGTGCATAAATCCATACAGTCTCATTTGAATTCCGTTAGCAGTAGTAATTCCGGAATATAAATAGTCAGCGTTAAACTAATAAACTGTAGGGATTTAAAGTTTGTGATAGGTATTTACTGTCCTACTTCTGTTCGCACCCAACAATCTGATTGGGACCATCTGTTTTCAACATTCTCTGATGCAACTATAATTGCTGGGGATTTCAATGGGCACCATAATAATTGGTCGAACAGAATGGATACAAGAGGCACCCAAATTATGGACTCTGCTTTGGTAAGTTCTTTCGTTTATCTAAATAATGGTGAAGCTACCCGAGTAAAATTGGTTAACGGAATTCTCCAACAGACTTCGCCGGACATTACATTCGTTTCGTCTGATATTGCGATAAAGTTCGACTGGCAGGTAATTAATGAAAATCTCGGTAGTGATCATATGGTAATTAAAACGTCAATTAATGTAACAAATAGTTTCAGTGTAGTTAAAAAAAGAAACTTCAAAAAAGCTGATTGGGGGAAATATAGAAAATATTTATCAGACAAATTTATTCTTTCTGACAGTGGTGATCCTCAGGAGTCGTATAGCTTTTTCTTAGATAAAATAAACGACGCGGCTGATAAACATGTACCCTTTATAAAATGTTGTAATAAGCCTGCAACTGATTTTAAACCTAGAGATTACTGGAATCCTGAACTATCAGAAACAGTTGCTCAGCGTAGATTAGCGTTGTCAAAATTTCGTCGTAATCCTACCCCGGATAACCTAAGTAAGTTAGAAGAAAAAACACTTAAGGCTCATAAACTCATAAATAAAGCAAAATCATTAAGTTGGCAAAACTTCTGCAATTCGATCGATCATGAAACTTCGGCTGCTGATATGTGGCGCCGCATGAGATGGATTAAAGGTTTTAGGCAAACCAAAAGCTTTCCACCCATTGACAAACAAATAGAACTCTTGCGGTCGCTCACCCCCGACTACGTCCAAAGCGCTTCTCCTACGTTTATTTCGCGAAATGTCAAATTAGAATGTCCGTTTACAATTCAAGAGCTTGATAAATGCCTTAAGAAAAAGGATTCCGCACCGGGCGAGGATGGAATTTCCTACTCCATGATTTACAACCTCCCGGAAGAAGCTAAACTCTTCTTACTTGACACATACAATAGTATTTTGAATTCAGGTACTGTCCCTTCACAATGGCGAAACATTAGAATCGTCCCCATTCCTAAATTCATTAATAATAGCTCAGAACTTAAACTAAGACCTATTTCCCTAATTTCATGTCTGTGTAAAACATTTCATTTGATGTTGTTAAAACGAATAGAGTGGTTTTCGGAGAAAGAAAATATTCTTTCGCAGTATACCGTTGGTTTTAGGAAATCCCGTTCCTGTCTCGATGCAATAACGCGATTGGTTACCTATATACAAATTGGCTTCTCTAAAAAGACTCCCACTTTGGCTTGCTTCCTGGACATTCAAAACGCCTACAACAATGTCTCAATTGACATTGCGATAAATATCTTAGACAAACTTAATCTAGGGTCGAAAATATGTTCCTATTTGTGGTCATGGTTAAGTGAAAGAAAATTACAAATTAATCTAGATAATAGTTCATCAATAATCTCCAGATGGACTAACAAAGGTTTAGCGCAGGGTGACCCTCTGTCCCCTTTAATTTTTAATTTAATAACTAATAGGATAGGCAGATTACCTCTTACTGTAGAGATGTCACAATATGCAGACGATTTTGTGTTGTATATTAGAGACAGAGACATAAAAAAAAGCGAAATGTATATGCAAAATGACCTTAACTCCATGGCTTTGATGTTGGGTGAATTAGGTTTAGATTTATCTTCTACTAAATCCAACTACTGTTCTTTTAGTAGAGGACGAAGGAGAATGTTACCTACATTGAAATTGGATGGACAGAATTTGACTTTATTAGATTGTACTAAATATCTAGGTATGTGGTTGGACAGAAGTTTGCGATGGGGGAAACACATCAGTGAAACTACCGCGAAATGTGCTAAATTTATAAATATACTCAAAATTCTTGCAGGAACCTCATGGGGAATACACACTAAGCACTTGCGTAGGCTGTATATTAGTTTAATAAGAAGTAGAATAGATTATGGATCTTTTATTTATGACTGTAGTGCGAAAACACATTTGCTGAAATTAGATAGGATACAAAATCAAGCCTTGAGAATAGTAGGTGGTTTCATTAAAAGTACGCCGATTCATGTTATGGAAAGCGAGTTGAACATCTTGCCGTTATTTTTGAGAAGACAATTTCTAGCTTATAAATACAGTTTGAAATTAATGTCTTGGTATAATAATGACACAGTAAAATTGATCTGTAATTTGGGTGCTCTCTCTATTGGCAAAACAAAAAAAAACCATTACTTATTAGAACTTGTAATGACGTTAGACAGTGTAATATTAACTCTTCTCTAATTCTTAGGATGTTTACTTTGGAAATTTGGGTTACGGGTATTGAAACCAAAAATACGATTATTTTAAATCTTGATAGTATTCAAAAGTCGAAAGCCGCTTATGAACCTAATATATTGATAAGTAATGTAGTCAAAGAATTAAGTGAGACCTACAATGGCTGGCACAGGATATTCACAGATGGCTCTAAAAGTGATCAAGGTCTAGGAGCTGGATTTTATGACCAAATCATGCAACATAGGGCGGGTTTTAAAATTAATTGTGAAACATGTATAATGACGCTGGAATTGATTGCAATTTTTCAAGCCTTATCTTACGCAATAAATGAAAATTTACACAATATTGTTATTTTTTCGGATAGTAAGAGTGCGCTCCAGCATGTGGCTCGATGCGCCTCTGGTAGCAGAGGTGCATCGATAGCCTATGAAATCTTAAAAGCTATTATTACACTAAATAAAAGCCGAAAAGGAGTGAAATTGCAATGGGTTCCAGCGCATATCGGGCTTAAGGGAAACGAGGAGGCGGACCGTGTAGCTAGATCAGCAGCTCTAAATGGTACTATAATAGACTATCGTTCAGACGACTGGGAGTTAGTGCCTAAGTTCAAAAGAGTTTGTTATAATGACTGGGTCACCCACTTTAATATTATATCAAAAGATAAAGGCATTTGGTATAAGACCATACAGAGTGAACCTCCTCGTTGGCCTTGGTTCGATGACACTAAGTTAAGCAGAAGTTATATAAAATTAGCTTTAAGAATTAGATCAGGTCACTACCCATCAGCAAAGTTTTCATACCTAATGAAAAAATCTACTTCGCCTAATTGTTTAATATGTGATAAAGTAGAAGATATACACCATTTGCTGTTGGATTGTGCCAGAAACAAGAATGAACGTGAATCACTGATGAACTACCTAAATGTGAACTTAATGGATGTGGGCTTGATTCAAAATATTTTATGTCACCCAAAATCAGAAGCTGCCAAAAAACTATGTCGCCTGGTAACCACACCTATAGCTCATCAGTAACCCTGACGATAATATTCTTCTAAGTATTTAATTTTCTTAAAATTCTATTATTTTTCTTTTTTTAATTTCTTGTTTTCTTAGCATAGTAAGAGTTGTTACCTGTATTAGGGTACGATGGGGTTGACATGTCCTGATAGGACAAAAACCCCAATTTAAAATAAAGATTAAAAAAAAAATATATATATATATATATTTACCTCATAAATATACAGAGAAGGCAAGGTTAAGATTTTGAGACTTTTAAATAGAGGTTGACAACTGTCGGTACTTTGTAAGCCACACATAGCTCTGATGCATCTTTTTTGGGCTTTGAAGACATAGTCCTTATTTACTGAATTACCCCAATATATTATGCCAAATCTTAGTGTGGATGCAACATAGCCATGGTAAGCCATTAAAAGAGATTCTAGGCTAACAATTTTAGCCAGTTTATAGAGGGCATATGCAAATTTATTGATTTTTTTACAAATATCTTCCGTTTGAGGTTTCCAGGTCAAGTTATTATCTATAACAACACCAAGGAATCTTGTCATAGTTACCGACTCTATTTTAGTGCCCAAGTAGTTAATGTCAAGATATATATTAGGAATCCTTTGATAAAAGTGCATTATTTTAGTTTTTTCTAGATTTATGACAAGATTATTATTATTTAGCCAAGTAATTATCTTATTCAATGTCAAATTTATCTCTGCTTCGTATGTATTAGGATCGTCACATTTTACTACTACCGTGCTGTCGTCAGCAAATAATACCATCGGATGCTTTATTTCTCTAGGCAGATCATTTATATAAGTTAAGAATAGTGGAGGTCCTAACACACTACCTTGTGGGACTCCGTATTTAATAATCCTACTATTAGATCTGTATCTTCTTTCGTAACCAGTGCGTGGGCATATACGTGTTATTTCTAAAATCTGCTTTCTGTTGTGTAAGTAAGATTCAATAAGATTCAGTATGTTGCCTCTTATACCATATTTCTCTAATTTATTTAATAGTATTTTAGAATCTACGTAGTCAAAAGCCTTTGTAAGGTCCATATATATAGCACATACGGTATTTCTTTCGTCTACATTTGATAAGATAGGGCGTATCAGATCATGGATAGCCATGTTAATTGTCCTGTTCTTGCGAAATCCTTTCTGTTCATCAAGTAGAATGTTTGATTTCTCTAGGTAAGTATAAAGTGCTTTATATATGACCTTTTCAAATACTTTTGCAAATATGGTTATCAAAGCAATAGGTCTGTAATTTTTCATTAGACATTTGTCTTGCTTTTTATATAGTGGGGTAACTATGGAGGTTTTGAGATTCTCCGGGAAGATACCACTCTCAATACTTAAATTAATTATGTAACTTAGATGTGGGGCTATGTATTGAGAGACTGTTTTATGACTTTTGTGCATATTCCATCACTGCCTACACTGTTTGTATCTCTAAGAGACCTGATATGATTCATGATGTCATGCGGCAAAGTTGGTTCCATAAATAAAGAGTTCAAAGTGTTTGAATGAATGGGGATTTCTTGTGTTATGCTATGATTTGAGTTAGAGACTTGGTTAATAAAATATTCGTTGAAGGAGTTTGCTATTTCAGTGGGATTCGTGACGATCTTTGTGTCAGTTTTTATTTCAGTTATAGGTTCTTTAGGAAAGTAGGCTTTATTCTTGTTAATTACGGTCCATGTCGCTTTGGATTTATTTTGTGACGTTTTGATAAAATAATTATTTTGAGATTTTTGGGTTAAAGACATAATTTTTTTAAGTCTACGTGAATATGTTTTGAATGCATTTTTATTCTTGATAGTGGGATTAGCTCTATATTGCCACAGAAGCATACGTTTTCTTTTTACTGCATTTTTTTATTCCCTTTGAGATCCATTTAGATTTTTTTGTTAATGACTTGGTAATAGTTTCGTAAGGAAAACAGAGGTCATAAAAGCATTGAAATAGATCCAAAAAATAGATATAAGCCTCATTAGGATCCGAAGTACTGTAGATGTCTGAGAATGAGAGACTTTTTACACAATTTTTAAATTTATCTAAATATTCTAGGCAATAGTTCCTTCGTCTAACACGCCATGACTTAATAGCACATATTTTTTTTACCGGGCATCTTAAAACCTGTGTGGTGTGGTCTGACAGTCCAAATTCTATAATTTCCCCCTTGCAACCTCTGATATTGTGCGCGAAATTATCCAAACATGTCCCACTACTTATTCTAGTGGGTTGAGAGAATTGCAATTGTAAATTAAAGTTTAAAAGAATGTATTCAAAATCTAGGGTCTGTTTATTTATTTTTAATGTATTTATGTTAAAGTCCCCACAAACGATAACCTTTTTATTACGTTGAATGCATACTAGATAAAGAATATTTTCCAATTTGTCATAGAAAGTGTTTAAGTCGGAATTTGGGACCCTATATATACACACAACGATAATACCATGTTCGGTTAATTCAATTGCGCAACATTCAATCAATTTTTTTATACAGTAATTGTTTAAATTTATCACTTTATAGTGATGTCCAATTTTTGTTAAAACACATGCACCACCTCTTTTACATTCTCTTGAGAAACTTATAGCTATGTCATAGTTAGGTATATTTAAAGATTCTTCTTGCTCAGGCGTCATAAAATGTTCCGTAATACATACAACATCGATAGATTTTTTCTTACTTTGAAGCTCTTCCAAACAGACACATAGGAGGTCACTTTTGTTTAGGAATCCGGCGATATTTTGCTGTAGGACATATATGTTCTTATAGACGAAAAAAGTTTGAATTTTCCTTGAGGCTTGCGTTTTGCTCGTTTCTGTCGGAAGAACTGTCGTTTATGATACTATTATTCTGACCATTTGGTGGGTGTTCCACAGGGAATAATTTCATGTCAATTTTAATTCTATTCATTATGTTTTTAAACATCTGTAGTGTTCCAGCTTTATTTAATTTACCAGATGTGCTAGAAAACATGTCAAATGTTAAACCATAGTTGGAGTCGAAAAAATGTGCGTATTTATTATATTGTATGTCCATGCAAAGGAGGTTATTGAATAGTTCCACCTTGTAATTATAAATGAGTGCCCCCCGTATGTATGTGGGCGCGGTGACAATTATATTAGTGTGAGTTAAATTTGCTAGACCTTCATTGATGTCTCTCACTACATCAATGAAGTTATCATTGTCCCTGATGTGAGTTTCTCCTAATACAATTTATACAGTAGTCATTTAGGGACACTGAGTCGTTTGATGTACCCATACAGTGCTTGGTTGATGGCTTCGTGAAGGGTCCGTGTACACCCTGTATTGTTGCTCGTGACTGTTCTATCAGGTAGGTACCTCTACCTAACCCTTCGGGGACAATAGGCGTGATAATTATGTTATACATATCACCTATACAAGCCTATAATGCCCACTACTGGCTGGGACATGACCAGCTCCTCTCCATGAGAGGGAATTTCACCATCACCATATAGCCTAGCCTTTCTCAACTAAGTTGGGGTCGGCTTGCAGTCTTACCGGATGTAGCTGAATACCAATATTTTACATGAGGCGACTCCCCATCTGACCTCCACAACCCAGTATGGTACAGTGGGTACTACGAAACCCCTTGGTAAAACTGGTTGTCAGACTTTCGGGCCACTGACTACCTGTAACGACTGTCTAAGATCTACAAGTGACAGCCGGTAGCAACGGTTTAACATGCTTACCGAGGCAGTGTGGTAAGTAATGGGTGATCACCCATCCACGGACTGATCTAGGCAAGTCTGGCTTAATCTGAAGATCGACCCGAGCGGCTGTTATCATTTAGGCACGAGCTCCTCTAGAGAGCAAGCAAAACAACAAACTATAAATCTGGAACAAGGTCTTTATAAATAGCGCCATTTTAACTTATTTAGTTCCAAAATGAATGAGCTATTGTTAATTTTCCTCAATAATAATGGTTTTTTTTGTCCCTATTCAACGATTAAAGTATCCATAATAATAGTGCTATTAAATGTCAATTATGTCATTAATTAATATTGGTTTGTTTAGTCTCTATCATTAATGCCATGATTCAACATTAAATGGAGCGCTACCTCGCAAACATTATCACTCTACAATGTTCCCAGTATCGAGACACAGGTTGTTCTGTGAAAAGGAGTGGGCTGTAATTCACCACTTTCAGCCTTGCGCGGATTGGTAGATATAACATGTCTTTGATTATTTGGCTCTAGGATATACTAGTTTGTGGGAAATTATTGGTTGATTATGTTAACCCACTAAATCTTGCTTATTCTATTAGTTTATTCATTTAAAAGAAAGATGTAGTGATAAAAATTTTAAAAAGTATGCTTCAATGGTTTGGTCATGTGGAGAGAATGAGTGAAAGGCGACTAACAAAAGGTACTAACAAGGCAGATGTGAGTGGCAACGCTGGAAGGAAACGCTCTAGAAAGCCATACACTGACCTTATTGATGAGGTTCTTCGGAAAGGTCAGGTGCATAGTACTTGCAACCGCCGTGCATGTGTGACCAGATGTATGAACGTGATCGAAGCAAAAGAAGTATATTGTAAGGACCGTTGCAGGTGGCGTTCTGTGGTTTCTGCCTACCCCCCCCCCCCCCCTGGAAAAAAGCGTAAGTTTATGTATATGTACCTATGTCTATTAGTAGGTACTCCATTTGCTTCTTACTCCTTGTCTTCTAATGGTGATAACGTTTTTTTTTCTAGCCTTGTGACAATTTCATTGAAATAAACTACTTAAAACAACTGGTATTTATAAAAGTCTATACTTCACTATCAAATAGTCTGCTTTAAAGAACTAGAAATTATTTTTGTGGTGAAAATTTTATCTTAATTCGAGCAGTCAATTTCAAGATTAGCTAAAATAAATTTAACAACATTTCAAAATATTGCCCACTTTTTTCTTTAAAAGTATCAGTGATCCTGCAATAAATTGAATTTAAAAGGATGTCATCGCTTTGGAGTTTCTGTACGTTTCTGGCCCTCATCGGTTTGGCGAATCCACAGAATTTAAATAGTAAGTAGCATCATAATTATAATTTGTGGTTCAAAGAGAAAAGTACCCTGTCCACTGGAACTAGGGTACTTAATGTTCTGGGTCTGGGCACTGTGGCATTCCAACATCATCTGTTTAGTCTTCTCCCAACTGTGTCGAGGTCGGCACACCAGCTGCAGCAGAACACCAGTATTTTACATGGAGCGTCTGCCTGACAGACTTCTAACACCCAATTAGTAGGTAACACGATACCCTTTGGTAAGATTGGTTTTAAGACTGTGACATTCCATTATTAACCTCGATAAATAATTATGTAAGTAGCTATTTACAAACTTTAGATAACAAAAATATGTACTTTTAAAAAGGATCGTCCGCATCATGACAAGAAGACTGGCTTATTTTTGTCCAAAGAATCAGTTTGACCATCCATCGTGGCGATGCTGCTGAAGGAGCACTACAAAAAGTACTAAAACAACATAGAACAAAAATTACTACAGCGCCATCTATGACACAAACGATGAACTAAACATCGAGATACACCTAAATGCTACATCGCGCAAGTAAACTTATACTTATATGTGTAAATAGACCCTTAACATAACCGAAAGGCACTTCTTCTCCCCGTCTTTGCGATCATTTTTTTGTTCTAGACCATACCTGGGAACCTTCTAGTTACGGAGATATTGGGGGTCAAAGTTCCAACTTTTTCACAAGTTTTTTTTTAAACACGTGTTTTAATGTAAGATCACACCTCCACGACCCCCGTACTATTCAATTCATCCATCAGCACAATGCTTTGAGTGCTTTCCATCGACTCCTACCTTAAAACGTGATTTTAAACCCCAAAAAAAAAAGTCGATTCCCAGCAATAATTTTTGCATAAAGTTACTTAGTTTGATGTACAGAATGCTTGGTTGACGGCTATGTTTAAGGGTTTACACCCTGTTTAGAATAACCCGACGACAACTGTCGGGCAGTAGCCCACCAGACACAACACCCATCTGGACGGAAGATCCTCCCATTTCTATGGGGGATAAAAGAACTCTACACCCTGTTCTTCATACCCCTAAACTGTCAGCCTCCTGAGCCCCATTACCGTTGACAGTGATGCGGACGAATTTTTTGACGCTCTTTAATGCTGTACTGACTGAAAAAAAATTACTACAGCGACATAGTACACAAAAGGTACTGCAACAGCATAGTACAAAGCGTACTACAGCACCATCTATGACACAAATGAGGAACCTAAATTCTGATCCTACCTTTTCTGTAGGAAAATGGAGAGGGGTAAATCCCCGGGTCATGATGGCCTCAGCATCGAGCACCTGAAGCATGCGGGGGGACACTTACCGCGTGTGCTAGCTTTATTTTTCAACCTGTGCGTTAGTCACGGTTACTTACCGGATGACGTAATGTATACAATGCTAGTGCCTATTGTGAAAAATAAAACAGTTGATGTCTCGGACATTTCCAATTACAGGCCCATTTCTCTGGCCACTGTCATAGCAAAAGTGTTGGGCTGTCTGCTTGATAAGCAATTGGCTAAACACCTCGAACTACATGACTCCCAGTTCGGTTTTAAGCCTGGGCTGTCAACTGGGAGTGCAATCTTGTGCCTCAAGCAGACTGTCCAATACCACACAGACAGGAAGACTCCTATTTTTGCTTGTTCTGGATCTGTCAAGGGCATTTGATGTTGTATGTTACGATGTTTTGTGGCGCAAACTAGAATGTGAAACTACGTTACCATTTGAAATAGTGTCAATATTTAAGTACTGGACGAATATTTGAGTAACTGTACAAGTGTACATGAACCAGCTGATCCTTCAGCAGTACCAATATCGGGTGTCATATTGACGGGGTGCGCATAAACAATATTAGTTATGCTGACGATATGGTGTTGCTGAGCCCATCGGTCGGTGCTCTGAGGAGACTGATCGCTATATGTGAAAACTATGCGGTGAATCATGGGTGAGCCCATGAGTCACCGCATAGTTTGATATAATGTCACAAAGAGCGAACTAATGGTTTTATAAGCAGGAAGTTTGACATATTCGTCTATTCCAACTGTCGCACTTTATGGAGAACCACTGAGAAGGGTGGACAAGTTTAAATATCTGGGCCACTGGGTCACTGAAGATCTTAAGGATAATTTTGACATTGAAAGGGAACGTATGTCGCTGGCTGTCCGTTGTAACATGCTGGCCCGCAGGTTTGCACGTGGTACGAGGCCGTTAAAGTAACGCTTTTCAAAGCTTACTGTCAGTCCTTCTACACGTGCAGCCTGTGGGTTAACTTCACTCAGCGGACATACAGCGACCTACGCGTTCAATATAATAATGCACTGAGAGTACTGCTGAGGCTTCCGTGGCATTGTAGTGCGTCGGGGATGTTTGCAGATAATAATATTGATGGTTTTGCCGCCATTATTAGAAATAGATGTGCATCCCTGATGACTCGTGTTCGCGGCAGCACCAACAGTATTCTCAGTGTATTTGCAGATCGATGGGATTTCCCGATGCTGCAGAGGTGGATGTAACTCCACGCTGAATTTTAATTGTATGTGTCTGTAACCTACTAACATTAGAAGTAAAATTGTTACTAACCCTATGGACTCCGGACTGAAATAAAAATTTTCTATTCTATTTTATTTCTATAGGGGATGAAGAATTACACTCTGTTCTTCATATACCCATATGGTGTTTTTATCTTTTATTAAATCTTGAGTTTATTTTCAGTTGCTACTTGTCAACTCCCCATCGATCCTGGGAACTGTGGCGTTCTGTCGATGCTTACTACCTATGCCCCTAATATAAGGTAAGTAGAATATACGGCCTGCTACATTCGTTTAAATCTCGAAAACGTGACACTTAAGAACAATTTGTCTCATACAAAACTTGTTTGTCTTGATGCCAGCTATCGATTGATATAGGTTTTATGCGTGGCTAATCAAATAAAAGTTGTTCTGAACATACCATCAGTGAATGGGCTTTAACTTTGATAGCTCGAAAACGTGATAGCTCGAAAACGTGACACTTTAGAACAATTTGTCTCATTCAAAACTTGTTTGTTTTGATACCAGCTATCGATTAATATAGGCTTTATGCGTGGCTGCAACTTCGGGAAAAAAATGACGGTCTTTAATTATATTCAAACCCGTTTTACATTGTAACTAGAAGTTAGATCGTGTCAAAAAAGAAAAAAGTACTTAATAAAGGAGCTAAACTCATAAACTACTCAAGCAAAGTCGATAACATTTATTGCGGAAACACCATGCGGGCTTGTTCTACCAAATAAAAAGGAATCAGGTAAATCGGCCCAGTAATCAGGGAGTAATCGGTGTACAGCACAAAAGAGAACAAATAGAGATCCCGGCCACATCACGTCTACTCACCTTTACTTACGCTTCCATTCCATTCTGCGGCAATGTAAAGTGACTTTAACCTGCAGTTTCCTCACCCCCAGGTACGGCTACGATAGAACCAGTAACCGCTGCATCCAGTTCACGTACTCCGGCTGCGGCGGGAACACCAACAGGTTCACCACCTACACCCAATGTCTCGCCAATTGCTACCCGCCCCAAGTGTCTTTCCAAGACTTTCTGAATTTAGCCGCGTTTGTGTTGACTGGTCAGAGCACTATAAATAGTTTAACTGGGTAATGTTTTATTTTTATTTTTTTCCCTACTGTCTCACAGCTGGGCAAAGGAAACCCAAATACTTTCAAGAACTATTTTCCCGAGTCAGACCTTGATAAACGGCCTCGTTGATCTTGTGATCTCAAGCCCGACTGCTGATAAAGTCCTTGGTTTGATTCCCAGGTCGAACCAACTGGTATTGGGGTGTTTCCATCAGGATTTTGTCAATAAGAGCCTTGGAGTCTGGATTTGTGCTCGGTTTATGGCAGCAGGCTCGCCCCTCTGTTACATACGACTTATACATGACTGACGGAAAAAATGATGATGGCCGAATGGAAAGAAATATAACATATTTATTTGGCACAGGCACACAAAACAAACACCCCTTACTCCCCCCCCCCACCTTACTCCTTTTACCTTGTAGAACTCAAATAAATGAATAAATAAAATAAAACTTAAATCTAAACAATGTGTCTCATGGGTGCGCCAAATAGCCCCAGTTCAGCAAACTGCCGACCACCTAGTGCCCGACTCTGGTTTTCAACTGGACCTGAGATAGTTATGTAATACACGACCTCATCCTTTTTTTGAAGTCGTTTAAGAAAAAAGCTAACACATCCACCTATCCACCATGGCCACGCGTGGTGCACCAGGTACATTTTACAGAAAGGTGCTCTTTATCCCAGCCGTGGGAATATCATAGACTAAAACATCCACGTGACTTTCGGTCATTAATGAATGAATGTTTCCGGCCGGATATGAAGTACCTAACTGAACGCGTATAACAGTAATCATCGTAAACTAACACTAACTAAGTACAGTACCAAGTAAACTGGAACAATGGAAAAATGTAAACATCGTATACAGGGTGCGTGTAAAGTTTAATACTATTTATAGTATAAAAAAATCGACTCTTCAAGCAGGCTAGTGTGTTGGTTAAGTGCCCTTTTTGATTTATTATTAACTGTTTCTGCAACATTTCGTTCGAAAGTAGATGTAATGAGTAATTGAGTATACAGAGTGGAAGGGACACCGATGCACAAACGGTTACAACAATTCAGTACATAATTTTGAACTCGACATATAAATTTTTCATCGGTATTTTTTTCCCAGTGTCAATTGTGGGTTGCAGATTTTATTTTATTTTTTTCTACCACAAAATACAAATACAAAATACAAAAAGTTTTATTCAAAAAATTTGTTACATCAATGGGTGGTCGTGTTTGGGGACTCTTTTTAAGCAATATTTGCCTGTGTTAAGAGACCCCGCTCTTCCATAGCATAATAATTACAGCAGTAACAAATATGTGGGTAATTAAACTTAAACTTATACTTAATTACTTATTTCTATTATTATTATTTATTTTTATTTTAAAAAGGAAAAACAAGAGTTAAATAAAAAAAAAAACATAGTAACAGCAAAAACAAGAAAATAATGTAAAAGTGTGTGAGTGACGATTGCGAGTGTAAATGTGTGTGTGTGTGTGAGTGTGTATGTTTGTATTTGATTTTTAGATTGCAGTTTTGCGAGATTGGATGTGTGTTTGTGACAATTGAGTAACATAATGTTTTGTATCTTGCTATTTAATGTATTGTAGAAGTGCCTCTGTCTCTTCATATGTGAGTTTTTTTATCCAATTTGTTACGGTTTTCCTACAATCATATGTGCTTTTGGTGTATATGTATATTAGTTTGTTTACCTTATTGTATAGTTCGGCTGAGCGTTTATTGAATTGTCTGCATGCAAACACGGTTTTAGTCTGGGAAACTGGTGCTACTAAGTCTTTCCTTCTTTTGTTTAATCTTTCTGATTCATATGGTAGGGTTTTATGTTTTTTTAGGACGGTTTGGATTATGTACAACTTTCTTATTGAGATTATATTGCTGATAGTATAGAGGCTATTTGTAGGATATAATATGTTTTTGAAGTACATAATCTTAATAAGAGCACGCTGGGCTCGCTCTAGGTATATAAGTTTGGTCTTAGTTGCACCTCCCCAAAACCGTGATACAATACAGTAAAACCGATTGCACCAGAGCTAAGTATACCTCATTCAGGATGTTTCTAGGAGATTTACGTTTACTGTTTATATCTTTTGGAGCAATGTGACGCAATGATTTAAATATCCAGCTCAATCTCCTAACTCTATTTGTAACCTGCTCTAGATGCTGGTACCATGATAGACGTTGATCAATTAGTACGCCCAGGTACTTGGTCTGCGAAATTTTAGAGATAAATAAACATGCACAACATTTATTAATTGGATTTCCGCAAACATGAATTTTTATAGTAAAATCGTCACTTGGTTGTGTCCTGTTGCTCACGCTAAAGCATACGTAATTCGTCTTGGATGTGTTTAACGTGAGCAGGTTATTATTGAGCCAGTTGGCAACTTTGGCCATGCCCCTCTCTGTTTTTAGTTTTACGTCGTGCCATGAGATCACAGTAAAAACGACAGAGGTGTCATCGGCGTACGAGAAGACTTTTGCATTTTCGATGTTCATGTTGCATAGGTCATTAATATACAAAAGAAAAAGTGCAGGTCCCAGTATGCTTCCCTGTGGGACACCATATGTCACCTCCGCGTCTTCACTGACATATTCTTCCATCTTGACTCTCTGCCTCCTTCTTGAGAGGTAGTCCTTGAATAATTTCAGAGGAATATCTCTCACTCCAGCATTTTCGAGTTTATTCACAAGGTTTGGGACAGAGACGGTGTCAAAAGCTTTTTTAAGGTCTAGAAAAGACCGCTAAGCATTTATTCCCAGCATCAAGGTGTTCAGTTACCAGGGAACTCAGAGCTGAAACCGCATCCTCCGTACATAATCCTTGCCTGAAGCCAAACTGTTGGTTCGATAGTAAACTGTATTTATTTAAGTATTGAGTTAATCTAACATTAAGAAGTTTTTCTATTATTTTGGATATTGACGGAAGGATAGAGATAGGTCTGTAGTTATTAACATCGTCTCTGTCTCCCCCCTTGTGTACTGGAACAATAATTGATTGCTTAAGCAGCTCAGGGAATATGGCTTTTTGAAAGCAAAGGTTCGCAAGATGGGTTATTATGGGAACGATATCATATCGAGGATATTTTAAATATTTAGTCGAGATCTTGTCCCATCCCGGGGCACTGTCAGATTTTAAGCCCATCAATATTTGATCTACTTCGTAAGGATCAGTGTCTAAGAGTACAAAAGTATTGCTCTGTGTAGGTTGGTTGATGGGTTGTTTGTAATTAGTACTTGGCACTATTTGCTGAGCTAACTGTTTACCAACGTTGGCGAAGTGGTTATTGACAAAATTTACTGAAAAGGCAACACAAGGCAATTTTATTTTTAATTTCTACGTAAAGAATAATAAAAATGACATACAAGTGACACTAGAAATTGACGAGTTAAATCAGCTGTTCCATACATTTTACCGTGTGAGTATTGCACTTTTGTAGTAATTATCCCCCCCCCCCCCCGTTCGAAACTGTGTATAATGAATACGAGGTAATCGTTTGTGCGTCGATGTCCCTACCACCGTGTATACTCAATTACTCAGTGCATCTGCTTTAGAACTGTATTTACAGAAACAGTTAATAATAAACCAAGCAAATATTTATTTGAATACAGTTATTACCTTTAAAAAAATTAAAAACATTTCTATTTCTTAGATTTTGTCACGCCCTACTTTTTCTGCTCCTCGGTTTTTGACAGAAAATAATTCAGATGACGTTTTTTAGTGACGCTTTTGACTACTTGTCAATGCTTTATATAAGGGTTAACTATTCATACATGAAATATTTTCAGGGAATCATCTAACGGCTATAACGAAGCAATTTCAAGGGATATTTTTTTTTTATCTGAGTATATTTTTATACTAAGGGACTTACCAGAGAATGGGCAGCAGCGTTCTCTGATTCTACAACAACCATACTGCGATCGCCAACCCGCCTGCCAAGCGTGGCGATTATGGCAAAACCCCCCTTCTTGGGGGAGGCCTATGTCCAGCAGTGGACTTTTCGGCTGAAATGATGATGAATGATGATATTTTTATAAAAAATAAATAATTTAAAATTACTTGACCCACAAAATAAATACTAGCTCCCTAGTTTTGAACATCCATTACGCTAGTTTATTACGTCGTATTTACCTAGTGTCATTGTTAGAATATGGGAGTAAAGATTTTATGCAAAAAGTCTCAATAAATTTTATAACTTAGAATTATAATAATTTCGTAAAAAAAAACACTCATATATTTTTTTTTTTCATTGCTAAGGCAAGTTTACGACTTATAGAAGTTACTCTTAAAATATTTCGTGTATGAAACGATCGACCTTATATAGGCACATTTCCGAATTAGGTACGCATTTGAAAAAAATAATCGAATTGTGCTTTTTACAAAATGATTTTCGCAGACCGTCCGAAAAGAACCCGCTGTATAAAGGAAGGAAATGTACATAAAAAACCATTAGAAAAACGAAAAAGAATTGATTTAGTCATAACGTGGCCATGGATTACGTGCAATTCGTAGAGAATAATCTAATTGAATTGGACTATGCACTTAAAATTTGTAGTTTCAATTAAAAATAATAATAATTTTTAACCAACTTCTAAAAAAGGGAGGTTATGCATTACTAATCATATATTATGCAACGAGTTATAAAAAATAATTTGTTTCGTGAATAAGTACAGTGAACGTTATATTTTTTTGATGAACAATAAAAACATACTTTTAGATACTTTTTTTGTTATGTGTGCAATTAAAACAAACCAGAGATAAATATGACGAACTTTAGCAACTATTGGTGCTTAGTTTTACTATTTTTTTTTGCAATAAACACGTGCAAAACAGACGATTTGGCAACAAATGATTTAAAGTCCCGCGGTAAGTAGATTTTATCATTATTTTAATAAACATATGAAATAACATAACGCCTGTAATTTCAGAAAGGCTAGGCAGAGGTGTACGTATTACACCCACATTTCGCCAGTTATATTTAAGTCTTACATAAAAGGAGGCGAGCCTATTTCCATCAACCGGACACAAATCCAGACTCCGTGGCTGCTACTGAGAAATTCCTGATAGAAAGATCCAATAACACTTTGTCTGACGAGGGAATCGAACCCAGGACCTCATGCTCAGCAGTCGTCGCTTGCGACCACTAGACCGACGAGGCAGTCCAATTAGATTACTTTAATAATCTATATATCATCAGTTGACACATGTGGTAAAAATAAAAATTACTTATACTTATGAGTTAAGTAAATTCATATTTTTACCAATGTTAGATAAACATCGGAGAAAAAGAAAAAAAAAGTATTTAAAAGACTCGCACAGGACAAAATAATAAAACAAAAAAAAAAAAGCAAAAAAAAAAATATTTAAGACATCATCATCATCCACAGCCCGAACTCACCCACTGCTGGGTATAGATAGGTCTCTCTTTTCTTGTGCCAATCCGCACGGTCCTATGCCAGCCTCATCCAGGTTTTTCCCCCGATGACAACTATGTCGTCTGCCCATCTCGCCGCCGGACGACCCACGTTTCTTTAGACAGTTCTTGGACGACATTCGGTGACAGCCTTAGTCCACCTAGTATCACTGTGCCTTGCTGTCCTGCCCAACTGCATTTGAGTACCGTAACGCGGTTTCCAATATCGAAAACCTTTGTGCGTTTTCGGAATTCGACGTTAGGAACTAGATCTATCAGCTTTATGCCGGGCATGGAACGCTCCATGGCTCTCTGTGCAACTTAAGACATACATTAAACTAAATAATTGGTCCTGTCCACATGGCAGTACATGAAACTGTACATTTTCAATATAACTTGGCATCGCTTTGTATAGATTTCCTATACAGTGAGAGATCCGCATAAACTGGCTAGATTATCCGTTGTGCGTACGATGCCAAAAGGGGTTATTTCAGCTACCTGTCATGTTTGTGAAGTGTCCCATCACTTGTTCTTCGTTGAAATGATTATTATTATGGCAATGTCACCAAAAAATATATTTTTTTAGACGATTCTGGATTTGATGACGACGCTGACAGTCTGGCTGTAAAACTCGATCAAAAAGTTTGCGAACTACCATTCGACGAAGGAGACTGTAAGGGCAGAAGCCTGAGTACCGACGAAGACATTGAGAAGTCAATCAGTAATAGCAACGAACGTTTAGAACTCAAAAAACTGGAGGATCTCAAGGAATTGAATGAACTCAACGAACTTGGTGGAAGCGACGAAGGTGGCGAAAGGAACACTCGCTAGTAAGTTCACAAGCCTGTATTCAATTAGGAGTAGGTAAAGGTGTATAGTAGGTTCTGTAGAAGACTTGAGGAATCGCCAAGCCACAATTTTTAAAATATTCGTGGAGCGCACCCAGACAAAACCTTTAAGTTTAACCGTTTAAGTCCCCAGTAATAAATGGCGAATAGCATAGCAGTCGGACTGCCAAGCCATAGGTCTCGAGATTGAACCTAAGACACGCACCTCTGATTTTCCGAATTCATGTGCTTATTGTATAATTATGACTTGCTTCGGTGAAGGAAAACATCGTGAGGAAACCAGCATGCCTGGGAGATATTTTCGACGGCATGTAAAGCCAAGTCAGAAGCATATGGGCGGCTTAAAAACTCTGACACCAGGTTAGGCACTAACCACACGATAAAAAAGTAGAATGGCGAACCTTCCCATCAATCGGGCAAAAACCTAGACTGCACACTGCTCCTGAAACATTAACATTATCAGGCTTGTTTTCTTCGAAAGTTGTTCAGTTTTGCTCACATTTTGCAGGTCATGCTTAGGTTCCTTGTACAGACTAATAGAGGGCTAGCCTATTGTCATCAGCAAGCTACAAATTGAGACTCCAAACTCCTCCTGAGTAATTGCTGACTGGGAAATTCAATCGTCTGAAAAGGGGATCGAATTCAGGACCTCATATCTGATTATTAACTGTTTGTGTGGTTGGTAAATAAATAAAAAATCAGTTACTACCTGGCCCGCGATATCGCTCGAGTTAATTTAGAAAAAAAAACTACTAATGTTTTTCTGTAATAATTTAATTCGATCATGTAGCGAAAGACACGTGGCGCCATCTATTATCATAAGAACGTTATTGTTGTTTTCTTCGGGAACAGTACTTATTTTCGGGATGAAACACAGTTTCTGTACACCTGACAGCGTATATGCAAAATTTTAGGATGTTTTGTGGTTCAGACGTGTAAAGGTACCTACTTAACAAAGAAACTAACTTTCTTTCACATTTATAATATTAGTTAGGATTAATTACTTCCTTTCCCACTGCTGGGTAAAGGTGTCCACCATAAATTTCCCCTTTTCCTCTGTGCGGTTTTCTCCGGCCAATCTCTCGCAAACAAGTTCTTAAGTTAATAAAACATTCACTTCATTCCAGTTTCGGCTTCAACAGGATTACGAAGCAATGCGAAGAGTTCAACTACGATGGCTGTGGAGGTAATGAAAATAGATTTGAATCTATTAACGAATGCAGAAAAACTTGCTACAGGCCTTTAAGCTACTTTCTGTCAAAATTCCAAAGACCAACTTATGATCAGGATTAGTATTGCCAGTAAGCTAGACAAGTGAGAAAAGCTTTTGAACCGTTTCAAATTTCTGCAACGACATTGAAAAGGATTTGAGATAAGCTTTTCGTGTGACGGAAACGCTCCTAGCGGGACACCAACTGCCATCAGTCATGGCCCATCTGAAAACCTATAAACTGACTACGAAGCCAGGTGGACCTCTGCAGGTACAACGTAGTCGGATGGGGGTAATTTGATGAAATTAAACGTGACTGCAGACGCCACATCGCAGACGATGACCCGCCTCCTGACCTACTCCCTGTACAACTCCACCTGCACCCTGAGGGACCAACCCGAGGCCACTACTAAAGCTTTCAAAATGCCACATTACTGGTCGAAGCTTATTTAACTTTAAAGGGACCAGGACACGACGAAAAAAAGAATTGGCTAGCTTAGCGATAAAGGACCCCAGTTGAATGGACTGCCCACCTTACAAAGGCGACTGGGCATTCAACGACCAATTAATTAAAAGTTCTTTAGGACCAAGGCTGGCTTATTTCTTGGCCAAAAGAATCAGCATTGACATCCAACGTGGTAATGCTGTCAGACTTCTGGATACTTACCCCGTTGACAGTGATGCGGATGAATTTTTTTGACGCCCTGTAATCCTTTTCTGCTTTTGACACATGTACATATTTTTATTAGATATTATTTTAGGGCTGTATGGTAAATAATGTTTTCACAAATTTGACGTGACACAGGAATGTATAATCTCTTATAATGTTAAATAACTGATAGACAACAGTTATTGACAATGTTATTTCTTCATTTATTGGTAAGTTTTCTTAATACATATTACAAGTAAATTGTTATTTCTTTTTTCTTTGTAAATTGTTCAATCGATTCGTTTTATCGTTGTCGAATTCTGGTAGTAAAGGTTCTTTATTTTTCTAGGTGTTATGAAACGCCCAGCGTCAGCTGTGAAGAAAAAGAAGTTATTACTTTATGTATTTTATTTATTAGGTTTTGGAATGAGGCGCTACTTTGCGGAAAACTATGACATTCAAATAGTAGTTAATGTTTAAATTCCGCAAGTAGATCCAGGCTTGAGTGTTTTGTGTGCGTGTATATGTTGTCTTTAGGTGTGTGTGTGTGTGTGTGTGTTTACAGAGAGAAACGAAATTGCGACGGAACTTGTATATTTCTTCACTTGTGTTTCACAAGTGAAGAAATAAGTGTTACAAATATTACTTATTTAGGTTGAAAGCGCGTCTGTAGCTTTTGGCAGTTACGGGCGAACTGGTGTCGCCGATCGCTGCGCGCACGACGAATACAAAATGCTGTCAGCAGTCCTACAGGTGCTAAATATGCAATTGCAGAAAGAATTTTACCTCTGACAGCTGCAATCTAACATCACCTATTACAGAAACGCAAATAAAGATCACTGCAAGCCATCATCAACCTTATTGCTACGAGCACATAAAGTTCATTGTTATTTGAACTGAGTAAAATAAGTGAGAAACTAATGTTCTATGGGCTATATCAGGGATGACTAACCTTAAGCAGAGGATGATGGGCAAATCCAATAAGTGTGACAAATCACATTATCTGCCTAGCTTTTTCCAACTATGTCGGGGTCGGCTTCTACTCTAACTTAATGCAACTGAATACCAGTATTTTTCGTGGAACGACTGCCTGTCTGATCTCCACCGCCAAGAAACAGGGTACTGTACACACAATTTATTTTACTTCAAACAGAGATCTGTTTGACAGGTAAAATAGATTGTGTGAGAACTGTGGACTGTTGGAGCCTTAACAACATAATCTAACATAACATCACGCCTGTAATCCAAAAAGTTTTAGGCAGAGGTGTACCTAATAGTACATCCCACATTACACCAATTTTGTTTAAATCCCATGTAATAGAGGGCGAGACTATTGCCATCAACCGGGCACAAATCCAGACTACGTGGCTGCCACTGAGAAATTCCTGATAGAAAAACCCAATAACAATTTACTTGACCCGGGAATTGAACCCAGGACCTCATACTCAGCAGTCGTGATTGCGACCACTAAACTAAGAAGGCAGTACAGACTTAGTGGTAACGAGGTAGTAGTCATACCAGTATGACTACGAGGACATGTATATCCCCGTAGTCATACTGGTATGACAAACTAGTATGACCATGAGGAAACCAAAAATGTGTGGAACGGCAATTTTTTTCCGATGAAAAATTTCTGTGTTTGGAATGAAGTACCTACTGAATACCTTTTTTTTTTAAATCATCAAATGACCCCCCCCCCCCCCCCTGGGCGGAGTGGAAGGGAGTGTCAGACTTGTACTGACTAAAACCCATCCATGTTCCTTCTTTGCCCTTTGTGTTCCAGGGCCGCGGTATCTCTTTCAAACAGTCCCGCAGCCCGACCTGTCGTTTGTGCGTCGGTATACCTTCCACCCAATATAAGGTCTATCTTTTAATACACGAAATAAAAAATTTAAAATATTATCTGAGTGTTTTTGTTTTTACAAAATTATTATAATTCTAAAATTTCTTGAGACTTGTTGCATAAAACCCTTACTTCCTATTCTAACAATGACAGTAGGTAAATACGACGTAGTAAACTAGCGTAATGAATGTTGAAAAATTAAGAGCCAGTATTTATTTTGTGAGTCAAGTAATTTTATTTAATTTATAAAAACATACTTAAATAAAAAAAAAATCCCTTGAAATGGCTTCGTTATAGCCGTTAGATGATTCTCTGAAAATATTTCGTGTATGAATAGGACTTATACCTATATTAATCAGTAGCTGACTTGGAAGCTTATGTTTCGGAAACGTGACGCTTTATAAGATTTTATCTCATACAATGCTTGCTTGTATCATCAGATTGCATAATATAGTTTTTTAAGCGTTAACGGTATCTGATGAGATGACGAGTAATAGTAGTATGGAAAAAGAAGACAGGCGACGCCGACCCCAAATAAATTGGAATAAGGGAAGGAAAATGATGATGATGTGATTATTAAAAATAAAATAAAATAGCGGAAGTTAGACCAAAATTATTCAAACCAGTTTACCGCCTTCTAAAAAGGCGCAAATTATGTTTTTTTTTTTTAATTTTTGGAACTGGTGGTGGGGTAAAGTGGAATCCTATGAAAAAAAACAAAAAACAAGAACAAACTTCTTCAATAAATAAAATGATCTTACCCATATGCGTAACTAAAATATAAAAGAACACTGTTAAAATCAATAACATGAATAAGGACTTCATTTTAGTTTTAATAAACACCTTGTTCGTTTAGTGATCTTCAATATTATTGAATGCTGTCCACATTCGATATACTTAAGAACTGTAAGGTAAAAAGTGCGTTTCTTGCTTAAGTATTGATGCAATGAGGTAAATTACCTACAATATTTTACGAAGCAATAGATTTTCCGGGAATCGACTAATTGCATTATGCAGTTTTATTAATCATTTCTATTTAAAACAAATGACTGTGTTTTGTATTAACCATGGTGCTTCGTTTATTATTATTTCCTTTATTTATCTTTTGTACACAGTGTGACAATTATGAACGGAGCTCGTGGCTAAATAATAACAGCCGCTCGGATCGATCTTTAGGTTAAGCCGTGCTTGCCTAGGTTGGTCTGTGGATGGGTGACCACCCGTTACATACCGAGTTTCCTCCGTGCCTCGGAAAGCACGTTAAGCCATGGTCCCGGCTGTCATTATTAGATCTTTGACAGTCGTTACAGATAGTCAGTAGCCTCAGAGGTCCTCGGAGGTCAGATAGGCAGTCGCTCCATGTAAAATACTGGTATTCAGCTGCATCCGGTTAGACTGGAAGCTGAAGCTAACATAGTTGGGAAAAGGTTAGGCAGATGATGATGATATTTTTGAACATTTCGTAAAAAAAAGATGTGGTGCCGGTTTTGGGTCCAAGCTACCGATGGTTAGGGACAGGAACCTCCTCACAATGCGGGCTGTGTTGAAAAGTACTGCATTCTGAAACAGGCCCTTGATCAAAACGCCTAGCGAGAAATAGTCGATAGATCATTCTCCTGCCCTTATCCCAATTTATTTGTGGTCGGTGCAACAAGTCTTCATCTTCCATACTTCTCTATTAGTCATTGTCCCAGTACTCACCTCCTTTCTAGCCATATCATCCTCCACACAGTCCATGCATCGTTTCTTTGGTTTTCCTCTACTCTCATAGCCTACAACTACTTTGAAAATTTTCCTCACTACATTTTCCTCAATTCAGCGTATCACATTTCCATGCCAGACGATCGATAGGATGATGTAACGATGGTATTTTTTCTTTAATTTTAAAAATAAACAACAATAACAGATCATCAAAAGATATCTGTCATTTTGTCGATTCTTCCGTCGACAAAACCCGTTTCTACGGTGGTCATGCTACGCGTGCAGTTGGTAGGTACCTACCGGAATCAGTTATCGATGTAGGAAATAATAATATACTTAGCTAGTATTGCAATTAACCTAATTAGGTGTTGTGTAGAGGAAAATAATATTATATTATCCAACATTGCACGTGTAAACGGGCACGCCTTTTATGCGTGGAGTATCTAGACACGCGGTAGCGTGTCAAGCCAAGTTCAAGCTAACTAAACTGGCGAGCAGCACCGTGTATAAAATTACATTTTATTTACGAATTGAGTTATGTAGTTGTTGGTTCGTTGGTGCGACTGCTGAAAATGAGGTCCTGGTTTCAATTCCTTGGTCGGGCAAAGCGATATTGGATTTTTCCACTAGAATTTTCTAAGTAGCGGCCAGGAAGTCTGGATTTGTACCCGGTTGATGGCAATAGGCTTGCTCCCTATTACATGATGGGGAGTTAGGGTGTTACCACACCAATCGATCGATGGTAGAAATGACGACGATCGATCAATTATTGGTGTAGTAGAAACTATCGATCAACGTCGACTTATCCATTCTACCATCGATTGATGGCCTCGATCGACGATCGATCGATTGGCGTAGTAACATCCTTAGTCGGGGGAAAATACCTCTTTTCTTTTCGTGGAGCTGAAGATTCATCACGCCCTAGGAAATAGGTACCTAGAAGTAGCGAAGGGTCAATTTTTGTAAGAGGTAAGCCGAAGCACATATCTTAAATGCGATTATATTATTTTCTAGCGACCCGCCCCGGCTTCGCACGGAAGCAATATCTACATATAAACTTTCCTCTTGAATCACTCTATCTATTAAAAAAAAACCGCATCAAAATCCGTTGCGTACATTTAAAGATCTAAGCATATATAAGGACGGACAGACAGCGGGAAGCGACTTTGTTTTATACGATGTAGTGATCTATAGAATACTGACTGTGCCATTTTTCAAAGGGAATCCGGCAGGAATCGAGTTGTATGGAACCTTCGCCACTGGTACCTAGTAACATGGTTTTTCAAAAGTTGTTCCTAGTTACCTTTCTCGTTTAGTTAGCCCATTACTAGACACTCCCTTCCCCCATCTGCCAGTTTTCTGTATTATTCGAAATCATACAACCCCTCTAGAACTAAATTCCTGACTGTGGCCCAGCTGAAGATGTGTAAGTAGGTCCTGGTCAGTGGTCAGGTAAGCTCTGCCTACCCCGGGGGTGTACAGACGTAATAATATGTATGATGAGCGTTTACGACTAAGAGCGAAGCCAGCGTTGCGTCATTTTAAAACAAGCCACATGTCTCCGTTGCGTTGACGAACTAAAATCTTGTGCTGCGACGTCGCAACGCAACGCAACGGAGCAGTGTGGCTTCACTCTTACGGCATTTCATACAAACGTTCAAGTCCTAATTTTCGATAGCTCATAAAAGATATCGTATCATAGCTCTAAAAAGTTATCGGAGAACATTTTCAAGAGTTTCATACGGCTGTTGGCTGTTGTGTTACTGGGATAAAGTGAACGAGCATAAAAAAAGTTTATATGGGAAAGAACAATGAGCGGTTTCGTCCCAAGTGTTGTAACATTTTCCTATTATTTTCCTATTACCTATATCGTTTAAAAGATCTCAATCAGTGTTATGTTATTTTGTATGGGAGCAACTCTGTATCTTGTGCAGGGAAGCTGTTATAGTGGTTTCATTTATAAAAGTTGCACGGTCGGTTGTCGGTCTTATTTGAGTGAACATTTAAGAAATGGCATGTATACAATTGAAATATGCATAGGAGCTGCTATTCCTAACCTTGTGCGATACAATATAAATATTACAGAAGGTATTCTGTTGAGGTGGCGGATAAAATCGCGGCATGTATCGGGTAGGATTTATTACTCGTATATTTTGATAAAAAATAGAACAGAAACGAGATGCAATTGCTCAATATTATTGCTCATGTTTAACAGGAAAAAGAACAGTAGGTACTTGCGCTCACATAATGAGTATCATTTGGTACCTTGGCTGGGCTAGCCAATCATACTGTTACCCACGACATTTTTGGATGATATTATCATAGATAATAATCACTATTAAAAGTACCAGTAGACAATTTGCATATGTTTAAGCCGTACTCTTATATAAGGATATTATTCCTTTGTTATTTATGTATTTGAAAATATATAAATAGTAAAGGAAATAATACAATTATCAAAGTTGTATTATTTCCTTTGTTATTTATATATTTTCAACTGTTTATTAATAACTGTAAAAAAATAACTATTACTGCCTGTGATTACTGTACAATTATTACAAATGTAATAATTATGTTTATATGTAACACAAAATGTAATAAAGTATGATTATAGCATTATTTAAAACAAAAACCTTTTTTTTCACTTGAAGCCCAATAACTTTTGACCTGCACGCAATTACAATAAAACTTGCCATATTAATGATAAAAAAGCTTAAATGAACATGTTTATACTAGCCGCAACTTGTTACAAGGGTTGGGACACATCTCATACAATAATGCCCATTGTCCTTTGTTTATTATCATGAGTACGATCACGTATTAAAGTATGGGTCACTAACGACCAGTCACCCTATATACATGCGTAATATTACATTGAGAACGACGTCACGCGGCTAACAGCTGATAGGTGACAGGCGCACGCGCGCGAATTTCTTACGGCTGTTGTGTTATTGGGATAAAAGTGAACGAGTAGGTATAAAAAAAAAATGTTTCTTTGGGAAAGTTGTTTGTTACCATGAGTATAATCACGTGTTTAAGTATGGGTCACTAACGACAAGTCACCCAATATACATGCGTAATATTACATTGATTGACTGTTTTCATTGATGCATTGTGCTACAAGGTCCTTTGCAGTTTGTAGTCGCACGAGTTCGGATGGACTTAGAGAACCCATGCTCTGAGTATCATCGATGGTGTTTTGTGCGTACCTGTGGGAGAAAAACAGGAGTAAACGATAGCTTGACGGCTGACAGGAAAGAATGGAAGGGAAAAACGTGTTGCGCCGACCCCAAGAATGGGACAAGGGCAGGCAGATAAAGATGTGTTTTACGTACCTGATGAATATCGGGTGGCATTTTGGCATCAAACCGGCAACTGAAAAGTATGTTATATTAAATTCTAAATAACTACTCTAAATATTAGGATGTGAATGCGACTAACGACAGAGCTGTCCAGCCCCCGTAGCATGACCACCGTAGACAAGGATTTCTTTGACAGAAAAATCGACAAAATGACATATTGTGTCGATACAATGACAGATTTCTTTACACTATCTGTCATTTTATCGATTCTTCTGTCAAAGAAATCCTTGTCTACGGTTGTCATGCTACGGGGGCAGGTCGTTACGTACTGATCGGACAAAATCTGATTCATCGATTGGAGAAGACTACTTACAAAAATTTGAGTAGCTGTCTACGCTACTACCGAGAGGTCGTGTGTTCGATTCTCAGGTTGGGCTGTTATTGGGTTCCTCCATCAGGAATTTCTCAGTAGCATTCTCGGAGTCTGGAATTGTGTCCGATTGATGGCAATCGACTCGCCCCTTCAAAATGTTTTATTTTTTAAGCGAAGAGAGCAGAAGGGCCGGGAATGCCAGTATTTTACATGGAGCGACTTCCTCCACTCCACAGCCCAGTTACTGGGTAATACGATAACCCTTGGTAAGGCTGGCTCTGGTCAGACTTTCGGTCCGCTGACTGTCAAAGATCTACGAATGACAGCCGGCACCAACAGCTTAATTGCTTCCTGGGTTTAACGAGGTTTAAAAAAGAGCACATTCATTCAAAAGACCTCACCTAGCTGCCTAGTTCCTGCTTCGATAGCCTAGCAGTCTTCAGGAACTAGACAGCTAGGCGAGGTCTGAAACCTGATATACAACATTATTTTTAGTATATGCGAAACCTGAATATATTTTATTCAGAATAAGTGACTGAATGGATTCCAATAATTTTTAACCTATGTTATATTTTTTTTTAAGTTACAAGTTGGATACCGAGCGACATTAAGTACCTATCGCAATGATTTAGGTACCTACTGTCAAATTATTATCATCAATGAGCTCAAGACGACGCTGGAGGCGCATGTGCGGGCACGCTGCGTGTAGAAACGTGTTGGCCACGTTTTTGAGCGGACAACCAGGTAACAGAACAAGCTTAGAACTTTGTGATTTTTCATGATACAGTTTTGAAATTTTGTTTATAGATTCTTTACATAAAAATACTAGACACGTGTTTCAGGTTTCGCGTATACTAAAACTAATGTTGTATAAATTATTGTAATTGTTATGAAAGTATAATAAGCAAGTTACCAATAAAATATCACCAAGTCTTAGCTTTAATTTCACCAACAGCAACCTTTCAGAGGTTAAAATAAAACTTACCTGTATGAGTTAAAAAACAGAATATGAATAAGATGAATGCTATGTTAAAGAACTTCATTTTGCAAATACTTAGTCAATAGATACTTGTGAATATTACGTGGGGACGTTCGTACAGGACTACTGTAGGTTTTTGAATAACGGGAAATATTTAACCTGAATTTTGAATATTTTGCGATGAGGATAAAACCGAATTTTTGTTAATAATTTTTGATCCAATAATGGTCCTGAGTCTGCTTCCGACGTAAAATGATAAGAGCATGGAAACATGTGACTCCGTGCTGATAGATGTGATGCAACCCTTACCGGATTGGTCCGAACATGACTTGGTATAATTTGCACTCTGGTCTGGAAATAAAACTTAAGGAACGAATTTGGCAATTGTTTTTGAAGTAACGAATTGGCAACATGTTTTTAGTGATCATATCGATGTGGGAGTCGTTAATCTGTCGGACCTAGCCGATTAATCTACATCAAGTAGAAAATACCGAAAATGAAAAATAATGTCCTATGACTAAACTACTGTCTATCAACTCAGGATAACTCAGGATATCTGACTATCAACTCAGGATGGATGAAATGGCGACAGGTCACTGGAACAACTTGTGACCTACGGATGCCCCTCAAGTTAAAGGGGAAAATATACGAATCCGTGATTAGACCTATCGTACTGTATGGATCGGAATGCTGGGCTATGAACAAGAAGGATGAAAGAAGATTGTATGTAGCGGAGATGAGAATGTTGAGGTGGATGAGTGGTGTGCCAAGAATGGATAAGGTAAGGAATGAGTATATTAGAGGAAGTTTAAAAGTTGCGCCAGTTACAGAAAAGTTGAAAGGGAATCGACTGTCTTGGTATGGACATGTGATGAGGAGGGAGGAATCGCATGAGACTAAAAGAGTGATTAATATAAACGTTGATGGATGGAGAGGGAGAGGAAGACAAAAGAAACGATGGATGGATTGTGTGAGGAATGATATGAAAGTTAAAGGAGTAAATGATAGCATGACGGTTGACAGGGGAGAATGGAAGAAAAAAACGTGTTGCGCCGACCCCAAGTAACATGGGACAAGGGCAGGAAGATGATGATGACTAAACTACTGGATATATTTAATTTAATTTTTGTATACAGACTGGGAACGTCATGATGTATACACAGTTTAATTTATTGTCGTATTGTCGGCACCCCCTTTATACAATCACACCTCTTTCCCTCGAAATGTGGGATAGATAGGTAGGTTGGCGAAGTCCTCTACAATAAATCATTGTGTTCTGCCCAACAAGACGTACGGTGCTCAAACATGGACGCTCACACAGGAGGCTGTGTACAGGCTGTGAACTTCCACAATGATACGGTACGTTCCTTGCTCAGCATCTATCTTGTAGAACGACATTTACATTGACAACATATACAAATGTTGATCAAAAGACGTACGATATAACTACTAAAAGATGTTACAAATGTTTTGCAACAATTCAAAATACCATGTATCAGCTCAAGAGGTTGACATTTGACCGAGATATTTTTTTCAACTTAGTGTCATAAATTAAATACGACCTATAAACTTTCTGTGAAAATGGAGTCCGTTATTTAATTTCCAAAAAAAACAGCAGCTAATTCACATTGTGACATTAATTTTACATCACTCGGTAGTGACATTTCCAGGACCATATTACTGCGTACCGTACAATGATATTATAAAGAAAGATACTCTACGTTCATACAGGGCCTCAAGTCTGCTATTACAATTGTTTCAGAATGGTCTATCATTGATTTCATAATTGTTGATTTTGACATGGTTGACGAGATATTTGTTTCTAAATAAAAAAAATGTGTCCACCTTCCCCCTTTAAATTCTTAAGTAAGAATTGGAACACTCTGAAAAAAATGAGTTTTGGAACATAAAAAGAAATTTCAACGTAAATGGTTTGAATAAGATAAGATACAGGATGTAAACAGACCCTTCACACAGCCGTCAACCAAGCATTCTGTACATCAAACTAAGTAACTTTACGCAAAAATTATTGCTGGGAATCGACTTTTTTTTGGGGTAAAAAATCACGTTTTACGGTAGGACTCGATGGAAAGCACTCAAAGCATAGTGCTAATGGATGGATTGATTAGTACGGGGGTCGTGGGGGTGTGTAAAGTAAAAATCTTACATTAAAAACATGTATTTAGAAAAAAAAAAATGTGACAGAGTTGGTACATGCAGGCATGGTCTAGTATAAAAAATGATCCCAAAGACGGGGAGAACAAGTGACTTTCGGATATGTTAAGGGTCTATTTACACCCTTTATTTAGTTTTTGGGATATGGGACTTCTTCGTGAAACTGCAGCAGTAACTTTGTTTTTGATTAACATACTATGAAAAACAAATTTAGTTTTGCTTTTGAGTGCAAATTGACATATAACTGAGCATTAAAATATTGTTCTTATATTGTTTGGTGTTGAGGAACCCTTTGTGCGCGAGGCCGACTCCTGCTTGGCTGGTTTTTTTAATCAAACTTGTACTGTTCTTATAATCGATGTTATTTGTTACATTTTTGAATATTAATTGCAATATCAGAAAAAATGGTTTCAGAACGAACAAGCTAAGTTCGCTACTGGCAACACAGTTCACGTATTGTCAGTTAGACAAAAATTGTCAAGACGTCAATTCTTCATTTTAATTTGGGAAGAGCGTGTATTGCCCAAATAAGTTGAATTCATTCGTATTACATCTCCTCTACCAATTCTAAACGTAAGTATTTATCACTATATGTCTTTTCATAGCAATTAGTGCGTAAATGAAAATGTAAAACGTAGTAATTCATAGTTTTGTCTAGGGCGTTGAGGTTATTACAAAAAGTAAAATTAGTGCCAACGACGCGTTAAATTAGAAAATGAGTGGCTTTTCTTTCCTTTATTTTTACTAAATAATAAAAGTAAGCTTGAAACGTACAGTTGCGTCGTTTTTTTCTTTAAACTACGTCTGTCGTGCAAGCGTTTTGACATTTCTCTTTCAATTTCTGTCCTCTACAAATCGTGGTATTTAATAACTACAAATCATGGTATTTAATCACTCTACAAATCGTGGTATTTAATCACAGTTGCAGTCATAGAATTACAACAATGTAGACCCAGAACGTCATCTAAGTTACACTAGAACTGAAATAAAGAAAACTGTCTAGACTGCTTCAAAATATAAAAGCTTAGTCAATGTAGACTTTACCATTACTTAGTACCTACAGAAACTGTCATTTCTTGGACCTAAATTGTCATGGACTTGTCATGTTATAAATTGTCTTAAGCACTCATTCAGAGCGATGGATTACAAGCATTATCCTTCGTTTAAAGCGGAGTGCTATATTAAATTGATTTTCACATCACTGTGCTATCTAATGACTATTTAATTAGAGACTATTTTGTGAAAATTAAACATGTTTTTATCAATTTAAAAAAGCTAAAATGACAATAACTTAATGCCTTGTGGCATTAAGTCAGCCTATGTACCACTCTTGTACACAAAGTTTAAATAAATAAATAAAAATTTACCAGAATATTTTGATTGAAGTAACTGTCTTTAGTGTAAATTTTTTTTTTTTTAATTATTGCTATCATACCTAGGTAAACCCTTATTCAATTGGGAACTAAAGTCATGATGTAATCCAATCTTGCTTGACCTGGGGAATGAGCTATACTCAAGTCTTATAATAAAGACGCTCGTAAAATGACCTTTAAAAATACTAATTTGTGAGTCACAGTTTGAATGTATTGTAAATTGGTGATTATTAGCCATGACATTCATTAAAATATTACTTTTAAACTGAATCGTAAAACAACCTTGTGAGTCATATGGCTAAGATGTCTTCAAATAAAAAAAAAGAATATCTTTTTTCTTTTTCTTGCAATTTTTAACACAGTGGATCTTCTTTGGGGCAGTTGGACATTGTATTGTATAACGGACTGGTGTCCGCAACTCCATGTCAAAGCATGTATTGCCCATGCGTGCGGTTGGAGATATTGATATTTCATCATTGATAATTATAATCCTTTCTCATAATGATATCAATAATTAGATTTATAAAGGCACATTTTATTTATTAATGTACCAATGTAAATAATAAATACAGGCCTAAAGGGAGATTAAAAGTGTACATTCTGAAAGTTGACAATGTCACAATATGCTGTCAAAATATTGCTGTGATGATGAATTTCTTTATTATTCATTAATGAAAATAGAATGTAGCTCTATTTCCAAATGCTTCTTTTACAAGCACCTTATCTAGTGTTATTATTGCAATACTAGTCAATATTTTAGTGCACACACACAGCAATACTTCATAGTTTCATTCAGTAACATAGATGAATAATGCAACATTGCCAACTTTCAGAATACATCATCCTAAAGATTAGCCACCACCATCAGTGGAAAAATGGAAGGGAGGCTTTTGCCTTCCAGTGGGAAACAGATGACTTATAATAATAATGACATTATTAGAACACTAGATAAATGATATCCAAACATTTTTGGGCTTGCAATCCCCTGTTGCAAATCTTCAGATTGTTGCTGAAATAAAAAACTATAATAGGTATTGTATAGCCATAACCAATTTAAAACACATAGATTGACATGGGATGTTTTATCAACACAACCCTTTTTTATGTTGTTGTTAGATTTTACTAGCGACCGGTCCTAGGTTCGCCGGCTGCAATTTAATAATGACAAAGTGTACTTAGCAATTTTTTATACCTGATAATTATGAACACAACAAAAACAAAACAGTCAAATTGGTTGAGCCGACCTCAAATGATGCTCTATCATACATGTAGCTAATGATTTAGTTTATTTTTATATTTTATACTTCCAGATGTCAGGCCGTGAAGGTGGTAAGAAGAAGCCGCTGAAGGCGCCCAAGAAAGACTCGAAGGACCTCGACGAGGATGACTTAGCTCACAAGGCAAAGTTAAAGGAACAACAGAAGGCACTACAGGTTTGTAACAAATTTTTTTTTTTTATAACTAGCTTTTGGTCGGAAATCCAATAGGAACATTTTAAACATAGCCTATGACACTCGGGGATAATGTAACTTCCCATTAGAGAAATAACACAGGTCTGCGATGAAAAAGTTTTTTTGAATAATTTGTGGTCAAACGTGTTGGTGTTAATATAAGGTTTATTTTACTGTAAACATGTCACATTTTTTTGCACTTAAGTTGAACAAATTTAGGTAGCTTTTTAATTTACTAAGTAAATTCGCTTGTTTTTTTGGCAACATTAATTCCATAGTCTGTATATACAGTCTTTCATCTGTGAGCAACCATCCTATACTCTGTATTTTCATTCATTTTTTACTGTGATTTTCATTAATTTTATCAAGTTTTTGCTCTATACATTTTTAATCAAAAAGCTATATCATCTGAATCTTCTAAATTTGACGTGGTATATATGATATGACTACTGTTTTTATATTACTTTTAGAACATTAATAAGAAATAATAACATTTTTTTTTTTAAACTTTCAAAAAACAAATTTCGCATGCCTGTGTAAGTTTTGGAATCAATCAGTAGAAAAGAATAGATCAGTAGCTCCGAAGATTTACCACCTAAAGGTTCCAAGTTTGGATAACTTAGAAAGTTTACCTCTATAAAATGTCAGCTATGAAAAAGACACCAGTCATCATAATGTTGCCATAATTATTTGAAGGTGGTCATTATAGAGGCGATGACTATGATTTGCGCTGTGAAATATAAAAAAAGGAAAAAATCATCTCTAAATCTGCTATGAAAACCCAATAAAAAAATCATGAAAGCTCTGTGATCTATGACCTATCGAGAATATAATCGCTCAATATACCTTTGCTAAATAATTTCGTGTAACAGGGTATTAATTAATTTTTACAGGAGGCGAAAGCAAAGGCCTCACAAAAGGGTCCGTTGGCAACTGGAGGCATCAAGAAATCGGGAAAAAAGTGACACACCTACCTTTGTAATTTAATTATAGGATATAAATTCTAATGTAAGAATTATTAAAAGATCTTTGTTGTTTTTATTTGATGAATACAGCATAAACTATGGTTGATCACTACTATCAATTTAACCATGGATAATGAACGTTAAACTGCCATAATTTGGCCCATATAAACATTTCTAACATACATACCAAACTTGTAACATGCCTTTTATATAAATAAAAAAGCATTTGATAACTAGATTTTGTTGTTTATTATTACGCTGTATAACATTTTACCTTTGTCTGTATGCTCATTTCCCGCCTTTTCGAATTTGACACTTCATGAATAATGATGTTTGTTGTTTTGATAAAATTAAGTTGAATTAGAACCTGTATTTTTGAGTAAACTAAGAAGAACCTAATATTTTAGAAGACTGGATACTTTATTTAGATAGAGTGAGTACCTACAATATTATACAGGGCTAAGTAACCAATTTTTTTGTAACCCGGTACTATGCCCCAAGACCAGCTGGATTCTTATGTACCGTAGCGAAAATGTCGACCTGTATTTCCCAATGAATCAATAGCTTCAAAGATCGAAACCAGAACTTAAACCATAACACTTGTGTCTGAAACGCTAAAGGCGTTTCCGCAAGCTGAGAAGTGTGCGTTACGATTGCTCCGCCAAGTTATCAAAACAGAAAAAAACTTCGCCCAAATTTTTTTTTGAAATTTGACAAAATCGAAGGGTACAAACCAAAAGTTTGTTAAAGTAGAAATAAAGAAGTTATAAGGCTTTTAAGTTGGCCGCGCGAACGTAACGTGCAGGTTGATTGATTGATTGCGCGACCATGGAGATCTCAGCAACTACTTGGGTTAGACATCTAATTCTTTTTGTCAATTGAAGACTGAATTTGTCAAAAATTGTCGAAAAAAGAATTAAAAGCTCTGGATCAATATTTTACGAAATATTCACCTTGGAAGTTATGGCCGCGCAATCCTCCACTTGTTGTTTCTTTATTGTTGATTATTTCTTTAAACCTAAGACTTCATACATTAAAACTGTTACAAGAAGAAAGGTCTTAATTAGTAAAAACTAACGAAAGCATTAAATACTACTAAAGTTTAGTTAAACAGACGAAATAAGTCCAAAACAAAAACTACGTGGCCGCGCGATCGAAACGTTACTTTGTACGCTGATATCTCATTATCTATAATTGCTAGGATTTCGGTGTGAACATCCATTTATTCGGCATATTAACCTCATTAGAATGACATATCGTTTTACCCTCAGAACAGTTTTCAACGCGTGTAATCTTAAAAATTATGTTATCTCATACAGTGTTCGAGCAGGGCATCATTTCGATTTGATTTGGGAATACCTCTAACTGGAGACTAGCAATTATATTGGACAACATTCTAGCTCAATCTGAAAAATGTATTATTATTAAATAAAAACCTTGTATATTTCAATAATGGGCTTTGTCCAAAAATCTAACCTTTTTTTACTCAAATGTGGTACATTATTAAATAAAAACTTAAATAAACTAAAATAAAAAAACTAACAACTATCTATAAAAGGGCATCGAAAAATGCTGTCAGCTAGTAATGTGCCCAAGAGACTGGCGGCGTTGCGACGTTGTATGACAAACTAACACTTAGCCTCAGGCCAAGGTAAAAGCCAGCCCTTGGGAACGGAAGTCACGGGAAGCGTCAACTAGGAGTTTCCTTAAACAGGCTATAAGCAATCGGACCCCACGGCTCCAGAATTTCAACACCAAACGGCTCGAAAATATAGTTTCCACAAAGGTTTCTATATTTACGCCGCTTGAGGTTCTCTGCAGCCGCAGCGGCAGCGCCTGCACTGCACGATGAGCTTGGAAGATGTGATGGTGCAGGAGTATCGGCGCAGGCAAAAAAAAAAGAAAATAAGTTTTAAGGCTGATGACGTCATCAAGATTCCTTTGCTCATACAACGATTTAAATTGTACGTAAGTGACACTCTATTGAGAGTTGGTTTTATTAATTGCATTCACATAAAGCTAAGGGATCGTTCAGACACGAAATTATTTATTTATTTTAATATTATTTCATCACAGCTTGCAAAATTAACAAAAATATAAAGATTAATTAAGTAATATTATAATCGCCAGTTAAAATATTCCCAAATCAAATCGAAATTATGGTTACCCTGCTCGAACATCGTATATTTTTAAGATTACACGCGTTGAAAACTGTTCTGAGGGTAAAACGATATGTCATTCTAATGAGGTTAACATGCCGAATAAATGGATGTTCACACCGAAATCCTAGCAATTATAGATAATGAGATATCAGCGTACAAAGTAACGTTTCGATCGCGCGGCCACGTAGTTTTTGTTTTGGACTTATTTCGTCTGTTTAACTAAACTTTAGTAGTATTTAATGCTTTCATTAGTTTTGACAAATTAAGACCTTTCTTCTTGTAACAGTTTTAATGTATGAAGTTTTAGGTTTAAAGAAATAATCAACAATAAAGAAACAACAAGTGGAGGATTGCGCGGCCATAACTTCCAATGTGAATATTTCATAAAATATTGATCCAGAGCTTATAATTCTTTTTTCGTCAATTTTTGACAAATTCAGCCTTCAATTGACAAAAAGAATTAGATCTCTAATCCAAGTAGTTGCTGATATCTCCATGGCCGCGCAATCCTCCACGTTACGTTCACGCGGCCAACTTAAAACCCTTATAACTTGTTTATTTCTACTTTGACAAATTTTTGGTTTATACCCTTCGATTTTGACAAATTTCCAAAAAATTTTTTGGCGAAGTTTTTTTCTGTTTTGATAACTTGGCGGAGCAATCGTAAGCACACAGCTGAGAACAGCCAGCCTTGCAAAACTGCTCTAATTATCCAACCTACACTTCGTTAAATAGACGCAAACACTTACCCCGTTTCTTCCGTTACTCGCACACAAATTCACAATATAGCACCAACAACAATACCTATTAAATATGTTCTGTAGTAATTTCTAAATAATGATGGCTCTAATTTACAGAATAATGCAATTTAATTACGAAGCAACCGTTACTTTCTTTCTTCCATTGACATTTCTTCGGTCTAATTATTTTACCGCTACCGTCAATTGTCCGTTGTCTCAAAAAATATCAATGAACAATATTGTGGCGAGCCTAGTAACGCCTTCGAATATTGTACTCGAGAACTAAAATATCGATCATTACAAAATATGATATATGGTACTTATAACAAAAACACATTTTTTTTTCAGTTTTTGTCTGTCAGTCAGTCTGTTCCGGCTAATCATCGAAAAGGCTGGACCGATTTTGACGGGACTTTTACTGGCCGATATCCGATGTTATATGGTTAACACTCACTAACAAGGTCTACTTTTATTTTAGAAAAATAATTAGGGTTCCGTGCAAAAAAATTAAAACCGTTCTTATTAAACGTATGTATTTAGAGATTTATAATCATTAAAATCATCAATAAAACCCTCTAAATTCATTTAATCCCATTGAATGACTATTTCATGAAAAAATCATTCAATGGAATTCCTGACATTGACCTGCAAATCGTCAAAAACCCGCCAGTTTCTATACGATATTCGTATCGTAGTGGCAGTGCGGTGATACGCCGCTTACTTTGTGCATGATGGTAGTTATTGAAATTGCTGTCTCTGCATAGTGCCACCAATGCGTCTCCTTCTTGCTCTGTGTTGTAGTCCTTGATGGCCACCCATATGACCATACTTGACCTAAATAAACTCTCTTTTCAGCTTACAATGGACTTCTTCAGATTTTTTTTTCCACTAACTCGTTTCGCAAATATGGCCTCAGACTCAAAAGAAAATAATAATATAGCAACAACCATAGAAAAATCAATTGATCAATGTCATTCACAAGTTGATAATAATTCAAATAAGCTTGAAACTGAAAGTATTGTTAAGGCCAATACGACTGATGATACTACAAACAACGATTCTTATGTTGTCAGTATTGATGAATTTGGTGTTACTAAGACTCTTCATATCCTAGAAAATGTTACTCCTATTGAAATTATTCCAACTGATAATACAACTTGCAAAGAACTGGAAGACAATAAAATAGGTTTAAATGATGATATTGTATTTGAAGATGCTTTAATTTCAAATATTACTCCTGAAGCAAGTCTAGTTAATGTTCCAGAGGAAGTACTTTTAATAAATAATAATGATCTTAAAGGAATTCTAGTTCTATGTGAAGCTAAAGTTATAAATGATGCCACTACATTAAATGATGTTATAGACGATGAAACTACGCAAAACCTTAAAGACTTTGAAGAAGCTTTAAGTAATATAGATAAAACGGCTTTAACTGGTGATGTTGAAACAGATTTGCTTAATTTAGACGAATTTATGGAAATATTTGATGAACTAGAACCTGTAATCGAAGACCCAATTGCTAAAAACGGTTCTGAGAATAGTATTTATGTAAATAATGAGAACATAACTGATAGTAAAGAAATAAGAGGTACTACGATTGAAAGACATCCAAATATAAATGAAAACATCGATGTTATTTCAATAAGTTCTACTGAAGACAAGATAAGTCTAACGGGACAAATAAAAGACACAGTTCCCATTTACGCAGTTTCTGATCAATCAGACTCCGACGATGGCTATAATTCATCAGATTTCGAATTCATATCAGAAACTGAAGCAAATATGACTGGATTCGTTATAAATTACGGGCTCGATAACTGCCTGAATCTATCTCCGGTTAGTTCTGAACCACTGATCAATTATTGTGGACAAAATTTTAACAGCGGGGTCGAAAGAGAACCGTCCGATCCAGGGGAAGGTCCAAGTAGACAAAATAGGCCAAGAAATGAATTTGAAGATAGGAGTTATAGAAGCAATCATCATATTCCTGAAGGGGACGATTACTTGGGCTTGTTTCAAGGGATTTACAATCCGTTATTACCTATGTCGGAGATATATTTCTTGGAGAACAAATCTGTGAGAGCTTCGGCGATGAATAGCCAGTATGATGGGATTGGCTTTGATAAACAGTTGGCCTTGAGGAGACATCAGCCTGAAAGTTCTGAAGATGAATGTGAGTAGTAATTTATGATGCCTTTTGAGATATGCAAACAAATGCCGGTTTTTATCAACATTTTTAATAAAAACGGGTTATACGGGCATAAAACTAATCATCATCTGCTAGGCTTTTTTTTCGGCTCCAGTCTAACTGGATGTAGCCGAATACCAGTATTTTCTATCGAGCAACAGCACATCTGTCCAGCCCCCGTAGCATGACCACCAGTGCAAAGAAATCTGTCATTGTGTCGACACAATCTGTCATTTTGTCGATTCTTCCGTCAAAGAACTCCTTGTCTACGGTGGTCATGCTACGGGAGCTGGTGTGAACACCATATCCCTTTGTAAGAATCGTTGGATTCGATTCCAGGCTCCAATTTTATCCCCAATCTCGCCGTTACCCGGTCAAACAAACATTTTGCAGCCGTCCCTGTGTAGGTATTTGTTATAGAAGCCTCGCAACTTGTTGTAAGTTACTAAAAGTTGTTCTCTATTTTCAGTTGAAGACGAAGCCAAGGAATCTGCGAAGAAGATTCTCAATATGTATCCTGGACAAAACAGAAAACGGAGGCGACGACATTTTTAAAACGTTTATCCATTGTACTTTTATTTTATAAGTGAATTATAAGACTTTCCCATAAGTTCGTGTTTTATTTAACTCTGTATCTTACCTTGTCCATGGTCCAAATGTGTCATGTTGTCATTAGTCTGTTTTTCCCGAAAATATTAGAACAAACCTTCCCTGTCGCCCATTGATGTTAGTCTGAAAATGTGCTGGAAAAAGTGGTCTGCCAAAGGGAACTCATGTTGCAGTAATAATAGCCTATAACGTTTCCACTGCGGGGACAGAGGGCTCTTTAAGGAGTGGGCCGTAACCTACCAGTAGCGAAGGGTCAATTTTTGTAAGAGGTAAGCCGGAGTACATATCTTAAATGTGATTATATTATTTGTCTATAGAATACTGACTGTATTACCATTTTTCAAATGGAATCCGGTAGGAATAGTTGTAGGGAACCTTCGCCACTATAATCCACCACGTCAAAAGCCTACCTTCTTGAGCTAACCCCGGGCTCGTCTTCCTATCTCGATTCAACAGCTTATTCATTCGAGTGATCGAAGACTCAACATCTCCTGAAAATGCCCCGTAGAGGGGCGAAACACGTGTCATATCTATGTATAGGAAGCCAATACGTTTTGTTCTTTCACCAAATAAAACCAAATATTCATATAAGTAGGTATGTTTATTGTAAGTATTTACAATGTAAATTATAACTAACATTTTATCTCTATTATAAGTCTAATACAATTAAAAATGTACTTTAACCATAAAGATTGTTTCGAACTGACGGAAGTTTATAAAGAAAATCTTTTTTGAAAAACTTCCTTATACCTACATGCATTTCAACGTTCCCAATCTGTGCTGTAATTACAAGTAACCATTAAATATTGAAAACGAAACTTAGATATTCACTAAATCATCCACTAAACATGATATTTCTTGCAAAAAGTAATACACAACCTAGTAGTGTATTTACATGGTTACACAAATCAAGAAACCATCATAGGAACACCTAATGATCTCAAATACATTCTCTAAGTTTCAAACCGGTTGGTTATTCAAAATCAGGCGTAATGCTACAAGCCTACCGTATATCTGAAACGGTGCCTGAAGTATCTGCGCCGTGGGGTAGGCTTGTAGTAGTGCAAAACCAATCAATACAGTTTAATTTATAGAATTGGGTAAAATGTTTTTTATAAGCTTCCTTGAACTTATATATAACATTTTAGTCCGCAGTTTTATAATTATTTTTGAAAGCATTGCTTGTTTAAGGGCAATGAGTTTTGCAAAGCTAATACATTTATAGCTTTTAGAACAATTTTGATATGAACGAATTACCGTCGATTTTTAGAATTTTCACAATTGGGTTTAATAATGTTACATTTTGCACTGTCTTTTTCACCTGATATTTAAAAAAATACTTGGAAAATTGGGAACGAAAAACGTTTATTAAAAAAAATTCATACATAACTTATGTATCATAAATTATCAAGCTTTAAAGAATCACTTTGGGAACTTTAAAGACGTCTTCGTATATGTCATACTAATCTATGATTATCTCAAATATTTCATTGAAACGGGTTACGTTAAATTTTTACATAAAACTAGCGGATTCACCGCTTTCGCTTTGTGGGTGTATTTTATATTGTATTTGAAAAACTGGTTAGTATGTTGGATGAAAGTTCTCTAAAAGAATTTCGATCCACAAAACAATTTTTAAATATAGGTAACTAGCGACCCGCGCCGGCTTCACACGGGTGCAATATACATATAAACCTTCCTCTTGAATCACTTTATCTATTGCTGAAAATTGCATTAAAATCCGTTGCGTAGTTTTAAAGATCTAAGCGTACAAACAGCGGGAGTGACTGTTTTATACTATGAAAAGATGAGTTTTAACTCAAGTTTCAAAATCCCATTTAAATGGCATATTGAAAAGTTCGGTACAATTAATTAAAGATTATTTAATCATAAAAATAAGAGACAGGACAGTCAAGAGAGTTTAAAAAAAATATGCTAAAATCTTAACTGTACCATTTTACCAAATCTGAAAACAGAATACTATAAAGAAAAGTCAAAGAAGACGTTCTACTAAAAGGAAACCGTGCTTATTCAATCATTTAGATAAAGTTCAGCGTTATAGAGTGCCTCTGTCACTCATACAGACGGGTCTGACAATCTCTTACTAAAGTCCGGTAAGTCATTTTAACTGTCCAGTATTAAACGGTAACATTTAAAATTTAAACACAACATCACGCTAGTAATCCCCGAAGGATTAGGCAGAAGCGTACCTATAATACACCTACATTTTACCAGTTATAATACAAGTTCCATTTAATATATTTAAAATATATTATTCTTCTAATACAATACAATAATGCACCCACAATACATGACAAGGCCTGACCGCGCGGCCGTTCGTATAAAAATAAAATCCAATGTTTTTTCTTTTACAAAAGAAGGTAGTTTTAAAATTTTGATTTTCGTTTAGCTGGAGACCTTGGCGGCGGGGGATCAGTCTTCTTACTCTGCAAATAATTATGATTTTGTCAATACAACATTGTTTGAACATAAAAAGGTAGGTTTCGGTGGCCTTTGGCAGACAGCAACGGCAACAAACAAGAAGAACGAAAGAGAAAGTGAGTCTGACTCTCTCTCTCCGTTCAAATAGTGGCGGCGTTCGGGTGTACAACGCCGTTCGGAAATTAATTTAAATGTCAAGATGTGTCTGTGATAATGGCAGGTGCAATATCCAGTTTCAGGTATATAACAAAGACGTAACTTTTTTAGCGGATAGACTATAATCTAGCTAAGTATTGCCGCTGTAGTATGCAAGAGGGCACCGAATGCTATCTTTAGGTTGTATCCACAGAGTTTTGGGTCTAAGTCCTCTAGACTCGTAGGACCTGCATGTCCATGTATGAACTTCCTGATGAGACACAATCCGAAAGGCACAGACCCTGATATGTCCAAGCACACAAAAAAAAAACCAAGCACAAGTGTGACATGTATAACACAAAGGGAAATAGTAAAGCTTCCGAAAAAAAAAATTTCCAACGATCTGTGGTTGACTGTAATACTAAGCTTGGTTAAAGTGAATAAAAAATTTATACAAAATTAACCGGCAAAATTTTTTGTATTTAACAAACAAACATGAGCTTATTCAAATTACAATTCTACGAAAAATAATAAACTAAATTTCCAAAAAAAAAAAAAAAAACGTTTTTTTAAGCTCTATAACTTAGGATGCAAGAGCGAGCGAAGCGAGCTCGGGACTTGGAGCACCCCGACGTTAGATTAGGTTACTTTAAACCCTGCAGACAGAAATATTACACTTTATTACATTTTGATATTTATCTTGACGTTGATTTTATTCCTGTTTTATTTAGTTTATAGGTTAAAACGCAATTTAAGCTGGTGGTATTGATTTTCGGAATTTTCAGTATTTTATTCGGTCCTTTCTTAGCCCGTTCAATCGTAGCAAGATTAGTATTTTAAGCAGTACATTTCATATTTTGAGTATGCTCATTTTTTTTTCGGACCTCTTATTACTACCCTAACACAAATACGAGTTAATAGCGGTATTGGGTAGATGGTAGTTCCATATTGCGTTTTTTAAATTCTTATAATAATGATTAAATATACGCAAAATGGCGAAACTATGTTAATAATTATGATAAAGTCAGCATAAAAAATATAGGGACTAACAGACTGTTGTCCATATGATCAGGAAACTTTTTCTCAATTGGTTAAAGTCCTAATCAGAATGACTTGTCCGTTACTGTGGTGTTCCGAAAACACCGCTTATATCATTGAGATAAAGTTTAATTTTCATAGTTATAATGGTTTTAAAGAAACAATCAATTCGTCCTTATATGTTTTGACGTCGCTTGTACGCACGACGGCCAATCAAGCTATACAAAACCAGTTTATGCGGATCTCTCATTGTATATGAAATCTATACAAAGCGAGGCCAAGTTATACTGGAAATGTACAGCTTCATGTGCCGCCGTGTGAAAAGTATCAAATTCTTGCATGCCACTATAAAGCCTAAATGGCAAATTATCTAACATAAAGTTAGTTACTACTTTCTTGTTAGTCTACAAAATACAATACAAAATGTTAGTTATTATGCCTTGATTATTTTACTTACAAACTACTAAAATTAGATCGCTGTCTTTTACAGTGATTAATTACTTATTTTCTAAATCTAACGAAAAGCCTAAAGCCTCGTATAAATAAATGAATGATTCATAAAAAAGTAGCACAAAATTGGTTGCAAATTTGTTTTTTATTTAAATATATATATATTAAATGGGCCTATTCTTGACCTCAATCTTGTACTAAGGACAGAGATGAGGTCGACGACATGTTTCCAGTAACAGAGGGGCCATTCAAGTATTACGTAAGCACTAGAGGGGGCGTGGGGGTCTTTGCTTTGCTTAGTTTTGATGACATGGGGGTTGGGAGGGGTCTGGATGATGGATTACGTCAGGAGTATTTTTGCACTTTCTCGGATTTTCTAAAATTTTGTCGATTTGGATTGGTTTGAACACATGGCACACCCTACTTGTCATCATCTGCCTAGCCTTTTCCCAACTGTGTTGGGCTCGGCTTCCAATCTAATCGGATGCAGCTGAATACTAGTATTTTACATGGAGCGACTGCCTACCTGACCTCCACAACCCAGTTAGTACTGGGTGATACGATACCCCCTGGTAAGACTGGTTGTCAGACTTTTGGGGCAACTGACGACCCTTAACGTACTTTCCGAGGCACGGAGGAAGCTCGGTATGTAATGGGTGGTCACCCATCTACGGACCAACCTAGGCAAGCGCTGCTTAACCTGAAGATCTATCCGAGCGGTAGTTATTATTTAACCACGAGCTCCGAGCTTGAAAACGAAACGCATTTTCAGGGATTCATATCAATAAAATTTGCTTAAATAAATATTATGTGCGTTAAAGTCCTCTATTCCAAGCCTATTCCTTATTTTTACACTTATAACTGCTGCTCATGAAACAATAAAGATACCAGAATACATTGAAAAATACATATACTAAAGTATACGTAAGCATGGAAGGGGGGGAGGGGGTAAGACCTTTGCTTAGTTTTGCTGACGAGGGGGAGGGCGGGGGTTAATAATTGCAAAAAAAACTGCTTACGTTACACTTGAACGGCTCCATAAAACATGTCGCTGCGAAAATTTTGATGGCATTTATTGCCTTTCCTTGTCCTGTATCCTTGAAGAGGTTGACAGAAATGTAATGCCACAATATACATTTTTAAGCCTCATGTAACATGGGCCGAGCCTACAGCCATTACATTATATCCATAATTATCTTACAGATGCCTAAAATCACACGGTTTTTAGACCAAATTCGTTTTTGATTATTTTAAGGTTTCGTTCATTTAAATGATTTCGACGCATTTTTAATACTTAATTTTGATAATCTAACACTCAGAGATACTTTCAAAGTATCCTTAGTCTTTTTAAAGGCCATTTTATTCGAGATCAAAATATCCTACCTCTTCAAAATCAGCCTATAATATCACCACGGACGAGACTCACTCCTTTTTGTTAAGGGTTGGGTCTATTATTTATGATTTTTTTTTATGGCAAGCTGTGCTAAAACTATTATGATACCGAAATTTTTTTTTTTTTAAATATTTTTATAATCACAAATATGTGTTACTAGCAACGTTATTTTGAATCTAAAAATCGAATGTTGCAGCAGTAGCGAAGGGTAAATTTTTGTAAGACGTAAGCCGGAGTACATATCTTTAATGTGATTATATTATTTGTTTATAGAATACTGACTGTGCCATTTTTCAAAAGGGAAGTCAGTAGGAAACGAGTTGCATGGAACCTTCGCCACTGTGATGCAGTTTTAGTTTTTATCAAAATCGGGCTCGGGAAACCTTTGATTTTTTTCGCTATTCTTCATAGTTTCGGATTTGGCCATCCACGCACACTTGAAAAATTCACCCTGTATATTACTAACCAACCATTGTTATTTAAATAAATAAAACTCCCTAAAAATTTATTAATATAAAATCTTTCCCGATATTTGATAAACAAAAAAATTCTTATTTTGAATATACAATTTCAGTGAAGTAATCATGGCTTGTATTATGAATGTTAAGGTATATATTATGTGTGTCTTACAAATATTATTGTTATAATTTCATAAAAAATTGATCACTGTTTGATCCTACTAAACACGAAACTTTTGCCCGTTTTCACGAACACTAAGGGACACCTGAAAATATGCCTAAATAGTATTGTATTGGTGCAATTTCGACTCTATTCAAACCGAGTGTAAATAAATTCGTCAGTATCCATATATGATATCACATATTTCATTTTGGCATGACTTTAGCTGTCTCTTAGTAATAGTGAAAATTTTCAGAAATCGATCATGCCAATCGATTCATAAATCGTCAATTTTCATAGAAAAATCGATTTCATCAGAATCCATCACAATGATTTAGCTTGAATCTTCTAAACAAAAGTTACTATAAAATCAAGCTGTAAATCCGAACCCCAAAAGCAGCATGGAAGAAAAGGTTAAGAAAAAATAATTAGCTAAACTAAATTCGCGAATGCATTACTTTAAAAGTTGGGTACTTGACTACTTTTCAAACTGCCAAAGATTTAAATCATTAGAGTTGTCCTACCGAGTCAACAAATGGCCACGCGTTTCTGATTTAACAATGACATTTAAATAAAATAGTCTCACTCACTCATACAAAAAATCATAACTACAGAGTGGTCCAAATAGTGCGGTCATAAAAAAATAAGATTCCTCATGCTCAGGGGTATCCGAAAATACATGGTGTTATAATTCGTGCATCAGCTTTTAAAAGAGGCCCTTTAAAATCACTCGATTTTAGTTATTATTCAAAATTATATGATTTTGCTTTTTTTTTTGCTCTTGATAGATGCTAATGAGATTAGTAAATGCCTCTAGTTAACGTTCAAAAATGTGAAAAAGTAGCGTAAAAATAAAGACATTTAGGTTTTTTTAAAGTTAAAATTTTCAAGAAAATAATAATCTCGAAAACTATCAAGAATAACGGGATACTTTCATGAGGAATCATTTTTTTTTATGACGTCACTTTTTGTACCACGCAATATAGTTCTATCTGGAATGCGTGAGGTCACTCATTTTAAAACGAACACTATTTCGGGCGACCTAAGGTGAAAGCACATCTGACGATTTAAATCTTCGCATCGTGCATAGAACAAATCTATTAATAAAACTTTTCTGACCCTTTCCGCGATAGAATTGTTTTGATTTTAGCAACATCATCATATTACATGGATTCGTCTCCGTCTAATCTGTAAAAATGAAATTCTTTTTTAACTTTTCACTGTACATTTTTTTCATGCTTTTGCTTGGAATTTTTTATCAAACAGGACTATTTTTTTTACTGCAGGTTTTTCTAGAAGCTATGTCAATCAATAAACTACGCAATATGGACCTCTGCTGCTTCGTATTGCCACAAATTGTGCCAGTAACAATTAAGGCATTAGAGTAATTGTATTTATTATGTTAATTCGTGCAGTTTTCATTCACTTGAAAAACTCACAGATGGATTCATAATATTCACATTTTTTTAACGATTGCCATAGCTACCATAGCAAACCCATTTTAAAAACTCAATCTGTATACTGGTTTAAGCAATTTTGATGAAAAACTAAATGAAAAATCTTCATTTTTTTAACTAATGTTGTGGCTTATTATGCATACATGCAATAAATTAAGTAAATTTTGTATATTTTAAGTTACTGTTTTTCGAGATGAAAAAATAAAATATCTTCAGAGACCTATTTCATACTTTTGCTTTGGCGCCCTAATATGTAATGATTTGCCTTGCTCAATATTTATTGGCGCAAGTGGTACTAAATCACAAGGTACTGTAACGATTTCTCCTATAAAGGGTGTAAAAAAACCCTTAACAAAGCCGAAAGGCACTTGTTCTCCCCATCATTGCGAACACTTTTTTGTTCTAGACCATACCTGGGAACATTCTAGTTTCGGAGATATGGGGGGTAAAAGTTCCATCTTTTTCAAAAGTATTTTTTTAAATACATGTTTTAAATGTAAGATTTTTACTTTAAACACCTTCTCGACCCCCATACTATTCACTCCATCCATCAGCTTGTTTTGCGTGTTTGATGTACAGAATGCTTGGTTGACGGCTTCGTGAAGGGTCCGTTTACACCTTGTATTTACCTGCTATAGGCATAGACGGTTTATAGCTGTCGCGGCCGTCCTAAACCAAATTAAAGCTGTACCCGTCATAGCTCCATAATTTACTAAACTGATATTTTGCCTCAGAACTGCCATTGTAGATCTATTCGGTCTGTCAGTCTGCCTCTAGCTATAAGAATGTGTTAACTAACTCTCCAATAAGGCTAAAAAAGTTATTACATTTTCTTACAATACTACTGTCTACCTGTCTTTACTTAACTGAATTTCTTTGTATCCTACTGTATTCCTGATAACGAAAATTCCGCCCTATTATATCATCCTTCATTTGCTTTTTTCTTGATTTCATGTGCAATAAAGAGCATTATATCAATATATCTTCTAAAAAATAGTCAAGTACCCAACATTAAGAGGAACTAATTGAAATGCTTACCAGAAGTGTACCTGTTTTACTTCATCAACATGAAAAAAAATTATTAGGATATTTAGAAATTATTTCTTTCTTTTTGGTGAGATTTTCTTATCAAGGCGTATTGTGTACCCAGTAAAGCGACTGGGTTGTGGAGGTCAAACAGGCAGTAGCTCCATATAGGGTGTAAGGGACAGCCCTCCACAAACTGATGGGGTGAATTCAGTATATCATACTGAGATGACCGGTACAAGAAATTATTTCAGGAATGTTATGGGTATCCAATAAATTGGATTTTTTTTTTATTTCCACATAAGCACTGTATCGTTACCGTGGCAAAACGCACGAAGCGAACGGCAAGCGCGACGACGAGTTCGATGAACTCTGTAGCTAGGCAGGAAGTGAACAGTACACACACAGAACTGATTTCACGCATCGTTCGTTAGAGTATTTCAACATCCATTGTTAGATTTTTGATTTTAGCCGTATTATTTAAATAAATGGAGTGCCGCGTACAGATAATGTAATTTTACATTGAAATTAAGGAATAGTACATGACAAAAAAAAAAACGGAGAAAACTTTCGGTGGAATATGATTCAAAATAAGGAGCTGAATGCACCCTGTCTGTTTGTGGAGGGCTGTCCCTTACACCCTGTATAAAGGCGAGGCAAATGATTTATCTTTATCCTTTAGTAAAAACACATACATTTCTGGCAAGCATTCAAAAAAACATCCAAATTAAAACAGCCTACAAAAACTAACCTCTCTCGATCGCTTCGCTCTGGGCTCTCCAACATCTTCCTTTTCCTTAGTCTTCTCCACTTTCTCCGCTTCATTCTCCATAACTTTCTCTTCTTCATTCTTCTCCACATCTCCATTCTCTGCTTTTTCAGCTTCTTTATCTTCTGACGGACTTTCTGTCTCTTTTTTAGGCTCTGGCGATTTCTCTGGCGTTTTTTCTCTGTTCTCTGTTTGTTTGTCGTCTACATTTTCTGATGGCGTTTCCTCTTCTGTCTCTTTTGTAGCTTCTGTTTGTTCTGTTATTGTCTCTGGTTGAGTTTCTTCTGTAGGTTCTTTGTCTTTTTCTTCTTGTTGTAGTTTTCTAGAGGATTGTCGTTTGACTGGCGGTTTTGATGTGCTATTCGATTCTTTCTTGTCTTTCTTTGTTTTTGCTGTGGGTAGTTTTAAGATTTTAGTATTGTTTGTTATTAGGGAAATCAGTTATGTACTGAATTAGCAGGGAAATTAGCTTCCTTCCCGTTATGATCGGAAATTATCTCATGGGAATGTTTTGAATATAGCATATGACACCCAGGGATGTGAAGAATTTTCTGCATCGAATCAGTACTTCCAAAGACTACCTCCTACACACAAACTAGCTCTTTATAATATTAGTGTAAACTGAAGATTCAGGCATAATGATTGTTTAAAACAGTTTTTAGAGGTTTCCTTAGAGTGCCCTTGTTGAAATTGGCCCACTATCGGTTTCTTATGTTAATACAAGTCGTCGGGCTACGTAATACTAAACTGGTCACATAGAGAAATACTGGAATGTCTCATATGCTTGTAATTACACCGGTATCGATGGTTGACAACACGCATGGGTACATTAGGGTTCTGGTAGACAGTTCCTTGGAATAGCTACCTCACAAAGTGTTCTTCTAGTTTATACTTAATTACTAACTCTAATCATCAAACTATTTTTTTCTTTATAAATATTATAATTTACCTGGCGAATAACACAAAAGCAATGAGTACATAAGAGGAAGTCTGAAAGTGGCGAAGGTGACTGAAAAGTTATGTGGTAAATGGTTTTCATGGGTATGTGATGCAGCGGAATAAGGAAAATGTCGTGAAGAAAGTTTAGTAGGAATGTGGATGGTTATAAAAGTAGAGGAAGACCAAAGAAACGATAGATTGACTGTGTGAAGGATGATAAGGCTAGAAAGGAGGTGACTGCTGAGGTGAAGAGTAATAGAAAAATATGGCAGAAGAAGACATGCTGCGCCGACCCCAAATAACTTGGGATAAGGGCAGGACATTGATGATTAAAATTTACCTGGCGTTGACTTCTTCTTAGCCTTTTCTGATGATTCTTCCTTGTCCTGCTTGTCTGCTTCTGGTGGTACGATTTCGAGTTGTTCGGCTTCATTCGCTGCGTCAACCGCGTCTTTCATTTCATGTGTATCGGGCACTGACATTTCTGAAATATTGTGAAAACAAACATGATATCACGCCTGAATACCACAATGCAGTTATTTTTGAGTGTGTGAAAGCGAGCTTAATGATATCACCAGCAGCTAGAGAGAAAATTATTTTAGAAAACCTAATTATCACTTTTTATGACCCCCCCTTTTTAAACCCCCCTTCTTGGGGGAGGCCTATGTCCAGCAGTGGACTTTTCGGCTGAAATGATGATGATGATGACTTTTTATGAGTGAGAGAACGGCAATAATGGTCTTAATGATTAAATACAATTTTTTTTTTCTTTAATAAAACGTTGCCCCACACTAGGAATTTCTCCCGTATCGTGGGTGCGTTTACAAACAATAGTGAGTAGGTAATCAAATATGTGTTTATAAATTACTGGTCCCTATGATTTTCTCACTGCCAGTTCTTGAAAGTGGCCTTCATTTCGATTTTCTAACTGAAGGTTTCTTAAACATTTATATAGACAAATGTTTGTAGTGTTGGCATGGTATATGCCACCACCTATTCACCAGCTATGAAGGGTGGAAGGGACACCGACGCTAAAACGATTACCACATATTCAGCACATCATTAAAAACCCCATACACACATACCCCCACATAGAATTTTTTTATCGGTAATTTTCAGGTTCATTTTGATCGTGTTACTGAAACTGCTGTTTGTTTTAATAACTGAAGAAAAATATGTATGGGGGGGCTGGGTTCTGAATGATTTAGTGAATAGTTGGTGGTTTTAGTGTCGGTTTCCCTTCCATCCTGTATTTAGAGTATTACTTACCGAGCGGTTCATGTATCATCTCTAGTAGCTCATCGGCACTCAGTGTAGACGTGACCTTCTTGAACCTCAGTACTCGATTCGTGAAGAATTCCCAGAACGACAGACCTTCTAGAGGAACGAACAGTTCCTGGAACAAACGATCATACATACAGCAAACTAAAAAGGGAAAGTCTTTTTTCTTTTTAGTAGTTATTCGAAGACAAACAAAAGCCGACAGTTCCAGCTGATGGAAAGTGGCCAACATCTTTAATAAAGCAGCGGAAAGCAGCACGTTAAATCTAAGCCAGTCGTTAGGGGCATGGTATAATAATATACTTCGCCTGGTATTCTCTTCCCGTGACAGCTGCGTCACGTGATTGGCCCAAGAATACGTCATCAGTTGTTACGCTGTCGATGTGTTGCCACGGTGTGTGATTGAATTACACGAGCAAAATGCATTTTTTAACTTAACAAAGCAAATATGAATCAATAATTCAATATTTCAATTAATTTAAAACTAAATAGATGAATGACACGAGTTACTAAATAGTTAAGCTAGTTAGTAATTTATTTTATTTTCATTCACTAAATGAGAGTCCCTAAATTTACTGAAAAGGACAATCAATGGTAACACTTATCGTGACGTAGTCTTGGGTCATCGTGGGAAGAGAATACCAGGGTACCATTATGGGTACTCTGAAGTCCGCAAGTTTGACAACCAATCTTACCGACAGGTATTGTGTTACCCAGTGGGTTGTGGAAGTCACATAGGCAAGCGCTCTATGATCTGCATATGGTATTTAGCTGCATCCGGTTAGACAGACGGTACCTCCAACATAGTTTGGGATGCTAGGCAGATGATGATGACCATGTCGGTGTCATATTCATCTTATTACTCACCTCGTTTTCGCCGATGCCCTTAAAAGTGAAATTCAAATTTTCAATTTTGGCAAATTTCATGTCAGTGTCAGGCTGTATCATCATCTGCCTAGCTTTTTCCCAACTATATTGGGGTCGGCTTCCAGTCTAACCGGATGCAATTGAATACCAGTATTTTACATGGAGCGACTGCCTATCTGACCTCCACAACCCAGTTAGCACTAGGTAACGATACCCCTTGGTAAGACTGGGTGTCACTTTTTGGGCCACTGACTACCTAACGACTGTCAAAGATTTACAAATGACAGCCGGGACCAACGGCTTAACGTGCTTTCCGATGCACGGAGGAAAACTCGGTATGTAATGGGCTGTCACCCATCCACAGATCAACCTAGGCAAACACGGCTTAACCTAAAGATCGACCCGAGCGGCTGTTAATATTTAGCCATGAACTTCTCAAAGTGTCAGGCTGTATGTTGAACAAAATATGATATTCGACAGTCACACGTATGTATTCATGAAATTAAAATCATTAATACAACCCTACAAGTTCTTTAATCCCATGAAATGACTTGTTACTGAAAGTCATTCAATCGCGAACCATATTTTAATCAACATACAATCTGACACTGACCTGGAAATTGTTAAAAAAAACAAAAGAAAATTTGAATTTCGCGGGCTACCTTACCGAGCTCCTTAAAAAGGTGCCTATGTCAGATTGGATGTGGATACAGAGAAGGGGAGTACAATATGTTTTGGCCCATCTTGGGAGAGGCCCATGTCCTGCCGTGGACTATAGTAGTGGCGGTACCTACATCCAAGCCTAGCTTGGCTTGCCCTTATAATCCACCAGGTTTTCTGAACAGTCTGCTTGCCTTATAGGCTGAGTTGCTTACCTTCATCTTCTTATAGAGGGAGTCGGCCTGTTTCCTGATGCGATGCGCCTGCTTAGTGAACACGAGCGCCGCGCTCTCAGTCAGCTCCCAAGACGGCGTGTTGCCGACGTAGGCGCGCATGCGTTTGATCGTCTCCAAGCATGTGGGGTGTTTTAGCAGCATTAACGGTTTTATGTCTAGGCCTGGAAGGTTTAAAATTAACGTTTCAGGGCTTAGAGTTATTATTTATAATGATTTTTGGGGTCAAGCCTGGTCTATTCCCTACTAAAGGGCTATTTCGTACACACACAGTGTTCATTATAATGGTATGTATGGGCCTGACGAGCTGGACTCTTACCAAAAGGATTGGGCCCAAATAGCCAAAGACAGAAAAAAAGGGAATGGAGGCTTTTGCCTTCAGTGGGACACATCAGGCTCATAAAAAAAATGTATGGGCCTGATTGGTCTTGTTTTTTGGCCTACTACTTCTCATAGAGAGGCCTGTGTACCAGTTATTTTGTATAATTGTGTAATTACGTCATTTACAAAAAATACACACATTTTCCATAGTATTCAATCTAAAATCTACTTGACACATTATGAGTTAAGTTATTCTTTGTTAAAGTTACGTGATTAGGTAATTTAAAATATAAAAAGAAACCGTGATCAAAACAATAATTTGAATCTTCATTATGTAATTATAAATGTAGTATTGGTCAGTGATATATGTATGTCTTTGTGTCTGGGGGGGTATAATATAAAGCTCACTTACCCGTTAAATCATCCAACAGTTTCAAACACATATCTGTATCTGCCTTTTCGAGAGACAAGCAGGTTTTAATCTTAGCATCTAGCTCTATCAACTTCATTTCAGTCTTCAGGAACTGTACGCGGGATTTTTTCTCTTCTGTAAATCATAAAATAAAAACTTTAAAGATAAACGTGCATCACGCTGTATGAAGATAAGAAGTGAATAGAAGATTTTGCAAGATCCATGAGGGACAACTTTTAAGTAAATATTTATACTTCAAGCTGCCACGGCTATGCTTGGAGTCTCTCTGAGGGATCACATCCAGAATCGAGACGTAATCCGAGAGAGAACCAGAGTTGTCGATATAGCTGACAGAATAAGTAGGCTGAAGTGGCAGAACGGAAGTAGAACGATGTTCTTGAGTGGAGACCGCGAATCGGCAACCGTAAGGTGGGACGCCCTCTGGCTCGGTGCAGCGACGATAGTCGCAGAGTGGCTGGTAGCAACTGGATGAGAGTTGCCGAAAATCGAGTTAGGTGGCGTGCGATTGAAGAGGCCTATGTCCAGCAGTGGACTGTTGTAGGTTGATGATGGAGAAATTCTTAACTAAAAACTCCAATAGTACATTGTCCGACCTCGGACATCGAAACAAAGGCTCGACGCTCGCTCAGCAGTCTCGCTTGTGACCATGGGACCACAGAGGCAGTCTGGCTACATCCTGGTCTTATGAGCTAGCGCGGCATACAAGCTGTTATTACCCCCAAAAAATGCACGATTCCAGGTTCCTGTTGAATCCAATAATTATTATTTGATTTAAAAACGTACTGTCAGTACTACAAACATACCTGTTTCCCTTTCCTTGTCGAGGGTCGCTTTCTCTTCGTCTGTGAGGTTTAGATCTGTCACTAGTTGCCCCAGAACTGACTGAGACGTTATGTGACCTTTTTCTGTTGGCAATGAGAATATTTTCCTTATTAAAAAGTGTAAATATTATCTACTAAAAACAGCAAACAACACTTTAAAAATTTTGCATTACTTTTTCAAACATTAAGTACATTTTAACATTAAGTAGTCCTCATTTCTGCGTTAGCTTATGGCTATTGTGTTACTAAGAATTGGGCAAAAAAAAAACTGTTCCAAAATATTTGCCATTGACACGCTAAGTATCGTTTCGGTCTGCGCAGGTATAACGGCGCCAAACTGGACGGGTCCAAACATCTAACTTAAAGCTGCGCAGAACACAATTAGTATCAGCGGGGCGCAGAACACTCGTCTTTATAATGGGAAGACCGTCACTCGCAGCTAACTTCCGAGCCGCCATAAAGTTTGAACAGAACTATAGAAGAATAATGACCAGTTTTCTATCAGATATTACAAGGCATCCCCTCGATGGTCTGTCAGCTTGTATGTCCCCCATTAACTAAATTTTAGAGCTGTGCAGGTGGCTACATACTGGTCTAACACGAAAAAAAGAAGCAGATAAAGTAACTTACCTAGCTGCATTTTAAGTGTGACAGCATTCAAAGCAGCTTGTTTATCCCACTGTAGCCGTGAAGCTTCGTTCTTGAAGCTGTTGGGTCTTGACTGGAACAGCTTGATTCCGATGTACTGGCCAGAAGGCAGGTAAGCTATTAGTATGTTTTCCTTCTCTGCGTCTTCTGTGAATGTAAAATGTTAGGTTATTATTATTTTAAAAAGTACTTAAAATATAGAGACAGAAAATGAAATTAAAATAAATACATACACTGAATCGTAAACATTTTTAGCACTGTATTTTTTCATATTTGGTATTTTAATATAGTTAGTATTTTAATGAATTTAACATGACATCAGGCATGTATCCGACGAGGGGTAGGCAGAGATGTACAAAATAATCACATTTCGCTGCTTATGTAATATGTCCCAAGTAATAAGGGCACGTATATTGTCATTTACCTGTCACAGATTAAAGCTTCAGGCTGATTCGACTAGAATAACTACTAAACTATTACCTTTTTCAATTTAATTTCATCAAAATCTACGAAATGAAAAACAAAATTATTAAGAAATCCATATTTTATTCCTCCAAATTCTACTTGGATAACTTTTTCTTCAATATACTATTTTCATTAGGATACATATTTACAATCTTCAAAATAGCCTGTTTTTCTTCTTCGGTTTCATCATCAATTAAGCCAATACTCTTCATAAAATCAGAATATTTCACATTAAAACCTATATCACCGAATTCAGTACTCATAGCTATAGGCTTAACTTTTTCACAGACATTATTTTTAAATAAATTCAAAAAATCATTTCCTTCCGGTATTTTGTGGGCGCCATTTTGAAAACTACTGCAGTCTAAGTTTTTATATGTTTTACTCAAAGAGGTGACAGAGCAAAAGGATTGGTTTTCAGTCTGTGATAGATTTTTTATACTTGAGTTATCAGAATGTGCTTCTAGAGACAGATTTTCTGTAGGAATTATATTTTCATCTTCCAATATATTTAAAGAACTTGAAATTATACTGCCAAGTATGTTTGATTTCATTCTCTGTGGTAACAATACTCTTTGGTTGATGGATTTACTTTTTTCTTGAGTATCTATGCATGTATCTTTATGTAACATCTCTTGTAAAAGTGGTGACGTTATAGTGTCTATTGTATTATCAACTTTTTCAATGCCTTGGTGTGTATTCAACAAGTCCATACTTGCAATGTTCATAGAATCATCGAAGGTACTCAGACCATTAGGAAAAGCATCAATATTACTTAAATTCTGAGTTATTTGTGACATATTACTTTCTAATGTCATACTTGTATCTATATTTTGCATAAACAATGGTGTAGTATTTAAACTTTCAAAATCTTGGCTCAGATTTGGCTTGCCTTGGTTGGTTTTACGTGTTGGTAGCAAATTTTGGTCCAACGATTCTTGTTTTTGACCAGTATTACATTTAGTTAAATTACTTTCAGTATTTGTACATTTTTTAATCGGTGCAACGAATTTCTTAGCTTTCACCACTGGTTTTTTGCCTTCCTTCTTCAAATTTTTCGGTTTACCGAATTTTGGTACTATTTTAGATTGAGAAACGTTCGGTTCTATATTTTCTTTGTTTGAATTCGAATCTAAAAATGTTCATTAAATATAAATTCAAAGTACGGTATAAAAAATCCTACTTCTGACACAGCTGGGTAAAAACGCGTCAAATATATATTGTTTATTAAATATATATACCTCTTGCTTTTTAAAGTCGGTAAATTTATAACTATAAATTTTCAATAAGTGCCTAATTCAATTTGACCTAGTTATGAAAAAAAAACAGAATGCCTGGAAGAATAAACCGAATGTATTTCACACAACGCTAATGAAAATCCAACGATGCAGTTTATGGCGCGCTGTGATACGCCCTACAGTTTTCTCAACGTATAGCTCAACACGGTTTGGGCGCAGAACGTCAGAAACGCAAAATGACAGATTAGCGAATTGTCAGGTGTTAGTATTTTGTCTCAAATGGTCAGAATCGCAAAAAGACAGATTAGCAAAATGACAGGTTCGCAATATGTCAGAAGCGAAAAACGTCAGAAACGAAACAAAAATAAACAAAACCAAATAAAATCAAAAATTAAAAAGTGCATATTGCTCAGCAGTTTTGGACAAAAGTTTTAAAGGCTTAGGCTGGAATTCCTCATACGCTGACGTCGGTCGCGTGTACGAGTATACATTGCGTTCTATATAGCACCATACTGCGACGCTGACGTGCGCGTGCGCGACGCGTACGTTGCTACTGTATTTCTCGCTGACGTACGCGACCGACATCAACGTAGCAGGAATCGTAGTTGTTTTTGTTACTACGGCTAAAGTATTTTAACGATATTGTAGTGTATATATATAAATATATTTAAGCATTTAAAAAACACTGTTTATTGCTTAAAAAACAATGGGAGACAGAAATATTCATTTGTAACAATAAGATCATCGGGGAAAAATTAGGTATGTAGTCTCTTTGCTTTACACAAAGAGATTTAAGTCTGGCACAAAACAAAACATATTCGAAATTATAAAATAAAAAAAAGTAATACAACAAACTGGAGGTGCATCAAGCGTACTGAATGCAGTGCGTCGGTGACTATAAACAATGAAAGAAAAAATATAATTCGGAAAAGTACACACACATGTTTAGCACAACCCAAAGCAAATGAGGTGTTTATTGCCAAAAATAACTGCAAGAAGGAAAGTATGCGAAGATTTGGGTCCGATACAACATATATATGAAAAAAAAATTAAAACTTTAAAGAACAAAGGTTCAAAGTATTTAGATTACATTCCAGAATTTAAACAATTTAAGGATAACCTTTACAGAACCAGGAAAGCTTTTTATAAAACAAATAAATTAAATTTCGCACTTCTAGAGGACGTCCATATACCTGAGGCATTAGCTAAAAATTTTTTGGTTTGTGATGATGGTGAAAGCGACAAAATTTTGATTTTTTGTACAAAAACCGCCAGAAGAGTCCTTCGAGCTAATCCAGCGGGACGATATCTTGGTGACGGTACCTTTAAATGTGCACCAAAACCATTCTACCAACTTTTTAGTTTACATTTAGATTTAGGATCTAATGAAAATACAACAAATATTTGCCCTATGATTTATGGTTTATTGCCAAATAAGACTGAAGAGACGTATGTTCGATTTTTTCAACTAGTCAAAGATATATTGGGCTTAAGGATGGGCTCTTTTAAGTGCGATTATGAAAATGCAATAATCAATGCTGTTAATGTTGTTTTCCCTGATGTATCCATCAACGGTTGCTTCTTTCACTTCCAAAAAGCTGTGAAAAAAAAGGCGAAGGATTTAAAATTGTATGAGTCTCGTGAAGGTAGAAACATTACCAGAATGACAGCGTGTTTACCTCTACTACCAGGAAATTATATACGGTCTTGTTGGGAATCGATTTTAGAAGATGCTTCACAAACTAGGGAACTTAAAGCTTTTACAACATATTTCGAAGGTCAGTGGTTAAAGAAATTTTCACCGGACTTATTGAGCTGTTCTGAAAATATGCACAGAACAACAAATACATTGGAGGGCTGGCACCATCGCCTTGGCGTCAAATTTCCTAAGAAGCCCCAAGTATGTCATTTTGTACAAAAATTAATAAAAGAATGTAAGCATTATAACTACATAATAAGAAATAGTTACTTTTATTCTGCAAAAAAAAATCGACGTAATTCTGACATTGCTTTTAATAAAAAAACTCAGAAAGTACACTGAAATATTAAAACAAGATAAAATTACTCCGAAACAATTTATTAAAAAAACTATTTTTGCAAGGTTAATTAAGTCATAATGTATGGACGATTATGATTTTTTTAAAGGGAGAGGTAAGTCCCTTACCATCTGTTATTGTTGATTTGATTATTTGAAAAATGATGATTTAAACCATACTTATAATAAAGAATTTTGTTAATATTCATTATTTGATGATTTTTATTTAATCCGAGATCGATCTCATTCTGCGAATCTGTCATTACGCAAATCTGTCATTCTGCGAATCTGTCATTCTGCGAATCTGTCACTACGCGAATCTGTCATTTTGCGAATCTGTCATTATCAGATCTTGTCATTTTGCGACACCTGGCATTATGCGTTTCTGACAATTCGCTAATCTGTCATTTTGCGTTTCTGACGTTCTGCGCCCAAACCCTCAACACGATTGAAAACAAAGTGCGCATAAGAATCACGTGTGCGAAAAAGGGCATAAAGATTTAAATAGAATGGAAATTATAATAATAATAGACAGCGGGTTGCATCAAAACAAAAGATTTTATGAATGTTATGCGTAATTGTTTGACATAGCAAACGTAAAACAAGTCACCATTTACAAATTGATAAAAGATCGTTGCAAATAATTAAACATAGTTCAAATAACAATGTCAAAGTATAACGTAAAATAAAATTGAATTTTGATGGAACATGTATAAAAATGTAGTATTTTGTATAAAAAATTACCTTCACGCGTTTTTACGTCATGCGTTCCAATATTATTCTCATAGCTCTTCAAACAATCTTCCGTAGCGAAATTATCGTCATACTGACTGAAAATTTCATCTTTGAAACTAAATTGACTATTCTCATTACTTTTATCGTCCATTGTTGAGGTAATTTTAATAAAAACAAAATAAATGACTTAATGTTTTGCAAAAATAAATTGTAACTTTCGCGGTAAAAATAAAATGTTCGACTTTAGAATTCCTATCGTTTTTTTTTTTTTTGTTACGATAGTCCCGTGTTCAGCCTGAGTTTAAAAGAGGTTTTATTCTGACACAACTTTTATTTTATGTTTATTTGAATAGACTCTGAGGTGAATACTGATAAATCACAGAATCATTGTTATAAACTTTTGATTCAAACAGACTGATAGAATATGCTTTATTGTACCACAGTTGTGAAATAAAAATATAACGTTATTTTTTCTTCTATTTTATTTTACTTAAAAATAATTCGTTCTTTTTGTCGCTCGATAAATATATTTGTAGTACGAATTTTAAATGTTTACTCATTGCTTCCAACTTGTCATCGGGTACGTCTTTAATGAGTTCATTGACCTCTTCGACTATTGTTGTCCTACTAATCTTGGTATCACTTGTTCCTGAAAACGATACCTGTGTTTATTCAAGATGTAAGGCACCGCTAGCCTAGATGTTCCAGTATTGAAAAATACACTTTATTTCGACTAGAAAGGTATTAATTTAAATTGATGCCGTCATTATGATTGCTTATTTACGGTGACCAATGTGATCAATAAAATGTATAGAATTCAGGGTGAATATCACCAATGAAAGTGTCACCAACGGCAACGTAGTGAAATATTGAAACTGACAGCTCTTGAACGCAGTTTAGATAAACTGATCGCGTTTTGTTTCACTGGTGCAATTCGCCCTAAGCAACCGACATCTATTCAGATAATTCAATTCAAAATCAGTATTTTAATATTTTTAACAATGATAAGTAGTAGTCAGTGGCCCGAAATTCTGAATTCCAGGAACTATCGTATTACCCAGTACTAACTGGGTTTTGGAGGTCAGATAGGCAGTCACTCCATGTAAAATACTGGTATTTTACATGGAGTGACTGGAACTGGAAGTTTAGACTGGAAGCCGCCCTAAAATAGTTGGGAAAATGCTAGGCAGATGATGATGATTTTATACAAATGATATTCATTACATTTAATAGCTCCGAATCTAGATTTGTGCCCGGTAAATAGCAATAGGCTTGCCCCCTATTACATGGGACTTGTAGTATTATATGTGTACTGTAAATGTGCCTACCCCTTCAGAAATACAGGCGTGATGTCATAAATAATGAGTATCTTACCTGGTTTAAACGGCTCTTTCAGATCTTCAAGTTCAGTCTGTAAATAATAAATACATATTAACAAACATATTATGGAGTATAAATGTGGTGTTGCCACACAAAAAATGGGACACTTGACATTGTGTCCTGCCTGTCCTGTTGCTTGCACATCACAGGAGCTAATGGACGCTACTGAAAGTGCCAAACTCGTCGCCTCTTAGGCTGACTCAATCTAAATTGTCATTGACACCCTAAGAAATGCACATAAACTACTAGTTGAAGATTTTAGTGTTCTAGAACTGGATTATAATTTAAATCTTGCCTGTTTCTACCCTTGACAGCACAAGTATTGCAATGTTATGAAAACGGAAGGATCTAAGGGCTGATGAGAAATAAGTCCGAAATAGTGACCTCTGGAGTCAGTACCAACTATTTGAATGTGAAAAAGCATTCTATAAGTTGAGGGAAAACTATTAGCTAGTCAGCAGTGATAACGGCATAAAACAATAAATAAAACTAAAAGTTTTATTTATAGTTTTATGTAATAACAAAAAAAAACAGTTTTTACTAAAACTAAAGAAAAGAATTAGGTTTATCTATTAACATAGAATGCGTGTAAAAAGTTTCGTGTCCGCGCTATTCACCGTTGAGGAGTTCTCTCGTGGGGAAGCAATCCTGGTTGCAGGATCAAGTCATGTCTATCATAAAAATGTATTGTCACCAGAACCAAAGGTGTGTGCAAAATTTCAGCTCAATCGGTTGGGCGGAACTGGTTTGAAATTCAGTTGTAAGATTCGACCAATACATACTAACTAACAAGGCTAGTTAAAATATTAGCTTAAAAAATACAAGGTCATGTGTGACATCTACCAACACGCACTGTGAGGTGTGGGCCTGCGGTCCAGCAGTGGAAATGTTATAAACTTATTTTTTTTTTTCATTCTTATACTAATATTATAAATGCGAAAGTTTGAATGCATGGATGGAGTTTCTTGCTCAATCACGCCAGAATGGCTGAACCGATCTGGACGAAATTTGGCACAGAGATAGATTATAGTCAGGAATAGCAAGTAGGATTTTTTTTCTTACAGTTAGACATTTCCACGCGAACGAAGTCGCGGGCAACAGCTAGGTCATAATAACTAACTTATAACTGAATGCAACAAACCTGTGTAACAGCATTGAACTGTTTAATATTCTTGTCGGGCACTTTCTCTTTGGGTTCAGTCTTGTCCTTCTCTTTGTCGGGGGTCGGGGATCCGCCACGTCGCTTCTTAGGCGCCGGCGACGGTAGCGTTGTGTTCTCTTCTGTTTGTTCGTCCATGTACCTGCGGATTTCATTTTGTATTATTCATCTATTTAGATAATAGCCTAGCCTTTTTAAAAGCTCATACCTTGCACTTCAATTGCGGAACACCATTTTGGTGGAAACGGCATAGAATTATTTGGCATGCCTATCTTCCGCCATTTTTTTTTTGTTTTTTTCAAAATAGCGGCTGATAATGCAGATTCTGATGGCGAAGATTCTAACTTTGATAGCTTATATCTCGGAAACATGATTTTTTAGAAGATTTTGACTCATACAACACTTGTTTGTATTGATACCAGCTATCGATTAATACAGGTTTTATGTGGCCGCTATTTGGCGAAAAAGAAAATGACGGAAGTTAGGTAAAAGGTCTAATCCGGGATGAAAGATACCCTATGTCCGTTTCTGTACACCTGACAACGTATATGTAAAATTTCAGGATGATCAGATTCGTGGTTTAGGCGTGAAAAGGTAACAAACAAACTTACTTTCACATTAATAATATTAGTTGGGATTATACAACAAAATTGATATGAGCTGCGCTTGAAGTATTTGTACGTCACAATCGCTAACACAGTTCAGAACTCAGTTACTGCATTCCGGCAGGAGACGAATTTTTTTCTATGGATTATTTCTTAGACACATTGATAACTTCACAAAATGTCTTGGAATTAATCCAATAAATATATGCTTTTAGCATAAAATAGTAATATTCTAAGTGGATACAATGCTGCATGGTTCTATTGTAGTGCGCTTGAATGACATTGACACCCAATGCTGTTAGTTAACATTTCTGAAGTTGACTATGAAAACTGGCGAAATGTGGGTGTACTATTAGGTACACATTTGCCTAACACTTCGGGGATTACAGGTGTGATGTTATGTCTGTGAAAATTGTATTGAAAAATAAGATGGCTGCGTGTGCCCTGCCCTTGTGTGCCTAGGCAATCCTCTTGTTTTCTAATGGGGATGGGATGGGCAACTCTACCGTCGTAAGAAAAAAGGGCACAACTAACATTTTTGTCAAAATTGAGTTATATACATATTTAGAATCAGAAAAAAAGGCACATCTACTCAATTTTGTATAGAATTTTATCTTCAAGGAATTCTGAGATACAGTAGGCTCAAAAGGCACAAATGAGACCAATATTCATGTTTTATAGAATGAAAAGGCACATTTATTTACCATTATATTGAAAAGGCACAAATACGTAGATGTGACTATTACTTCATACAGATTTTTGCTAAAAACTACTTTGAAAAGGCACACTTACAACATAACATAAAGAAAAGTCATAAACTTTAAAGTCGATTTTCTCCATATTTATAAAATGTTAGTTGTGCCTTTTTTCATTATGACGGCAGAACTGTGATCCACATCGAGAATAAAATAAAGGATAACTGTGAATGGACTGTAAGTACTACGAAAAACAACCGGGACCAACGCCTTAACGTAGTTCACGAAGGGGTCTCAGTATAAAATTGATTTACAAAAGTGAGGCTAGCCCGCGAAATTCAAATTTTCTTACGTTTTTTGCAATTTGCAGGTCAATGTCAGTTTGTATGTTGATAAAAAATGAGTCGCGCAAGTCGCACGTTTGTATTTACAGAATTATAATCATTGAAATCATCAATACAACCGTCAGGTTCATTTCATCATCATCATCATCATTTCAGCCGAAAGACGTCCACTGCTGGACATAGGCCTCCCCCAAGCGTCGCCACATTGACCGGTCCCGTGCGACTCGCATCCAGCGGATCCCAAGTTCATTATAAGAAGAAGTTGAAGTTCATTTAACCCCATTGAATGACTTTTTCATAAAATAGTTCTTGATTGGGATTAAAGGAACTTAGAACATTGTATTAATGATTATAAATCTGTAACTACATACGTGTTACTTGCGCGACTCATTTTTCATCAACATACAACCTGACACTGACCTGCAAATTGCAAAAAACGTAGGAAAATTTGAATATCGCGGGCTATCCTGGCGTTTCTACCTTCATCATTATCTTGCCCTTATCCCAATTCATTTGGGGTCGGCGCAGCATGTCTTCTTCTTCCATACTTCTCTATTACTCGTCATCTCATCCGACACCTCCTTTCTTGCCATATCATTCTTTATACAGTCAATCCATCGTTTCTTTGGTCTTCCTCTACTCATATACCCATCCACATTCATACTCAAAACTTTCCTCACAACATTTTCCTCATTCCTCCGCATCACATGCCCATACCACGACAACCGATTACCACACAACTTTTCAGTCACCGGCGCCACTTTCAGACTTCCTCTTATATACTCATTTCTTATTTTATCCATTCGCGTAACACCACACATTCCCCTTAGCATTCTCATCTCCGCCACATGCAAATGCCTTTCATTCATCCCTTTTGTGGCCCAACATTCTGATCCATACAAGACAGCAGGTCTAACCATTGTTTTATAAATCTTCCCCTTAAGTTTAAGGGGAATGCGGGAGTCGCAGATTGTTCCCGTGACCTGCCGCCATTTCATCCATCCCGTGTTAATTCTGTGCTTTACACTACGATCTATTTCGCCATCGCTTTGCACGTTGGCGTTTCTACCTTAATTTTGTAAATCAATTTCATACTGAGATCCCTCTGAACTATGTTAAGTCCCGGCTGTCTTTAAGAAAAATTGAATTACGCGGGCTACCTTAGCGCTTCCACCATAACAGTTTTGATTAAATACCTCTTTGGTCGTATCTTGCGGCCGCTCCTGCTGACAATTTCCTCTTCTTTCTTTTCATCATCGTCTTCCTTAGCAGCCTCATCCTTCTTGCCTTTACCTCGAGGAGTCTTGGGCTCCTTCACTGGTTTGGCTGGAGTCTCTTTCTCTTTAGTTTTGACGTCGTTTTTGCCTTTCTTTGTAGTTGATTTTTGCTGTAGAAATAAAATTTTTATTGGTCATTTTCTTCGTGTAATTTTTATTGCGACGATCCCTACAGAAATAGCATAAAATACTTTTCTACGTTTTCAGGAGAAATTAAAGCCTTTCTACCAGAAAATAGCTTTCAAAATCTGCAAAAAATATTTGACGAGTTTCTTGTAATGTACAGAATGAAAAGCCAGGGTGAACCCAATGGCGTGCCTTTGGGCTAACAATACGGCCAGCCCCTAGGTTGCCCTAGGGGCATACTGTTCAGAGACCCGGACATCATGAAGAGTAGTAGGTTATAAGGGCAAGCTAAGGTTTTAGGCTTGTATGAAAGTACCGCCACTAGGCCAGCCATACTGACAATCAAACAGCAATAACGGTAATGGTAAACTCAAAAATGAATAAATCAAAATCAAAGCATTTATTTCAAGTAGGCCAGTTACAGCCACTTTTGAATTGTCGAAACAAAGACAACAATGTAATGTAGCTACAGTCCCAGTCACAAGGCATAAAAACTGTGAAAGTACTTTAGTTGCCCATTCCCTAATGTAGATCTCTATGAAGAAGAACGGGAAAGAAACTCCATGGACACTCTTTTAAATCAGAGTCATTTTGACTCAAGCTACTGAAGAATGAATACCAATACTGAACACGTAAGACTTTAAAGTAATTTTCACTTGACGACCTAAGGTCGACCTTAGGTCGTGACTTAGTCACCATCGAGACTTAAAAGGCAGGCACGCAAATATAAGTGACATAGACAACAAACTACAATATTTTCTTACCTTTGTATAGATTCTTTATTATCGATTCTTTGTGAATGTGTGAACATTGTAGGCTTTCTAGATTCCCAGCTGATTGTTAACTTTTTATTTTGTTCTTCATTTTTTGTGTAGTAAGCAATGACTTATTGTCAGACCTATACTGTCCCCCCATACTTAAGTACAAATGCTGTATTCATGATAATACTGTAACCGTGAACCTTTTTGTCGACGTTTTATAAGTGCCCATCTAGGCCTATGTGAAATAAAATATTTTGTTTTTTTTTTTTTAATCTTGACTAGCCTGATTGTTTAGCTGGAAATGTTCAACATACCTTCCCTTCATCAATAACGAGGTTCCCAGTGTCATCTGAATCTTCCACAGCATTGTCATTCTGAGTAGTAGTAGCGTTGAGGGTAGTCTGCAAAATAAAACAAATAAACTTAGGAGATGCGTGCAATCTTAGCCAGGCCTCCAGTAGCGAAGAGAAAATTTTTGTAAGCGGTAAGCTGGAGTACATATCTTTAATATGATTATATTATTTGTCTATAGAATACTGACTGTGCCATTTTTCAAAGGGAAGCTAGTAGGAATCAAGTTGAATGGAACCTTCACCACTGCAGGCCTCTGGGATGGGAAAAAATGTACAATACTCTACAATCAATCAAATCAGCCTATCTCCAGCCAGTCCACTACAGCCCCCTTAGCATGACCACCGTAGACAAGGATTTCTTTGACGGAAGAATCGACAAAATGACAGATTGTGTCGACACAATGACAGATTTCTTTGCACTATTTGTCATTTTGTCAATTCTTTCGTCAAAGAAATCCTTGTCTACGGTGGTCATGCTACGGGGGCTGGCCTCTCTCAAGCCCGATTTTAGCACTGTACACTATCAGCATCACCTCAAAACAAACCATTCCTGATTCTTTCTACAAAATTCTATCCCGCAACTGTAACTCCCACTTAGGAGCAATGTAACGGCATCTGCTTGGATCTGCACCAGCTCAAAAATGAAGTAACATTATGCTAATCCAGTCCAGTGTTTATTAAGCTGAAAGGTTGTTGGACCACCTACACATATAGGAGGTGCGTGCGTGCCTTTGTGATATATATATTTTTTTAAATTATTCTGTTCTGTCCCACTGCTGGGCAAAGGCCTCCCCCAATTCCTTCCATGTACTCTTTTCCCGCGCCTCCACGGGCCATACCCTCGCGGTACGTGTCCAAATCGTCTCGCCACCTCTTTCTGGGCCGGCCTCGGCGGCGCCGTCCGTCATCGTGCATACGGCTGATGTGACCCGCCCAATCCTATTTTAGCCTAGCAGCCTTTTTGCCAACGTCCACTATGCTTGCTTTGGAACACAGCGTGGTGTTTCGATGTGATATAGTTTTGCATAATAGATACTCACGTCATCAGCCATAGTCTCATCAGCAACAGTAGTGTCAACACCGGTGTCATCCAATGTGTCATTTGTTGTAGAATCATTGACGGAGTCGTTGGTTGAAGATTCAGCTGGTGGTACCTGCTAGGAAGCAATAAATTTTATTAATATTTCTGAAAAATTGTTATGTTAGGTTTAGGCCCACCAGTTGATGGACACTGATGGCCAAAGTCAAACCATAATTTCAAATAGGGCATTAAAAAGCACTTTTGTATGGTCTAAATCAAATTGAGATTGATATGCCTTATGGCATTAAGTCCGCTTATGTACCACTCTTGTACATGAAGTTTAAATAAATAAATATGTGTGTCACTTCAGTGCCCACTGCTTATCTCTTCAGGAAATAAAGATGTGATATTTTGTAACAATTTTGCTACTGGCATACTTGTTTAGAGATTTATAAATGCAAACTCAAAGTATTGAATAGTCAAAAAATCAGTCAGTTTGTCAAAAAGCTATGGAGTGAAAAAGATACGGAATGGGCATAAAATACCGTGGATACTCGTTTAACGTAACAAATGTCCTATGATCCAGCGACAGTGCATAAGAAAAATTTGTCAAAACAACGTTATTTAATATTATAATTAAAACTGTGGCTCACTAAAGGACAGGGTGTGGACTGTAGACAATCGTTCGACGGGTTAAAATCGACTTAGGGTCCTGAGTATGTTCAGTAAATGTTCTGAGTAGCAGCTTAAGAGTATGAATTGTACCCATGTATAGGCTCTTCCTTTTATATGGCGCTAGCTAAAAGGGGGGAACCACACCTCTGTTAACTCATTCTTGCCAAACAGGTGTATATTTGTATCTCACCTCAACAGAGACCCCTATCACTTGCTCCAGGGGCACATTGTTGGCAAAGTCATGTTCAATCTGCTTCACACCATCGTTGAAGTCTCGTCGCTTCACCGTCTTAGTGAGGAACTTGTCTTTATTGTCCACATAGTCAAATATCATGTTCGGAGAGAGGTTTGCGCTAGAAATTAAAAACAGATGGATGTAAAATAATATTTTACATATATGTGGCATGACATGTAGGAGAGATGAATGTCCTGAAAAACGTGACATCAATGACACTCAAATTAAGATGAGCATCAGCACTTATGAACAAAACTACAAAGATAGACCCCCAAAATGCGACACCTTCTAGTGTTTTGGTGACTTCTGCGACCTCAAGTCAACCAAGTTGGCTGTGTATTATCATTAGAGATTGGATATACAGATGCATGTTTACCTAAAGTTTGAGTGTTGACTAGTATGGAGTGCAAGATCGAATATCAAATTAATCATTGTTATAAGCCCAGTCATATGTTCCATGTTTTGCAAATTTTGTATTCAGTTACTTAGCAGCAAAGTTTTTAAGTTGAAGCAATTTTTTAAGTGTTTCCACAAATTTCTTGCCTAATTTTAAATAGAATAGAAATATTTATTATTTTAAGAATATTTTTTTTTAAAGAAATCAAATATTATAAAATAAAATATTATAAGAAGCTGTTTCCACACTTCTGTGCCCTTTGCCGGGACAAAATGTACTCTAGGTAAATATGCATCTGAATATCCGATCCGTAATTATCACCAGCTTCCGAAATCCAGGCAAGTACAGAAGAAACAATACAGGCGGTGAAGGGTGGGGCGCTTTGGGCGACTGTCTCTTGTAACATTGACATTCAAAAAGTGCTGATTATCAGCCTAATTTGAGTAAATGACTTGATTTTGCTAATAATATTCTGTTTCCGTTTTGTTAAATAAAAGTAATTTAAAAAATGCAGGATTCCATTCAATTGAATTGATTGTGATAAGATATTTTAATTGATAAATTGTATGTTTTCTATGTAATCATATTGATAAGAAGTATTGTTGGGGTTAAAATATGAGAAGTAAATAACTGTTTTCATAACATACTGTTGTTGTTTGGTTTCAATATTTTTCACTTTATCAGTAAACTATTTACAAATAGAATGATACTAATGTGCTTTTTATGAACATTTTATAGACAAGTATAAATAAATCTTATATGGTAACACTTACGTTTCTCCAGTGCCATAGAAATATACAAAATACTTCTTTCCATTTGCCTTTTGCACCTGAAATCAAACATTTTTGTTTTAATGTAAGCTAATTATCATCTGCCTAGCCTTTTCCCAATCTATGTCAGCAGGGTCAGCTTCAAGTCTAACCGGATGCCGCTGTGCCTATCTGACCTCCACAATTCAGTAAATGGGAAATACAATACTCCTTAGGTAAGACTGGAATTCAGACTCTCGGGCTTCTGACTACTCATAACTGTCAACAATCTACAAATGACAACCAAAAGCACCAGCTTAATGTGCTTTCCGAGGCATGGAGGAAACTCGGTGCAATGATCACCCATCTATAGACCGACCCGGGTAAGCACTGCTAAACCTTGGAGAGTGACCCATGCGGCTGTTTTTATTTAGCCAAGCTCTGTATTTTTTTTTTATTATTTCAAGAAATTTTTCATAAAAAATCCTAATTTAAAATGAAATTGTGTTGTTACATAAGATTTGACCAAGGGAACAATAGATGGATTGTGTGAAGAAAGATATGAAAGCAAAAAAGAGTAAATGATAGCGTGACGATTGACTGGACAGTATGGTAGAAAAAAATGTGCAGGAAGATGATGATGATAAGATCTTGTAATTTTTTTGACAAATGCATTCATGAATATATCATTTACATATCTGTCCATGCCTGTGAGGAATACAGGCATGTTATTATGTTAGTATGTCTGGTTTTTTTTTTAATAATAGAAGCAATTGAGTTTCCTCAATATACAAATATTATAACAACTAACTATATGTTTTCAGAGTAGTAATAGTCTCATATTTACCTCTGAAAAACAAATAGAACAATCATTGTACTAGTATTTTATTAAAATTCTAATAAATTTCTTGATAATGTTATACTGAAACTCTGGATAAAAGTGGAGGTTGGTTTTACTGAATGGTATTAAGTGAATTTTGAGCCCTTCATTCCAAAAATGAAGTCACATCATCCAATTGGTCAGATAAAACAGCATCCAATGATAATTTGAATGACAGTGATTTATCAAATTCATGTCTTTTGATGTCAATATTTTTAACAATTCAATAATAAAACTACAATCAAAACAAATCTATTATGAATTACAACAAATTAATTGCTTCGTTGTGTTATCTAAGGTTGATAATCTTTTGAAATTTGAAGAAGAATATCATTTAATTTTATGTAATTTACAAGTGTCAATAACCTACACAACAGTGACAAAATTGTATATTTAAAATTCAGTTTTTTTGTTACAATTCTTAATAATTTTAATATGTTGGCAAGGCAATATGGTTAGAACGCGAAAACTGCTCCTCATTAGGAAAAGCGTCGTTGAAATCTCTAAAATAACGTTATTACAACAATGCTATCAGATATTTAGTGATCTGTTACTGTGTCAATATCAAACATGTAAATTATGTGGATAATATTGTCTCTATTTGCTTTTTGAGACCTTGGGGCAGTGCGAAGGCGTCGGGACCGCGATACAACATGTCTTCCCGCGCTTACACCCAATTATAACACAAAGGCACAAGCTTTTCCATTTTAAAACACAATGGCAACCGTATCACTTATATTTCACACTCACCCTGGCCGGCCATGCTGGATATCCTTTTACTTTGGCGAAGATGAAGTCGCCAGCTTTGTATTCCTTTACTTTTTTGCCCATTTTCAATGAACGCCGCTGCAATTCCTAATGTATTCTTGAAATTTCCAACTGCTCACTGCCTTTTCACAGAAACTGGAATCGAAATGTTATTGCACCGGTTATTTTTATTTGTTTATCAACGCGTTTGTCGTGAACAATCTGTAATTATTTAGCTTATTCATACAGACGCCAAGATAAGTAATAACCTATAAAAAAAATTCTTACCGCGGCAACGAATTGACGGTAAAGAAATAAACATGGCGTTTGTTGGAGTTACCATGTAAATATTCGTAAATCTACCACGTAAATCTACTATTAAGCTGTTATCTCATCGCCTCACAGATTGCGATGATATTCTATGCATGTCTAAAAACTTAGTTTTGTCTGCGAACATTGTGCGCTGTGCTTATGGCGTGTTTATGTGCCTTCAGCAAACGTTAAAATAATAAAAGAAGCGAACTCTCCTTCGGTTTTTGCTTCTCGTGGTCACGTAACTAGTAGCTTCGGGTTCTTGTAAATTTTGCTATCGTAAATTTCAAGGTTTTATTTATTTTTAGGATTGGTTATTTACTAGAGCAGCTCGTGGCTAAATAATAACAGCCACTCGGGTCGATCTTTACGTTAAACCGTGCTTGCCCAGGTTGGTCTGTGGATAGGTGACCACGTTACATACCAAGTTTCCTCCGTGCCTCGGAAAGTATGTGAAGCCGTTGATACCGGCTGTTATTTTAACTGGGTTGTGGAGGTCTGATTGGCAGTCGCCCCATGTAAAATACTGGTATTCAGCTGCATCCGGTTAGACTGGAAGCCGACCCCAACATAGTTGGGAAAAAGCTAGGCAGATGATATTGATTGGTTACTTATTACATGATACAGTTCAAAACATTAAAAACTAAAACAATGTTTACAATGATGTACCGTAACAACTCCATCCACCCACTTAACTCTACTGTCTATACTCAAAAACATTAATATTTTAATTGGCAACCCAGTTACTATGAGTGGTCGTGTCAGACGGATGCTTCGGGCGAGCATTTTCGCGTAAACTAATTGATTTCTTCTAATTAAATTATAGTGAATCATTGTGTAAGCGATGCAAGTGTGATGTGAGCCATGCGAATTAATATTGTGCAAATATACAACCAAGAGACTTCAAAATAGGGGATGTAACAGAAAAATAAAAATGGCTTCAGGAGATACTGATCATATCGAAGTGATGGACACTTCGGCTTCTAAAAAGGCAGATAGCGCGACTGGACCTTCAGGAGCTGACGAAGATGGTAGTGCATTGCTAAATCTAATAATACTACAACGCATTCCATTGTTATAATCCTATTGTAACAAGATAATAACGTTGTCAACTAGGACGATTTTCACAATGCTCATCGGCCCATTTTCTTCATTACAGATCGCGACAAGAGTTCAATCGCTGAGAAAAATGTACCGTACGATGTAAGTGATAGTTTTATTTGTTATTATTTTGTCAATTTCATTCATAACTGTGTGAATAGTTGGAAATTATGTGGAGAAAGTGTTGTAGAGATTGGCTAAATGAATTGTGTGTAATTGTAATTAACATTCGAGATTCATTAACGATTACGCGCTGAGAAATAGCTAAGTAATACTATTGTGCATACAATATAATCTTGCTAACACATACATACACAGTCTATACATACACCCATCTATAGCAAAAAAATGCATAAAAAAACACCAACCATATTTTTCTAGTAAAATTACTATGGTGTAATTCCCATCAAAATATGTCAAGCAGTTCTTGGGATATGTCTGTACAATTTTTTTTGATTGTACTACTATAATAGAGATAAGGTGTGTTACATCACTGCCAGATTTAATTTTAATCTTTACAACCACAAACAATCAACACATGTTTTTAATGATTGTTTATAATTTGAAGGCCTGTTATTTGGATATTTATTGAGGCCCTTTCTCCCACTTTTGACTTGAATTTCTTACATGTAACAGTCCACATACTCTGTCTCTGCCTAACATACTATGCTGGACCTCATGTGACTGATCCTCAATTACCATAGGCTGATAGATATTTCGTTTTTCCTAACACATGTATTCCTCCCAAAAACATGACTTAAAATAAGGCATGAATGAAAATATAAGCATAATAAATAATCTGTATCCAATATTAATTAATTGGGACAGAATGCTCACAGTAACCCTGTTACAGGAACTTTAAAGCTATGAGAATAAAGATCAGTTTTATTCAAAATCAAAGGTTAAACAAAAGTGAATGAATGGGCTGCTGTAGTATCTGCATAAAAAAAAGATCTTCTAAATTCAATAATTAAAAAAAAGAATGTCTTAACAACCAGTACTCCAAACCCATTGTAATCAACAATGGCTAACTTTGCTTCAACAAAAAGTTGGCTAGTGTTTTTTTTTTGTTTTTGGTAATAGTTTTTTTTTTTACTTGATCTTGTTCTACCTGGTGGGTTTATTGCTATTATTTTTGAGTAAATAAGTATTTGTTATCATTGATAAGAAGTTTAGATTTAGTAGTATAAATTTAAGCTTAAAACCTACAAATGGAAAGAGAATAGGGAGGCCTAGCAGTGGAATATCAAATACTTTTAATTTCACTCAAAGTGTCTAACAGGCCAGTGCATGTAGGCTTCAGCCACTTTTATGCCTAAATTCCAGAACCCCCTTACTTGATCTAAACATTATTACAGAGACAAGACAATAATTAATTAAATTAGTCAATTCATTTAGAATTCAACAATTACTTTTTAAAATCAATTAAGTCTAATTGAAAACATGTGTTGTTAATAAAACTCTCACAAAACTGATTAAATATAAATACTAACATTATGCAATTATTTTTCCTCTTAATTAAAGATTCAGTTGTTTATAAATTCAATTATTTTATTTTCCTACTTCAATATAGCTTCCTATACCTACTGTATTAATATTTAGGTACACCTACATTGAATTGAAACTAATGGACTGAATTAGTAAACAAACAAACTGACTTAAACATAATTTTTTACGTAATTAATCACAATTTAGAAGCAGTTGAATGGATTTGTATGAACTTTAGCACACAAGTCAATTTCTGAATTAACAAATCAAAAGTATTTAAAGTAGGCTTTGATTCAGCACATTTGAATGTCAAAATTGCATAAGGGAGTCTGGTAAAATGCCTGCCTTACACCATCATTATCATCTACCTAGCCTTTTCTGCAGCTGTATCGTAAAATACGATACCCCTTTGGTAAGACTGGTGTTCAGACTTTCGGGCTTCTGACTACTTATAACAGCTGTCAACAATCTACAAATGACAGCCAAAACCACCAGCTTAACATGCTTCCCGAGGCACGGAGGAAACTCGGTACGATGATCACCCATCCACAGACCGACCTGGGTAAGCGCTGCTTAACCTTGGAGATTGACCCAAGGGGCTGTTATTATTTAGCCACAAGCTCTGTATTATTACTGTTTAACTAAATGCAAACAATAAGTCTGAATGTAAAATTTGGGCCTTAGATGTGGAGTTCAGTTACTAGCCCAAGGCAATATGTTCCTTTGTCATATGCTTGAGAGTTTTAACTTAACAGGCAAAATTTTGAATTCCTCTGCCTACCTAATTTGTTAATGATGGATTGAAAAAAAAAAGTAAATAAATCATAGTTTAAATAACCTTGTTACTCTATAGCAATATTATAATCTAGTGCTAGTGGTAGGTGCTAGTTAAATTTTATTAGAGTTTCATGATAATTAATTTGTTGATAACATGTTCTTATCAACCTACACATGACTAGAAAAAAATAGTTTTAATGAGATTAAATAACAATATTGTATTTCTATTTTAAAATATTCAAAGTGATGCTGCCCTATCCTGACGAATATCGTAATATTAAAGGGAAACAAAACTGTGGCCAAATACGGTATTTTTCTAGCAAGTCTAGCCTAAACAAATTGCAAAATAAAAGTGCACTATGTACTAGATTTTTTAAACTCAGATTGGCACTGAGAGTGGCAATTCCAACAGTGCAATAATTTTAGGCTTTCTTTTAGATCTTTGCCTCGTTGGTATAGTGGTCGCAAGCGCGACCGCTGAGCATGAGGTCCTGTGTTCGATTCCTGGGTCGGGCAAAGTGTGATTGGGTTTTTCCATCAGGAATTTCTCAGTACCAGTCACGGAGTCTGGATTTGTGCCCGGTTGCTGGCAATATGCTCGTCACCTATTATAACATGTGACTCAAAGATAACTGTTAAAGTATGGGTGTACTTTTAGGTACACCTCTGCCTAACCCCTCGGGGATTCTAGACGTGATACTATGTTATTTAGATGTCGCTTAGAGTTGGTGAAAACAGGTACAAGGCACACTTAAAATAAACACATTACCCTCCTCTGTCGCGTAATAAAACTAGCATAATATGTAGGCGCCCCTTATTATCTTATTTATTCAATTAGTTATTGATAATTCCTTAAAAACTAATCGTCACTGGCTAAGTGATGTCTATATCTCAATAAGCGCAATGATATCACAGGTCAATGAACTTCTCTGATAAAAGCTTGTTATCAGTCCCGTGGGAAAATTTGGGACAAGACATAACATCACGCCTTTTCTCAGAGGGATAAGCCAGAGTAGCCTAATGATTGTGGAAACAACAATAATTGGCAAAATTACTTTAGCAATTATGATTCACCAATTACAAGTCTGTGTGTCGGTACTTTCACTTCGTAAGTTTTAATGTCATACAATACTATATACAGCCTATGGCAAAAAATATTATGCTGTGTTGATAAAAGCAAAGACCATGAATTTAGTGAATTTTTTAGTATTCCTTACACTTTCCTTAAATGGAACGAATACGGAACCTTTTTAAGACCATACTTAAGTCTGTCTATGACTATACCTGACGTGTTTTTCTAACAGAACTTCAAGTGATCTGAATACTAGCCTTTGCTCGCGGCTCCGCTCCCGTTATGTACGGAAATTAACCCACGGGAACGTTTTAAATGTAGCCTATGCCACTCAGGGATAATGTAGCTTCCCGTTAGTGAAAAAAATTTTGGAATCGGATCAGTAGTTCCGACGTTTAACCCCCTACACACAAACTTACAAACAAATTTTACCTCTTTAAAATATTAGCATACGTAACTCGAAGTGGTCTAGAAAACACGTCGAGTAAGTTATGGCGAAAGACGGTGGTACCTACATACTAACTATACGACTGTCTACCTCTCCAAGGAATTCAGGCGTCTTATGGTTATCATGTGAACAGTGGTGGTCCTGCTTTACGTGTCGAAGTCGTGGGTTAGAATTTCAACAGACACTTCAATTTCACACTTTATGTTATTTATTTCAAGAACAGTGGGTCCTCAACACCATTGAAGGAAAACATCGTGAGGAAACCGATATGTCCTAGAACCAAAAATCCGAAGACATGTGACGTCCTGTTCAAACTTTATGGCGGCTCTGAAGTTAGCTGCGAGTGACGGTCTGCGTATTATACACTCAAGACGATGCGTTCTCTGGGCTCCGCTGATAGCTAAAATTCTGTTCTGCGCAGCTTTACGTTAGATATTCCGAGTCCACATAATGTTTGAACCGTTATACCTGCGCAGACCGTCACTCGCAGGTAACTTCCGAGCCGCCATAAAGTTTGAACAGAACTATAACCATACTGTTCCCATTGAACACTTTCACATAGCGAAGGCCTATAAGCTATAACCCAGTAGAGGGAACATAAATAGCCTGATTATGCCACGTTCATCGCATTTTTCATAAGGTCATGTTGAAACAACCATACTTATAGTTCTATCAGACAGTCCAAGGCGTCTACCACACAGCCTAAGAAATCAGTATTCAGCCTTTATAGATATTGTCTATGGGGAAAAAAGCATTACAAAGCTGGCATACAGCCAGTACCGCTGAATAAAAAGGAATAAAGAGTCGTTCTCATTGCTACAGCGTGGAATATATCTTCATGGTTTTATGGTTTTGCAGACGTAGTCAAAACAGTTTGGTATGTAGTTTCAAAACAACATTCAAATGGCGTAACATACTGGGGATAGGGTTACCAGACAGTCAGACGAACACCCTTTGAAAGCAATTTTTCGATGAGTATCTACTAATAAGCTTGCTCAACACACACACGGATATCACGGTTTTATTGTAAGTACGAAATTATCTGAATTCTGATCGAACAGAATCCAGACGATGTCGGCTAATCCAAATATATAGCCATGGCAAAAGAACCCTGTCAATGAGTATTCTCAGCAAAATAGCACTCTGAACAATATTCTTAACCTGCGGGACTGTTCGAAAGAGATACTGCGGCCCTGGAACACAAAGGGCAAAGAAGTATGGGTTTTAGTCAGTAGAAGTCTGACACACCCTTCCGCTACTTTCGCGAAAAAAAAAAACAAATTAAACTATGAAGATCCTAAAACTTTTTCTGGAGGTCTTAAAATGTTCAAAGAAAAAAATATAGCTTTAACGAACAGGTAAAACATTGTCAAAAACTCACAATACAAGGATTTTAAAGTAAAATTTTGCACATAATGGTTAGTTATGTCCTTCGTTCGCTGTGGGAACCGACCTTACACACCATTGTGAGTTCTGACTCAACCGCTGTGCTTATGGCAACCATGATGTATTGAAGAAGTTAGTTTTAAGTACTTCATGTATTTTAGTAGTATCCTGCCCATTGTACCGCAAAACATGCAGTTAAAGTGAACTCAGCGCTGCCCCTGACGATGCCGTGCAGCAGAGTTTTGGGCCAACAATTAGAAGTAATGATCAAAACTTATACTGTCACTTACGGGATATCTTCCGTGATTGTTCATTATTTTGAGCTCCCGATATTTCGACGCTGTTGCAAGCGCCATGATCGCGGGTTTGCTGGGGACAGTAGTACAAGTACAGCAGCAGCAGTGCAGTATAAGTTTAGTTGTAAACCTTGAAAGCTTAAAACAGAAGTAATGATGTACCAGCGAGACGAAGAAGATTTAGTTCAAGAGCTCTTTTCCTTCATTAGACCATCATACCTATATCTACCAGCAACATGCGCTGCTGTTTCAATTTGAAAGGCATTTGTGCCGGTTTAATTACACAGGTGTGTGAATGTTGCCTTTAGAATTGCAGATGTCCATGGGCAGTGTTGAACATAAACTGACAGGAGACCTCCCTGTACTTGCTATGATGACATATTTGATCAGTCTTTCAAAAACTGGCCTTATCCCACATAGAGGAGGCTTCTGTAAACTGATTACGCTCTTTCAAAAATCGCAAAAAATTCTATATATTTCACATAATCAGGCCAATCATGAAACGTCAAAATGTGGGTGCACTGGTTTGTCGTTTCCTATGGAGAAAACTCCATAGTTACTCTTTAACTAGCAGGTTTTTATTTGATACCCAGTCTACAAACAGCCTTATTTTCGTCTGGACAGAACGACTTTTATCGTAGCAGACAGTTGTCCCAATAAAGTACCTACTTGGCTGTAACAGTGTAGAAACTCCAGGATATTATGTCATCCTTGAAATATGGGTATGGTTTTGGCAAAAGAGGTCGTATTTAGGCTCACAAGTTATGGCGGAATATGGCGTAAAAGCTTTTAGTTGTAATAGTGGTAGTTGGTATGTAAACTTAACCCTTTTAAGGATAATAGGGGATCTCACGTTCATCAAGTTTTGACGAATAACTTGTGACATGACATGGCACATGTGTCGTTATATACCTATATTCAGTATCTAGGCCTACCGCATATGCTCATACACGCATTGGTCAACACAAGCCCCGTGCGAGTGCCAGTATTCAAAACCTATGGCGTAGTACCTAACATTCGTATGTTAGGTACTACGCCATAGGTTTTGAATGCTGGCACTCGCACGGGGCTTGTGTAGTTGTTAGGTATACGATATACCTATCATACATATCGATGCAGGCACGTACATGAGCGTGAACGCGCTTGGCGTGAGAGTGGCCATAGGTTGCTGATATTGTATCTTCGTCGGTCTACTCTAGATTCTATGCTCTTTAAATGCAGAGCATACACCATCATGGAGGCGCTTTTGAATCTTTCAAAAATCATTCTCCTACCCTTATCTCAAGTTATTAGGGGTGGCGCAGCATGTCTTCTTCTCCCATACTTCTCTATTACTCGTCTCGTCATCTCAGCAGTCACCTCCTTTCTAGCCATGTCATACTTCATACAGTCCATCAATCGCTTCTTGGCTCTCTTTTTATCTAAAAACTAAAAAAAAACTCTTTTCTCTTTGTTCATCAGTGAAAAAGTAACCATTTCACAGATTAGTACACAAAGAATATTAAAATGTATCAGAAAATAACGCCACAGACTCATTACGACTAAGCCATCATTGTTTGGGACCGTTGACCTTACCAATTTAGGTGGTGCGCTCGTGTCACAGTTGGTGGCAGAAATACCACTTTAAAATTGTGATGACAAACTCATGCAGACAATAGACCTGATATACTATTAATGTCACCTCTTCATTGTCGTTTGTTGATCTAGTGGTCCAAAAGCGCTTCCGCTGAGCATCAGGTTCTGGGTACAGGTCGGGCAATATTATTGGGTTTTTCCATCTACAATTTCTCACTATGACAGCGTGACAGTTGACAGAGGAGAATGGAAGAAAACAAAGTGTTGCGGCGACCCCAAGTAACATGGAACAAGGGCAGGAAGATGACGATGTATACTCGTAATAGCAATGCAACTGATTCCAAACGCATTTAGTTACCATTTAAATTTCTGTCCTTCCCTGCCAAGTGGTTACCGCGACGATGGTGGGTGGGCTATAAATAACTGAATGTAGGTGAAAGAAAGGTGGTAGGGGGCGCTACGCGCTGCCAAGTTGGGAGGTAGAACGGTTGTCTAAAAGTTTGTGACATATTTATTTAGAAATGGTAAGAATTGGTATGGTTTTTGGGTTAAGCCCAATCTTATACTATGCTAGTCCAAAAATGGATAATAATAGATCTATTTCTTCTTTGCTTTGTCTGGGAAATAGTGGTGTTTAGGTAATATAGGTACACCTCTATACCTTCGAGGATTGCATGCTTGATGTGTTCGTGTGACTGAGTCCTGAAATGGATTTAGATTTCGCCCAATTTGGTACTAGGTCAAAAATTGATAGATCTTGCGTTTATCCAACTGTCTTGTTGTTGGCTTCTAGTTGCAGTAAGCAGAATATTATGGATGTTTCATGGAAGTCAATCCAGCAGTAGTATAATCAACCTATAACGTTCCCTGTGCTTCGTCGAAGGAAACCAGCATGCCTGAGAAATATTGCTTGACGGCATGTAAAGCCAAGTCAGAGGCTCATGGCCGGCATAAACTCAACATAACTCTGACACCCGGTCAGGCACTAACCACACGATAAATAAGAAAGTGCTGGAGTACCCCAGCCTCCTCTGCTTCCTCTCTGTGAGAGGTAGTGGGCCATAATCCATCATGTGGGCCATAATCCATCATGTGGGCCCTGATCGAGTTCGTGAAGCTGAGGATCCCCAAACTACTGGAACAAACCCGGAAGTCAGAATTAACTAAATACTGCGAGAATAATAACCGGAACTGCCTCGTATGTCCTTCTGAATTTGAATGATGATGATGAATAACTGCAACACAGCATAACAAAAGATATTGCGAGCGTAACGAAAATATTCATTGAATAGCAGTTACACAGGTAAATCACATGAAATCACCTAGGAAGTCCTGCTCTAAAAGTTTGCTAAAACAGTTAACGTTTGCTTGCATGCACGGAACCACCGGATCTGTGAGGTCACAGACGGCCAAGACGAGGTAAATGCGTTGTCACGCTTCCCTGTGCCAATTTTGTTACACCATCGCCAGTCATACATAAACTCACGCCTTTTTCACATGGGAGTAAGCAGTAACTACAGAACGCAACCTGCTGCGAGACTTACATACTCCTTTTGTTTTTTTTCACGTAAATCTGGTCGTTGAGGAGAGTACTACGCACCTGAATTAGCCTATAACGTTCTCAATTCTGGGACACAAGCCTCTTCTCTGGTAGAAAAATGGTGGTGGAAGTCTCATGTCTTCGAAGAGCTCGTGGCTAAATAATAACAGCCCTACGGGTCGATGTTCAGTTTAAACCAGCGCCTGCCAAGTTCAGTCCGTTGATGGGTGGCTAGAAGCCGACCCCAACATACTTGGGAAAAGACTAGGCGAATTTTAAGGAAATTTCAGTCCCGGATCTAGTGATAGCTCTTATTTTTATTACCTTGTATTATTGACTTAGCTGTCCGATCTATTTTTAGGCGGAATCGTATTTTCCTTAAAAAAATACCTATAATGCAAGGTAAACTGAGTCAGACTGAGGAAAAAGTTAAAAATAGATGCAGGTGACTGTGAAATAGCTGTATGAATGCAAAATAATCTGCGAAAGTGGCTGGGAATCTGGAATTTGTACCCTGTTGGTGGTAAACGGTGTCTGATGAAATTACGAGTAATAGCGAAGTATGGAAGAAAAAGACATGCTGTGCCGACCCCAAATGAATTGGGATAAGGGCAGGAGGATCATGATGATGGTGGTAAACGGTAATAGGCTCGCCGCCCAATGACATGGGACCTAAACTTACCTTCAGGTGAAACCACTAAACACGTATACCTTTATATCTGCTCTTAATACCTTTAGCGGGACAAGAGCTCTCGGAAAGATTTGGGGGAGGCCTTTGTCCGCCAGTGGGACATTATGTCGAGCGAGACAAAAAAAACACCTATACCTCTTACGCCAAGACATATAAGCGACACACGGTCTACCGAAAACCCTGAAACATAAATTCGACGTGGATACGCCTTCAATGTTTATTAAATTCCTTACAGCACATCACACCAAAATTGCGTCGCGTAACACAGGGGGGCGTAATTTTCGGTACGTGTGTCTCTGCGCTACACAAATCATGACAACGGGAATTGATAATTTGCTAATTATGAAACCCTATCATCATCATCTACACCCGACTTCACCCACTGCTGGGTCTACAAGCCGGGCAAGCAAGCTCTATAGCCCTGATTAACCTCGGAATTTACTCTCAGCAGTCGCTAAGATTGAATTGTGAACGGAGAAGAACCTGGGGGGGGGGGGATACTCGGTCAGCCTATATAATACTATGCTATACTATTAAATGAGCAATATTTGACTGCCTCGTTGGTCTAGTGATCGTAAGCGCTACTGCTGATCATGAGGTCCTGGGTTCGATTCTCGGGTCGGGCAAAGTGTTATTGGGTTTTTCCATCAGGAATTTTTCAGTAGCAGCCACGGAGTCTGGATTTGTGCCCGGTTGGTGGCAATAGGTTTGCCCCCTATAACATCGGACTTAAACGTAACTGGCAAAATGTGGGTGTACTGTTAGGTACACTTCGCCTAAACCCTTCGGGGATTACAGGCGTGATATTATGTTATGTATTTGTAATCACGTTCTAGAAAACGGCTCAAGCAATTTTGATGAAAGCTGTATGGGAGCAATAGGGGGGTTTACCGAGGCGAAATAACTTTCTAGTCTCATATCTGGGAAAATTCGTTTACTCTATTTGCACTCGAGAAGAGCTGGGTCGCCCAGGTTGGCTGTTCTTAATGCTGGGACACTGGGCGCCTCTCCGTGGGAAAGGGTGAACCGTAATCCAGCACACACGAGCCAAGTGCGAGTCGTAACTTAGGAGCCATGTTGTAAAATCAAATCTCTTCACTCAGTAAGAAAACATGACACATACTTCTTCAGTTTTTATTTATGATAAGATGAAATCTTGTTTTTATCAAGAATAACATTGTTGTAAAAATGATTACGCAATGTTTACGTATATTAGTCATATTTACCTTGATTCTACGGATTCAAGAAGAAAAATATTATGGCACAAGTTTGAAGCATAATAGATATATTTTTACCTGAAAAAAAGCACTTTCTGAGAACCAACTAAAGTTGGAAAATAATTCTTCATTTCGTAGCTATCGACGCTACTACACTATTTGAATTTCGATGGCTATGAGAGTAGGGGAAGACATGAGAAAATATGACCTTAAAAAAGATAACACTTTCCGAGAACCCTCTAAAGTTTTAAATAAATCTTCTTTAAAACATATCGACGCAGTTCACGATAACGTCAAAATCGCGGAAAACACATGGTGGGACACATGGAACCGGGATGTATGCTAGAATAAAGAAGAGGTCTTATACCCAGTTGCGGGTGATTCCAATAGTGGCGTGCCTTGGAACCAACAATACGGCAACGCCAGAAGGCAAGCAGACTGTTCAGAAACCCTCATTTTGAAGGTCATAAGGGCAAGCCAAGCTTGGAGGCTTGTATGAAAGTGCCGCCACTAATTCCAGGCTGGAATAGCGATGTTAAGAGTAAGGCAAGACCAAAGAAACGATGGATGGATTGTGTGTAAGGATCTATTCAGAAAGAGATGGAAGAGAGGTGGTAAAGATGAATGTAAGAAGCCATGCTACGCAAGCCATAATAAACAAATGGGGATAAAGGCTCAACACAATAACAGAAAAAAACAATAGCTTAGACATATTTAAAAAAAAACCAAGATAACACAGCCCCAAAAACACACAAAACTGACAATTAAGAATGGATACCGTTCTAGAACATAACTCGTTATGCAAAATTCGCACAATCGAGGCTGAAGTCGAATGTATTACTTCATTAATGGTCTCTTTCTCTACTTAGGAACGAAAGGAACTGGTTTATTAAAATAGGCTTTGATAACATTTTCTTTATTCAAAAGGTTATATGCAAATGCAATGAGTTTATTGATCCATAGAAGTGAGCTGAATGAATGTCTGTGTAGTTTAGTTTCGTCGTAAAATGTCTAATTTTAGGAATGTGTTTCCCCAATGTAAAGTGTTGTTGAGAATGCTGACGACACGGTGGCATTTCGAAAGTCAAATGGGCAGACGACATTGTTCCATTCATTGCAATATCCCGAATGAGCCTGGCTCAAGAGCGTGATGTGGTGAGGTGAGCGTATGATGATGATGATGATGAATACAGGTCGAAAAGGAATCTATGTCATTCGAATTGATAACTGTACATTGTACAAGGATCTTGAAGGCGATGCGGCAGACCTCGTAGAAGATGGCGGGACGAGCTGAACAAAACCAACAGCCAGAGGTCCTGTATCGAAAGAACGGATGATGACGCGGGCTAATTGTAACAGTAACAAAGAATTTTCGCGCGTGGCAAAAATCGTATCTGCAATCGAAGGTCCTGGGTTCGACTCCCAGACCTGTCAAAGTATTTTTGGGTCTTTGCACCAATAATGTGTGCTTGGTTTAATAGCAATCGGCTTCTCAACAACTACTTGGGACATTTGGATACAGTTCTGCCTATCCAGGAAATACAGGACGCCACCTACTGCGATCCTTTCGTGCTCCTTTTGCTTCGTCCATATTCATACACGCCGTTTCCGAGTACGACTCACCAGACCTCTCTGAGCTGATGTTAGGTTCAGTCCTATAAAAATCGTTCACGTAATGTATTTTTCAAAAATCTAATATAATTTTTCCTTACAGCCGGCCGTCGGCCCCTCGGGGGCCATCAGCAAGGTGCACAAATCGGACAGAAAGATCGGTCATCGGCGAGTCGGCGAGGGAGGAGAGATCACGTACAAGAAGATACAGTCTTCACAGATTATGGGATCTATACAGCTCGGTAAGTAACCATAAAACAGATACAGTATAGTTTATTGTACACCAAAATTGAAACAGCTCATTCACAATATTCTTAAATCTATGGGTACAATGGCGGTCCTATCGCTGATAGCGTTATCCAGACGAAGAATTGGGTAATCGTATGGGATAATCTCATCATTGTTGCCTTGTGCTCGCCCCCTATTACCTGGGACTTAAAACATAACTGGCGAAATGTGGGTGTACTATTAGGTACACCTTAGCCTAACCCTTTGGGGATTACAGGGGTGTGTAATGTTGCCTTGTCTGCCCTTTTTCTCAATTATGAGGACCAGTCTAATGGAGCGACTGCCTATCGGACGTCCACTGTCTGGTACTGGGAAACTTGAAAAGTCAGTTATGCAATTTTGCAATAAGGTGACTCGCAACTTGGTGCTATGAAGGCTAGTGTGCAAAATAGTCCGCAGTTGCAAAATGTTATCACGGTGAAGAAACACTTTCGGCTCTGTATCTTTAATGTATTTATCCGCACAGAACGTTTCATGGAGAATACCTATTTCTCCCATCAGGTATTTTCTTTCTAGGTTTTTGTTTTGAGACACAAAGTTTGGAACCTGTACTCAATGGTCTGATTTCACTTGCATCACCAATACAATGATCCGTGTCCTATAGAGGTCTTTGCAATTCAGAAGGACATTTACAAGCTCAATATTTTAATCTTACATCATTGTTATGTTAAACAGGCGATTAAACCACGGTTTTTTCAGCTTTACTTCACGATTTCTTTATATTCAACAAATTACTCTACTGACTACTCATTTCCAACTAACTAAAGTTCAATGACAAAACGTCATCGGCCACCATGTGACATCCACGTACATTTATCGTGTCATGTAGATAGTATTTACATGTTAATAGAGACCATTATGTACCTCATAATGTTCTGCTAACATCCTTTTATTGAGTAGGTACTTATGTGATGACAGGCTGATTGCTGATTGGACTTGGTAGTATTTTTCTGAGCGCATCGTTGTAGTACTGCGTTGGTGCAATAAAATTCAACCTTGAACTAGATAAATAAAGTCGAGAGCTTTTAGCCACAAATGTGGAGTAGTAGTAAAGTAGATTCGGAGTCTATGGATGCCGGCACATCAGACATGTTAACTTCGTATGGAAGAGGACTTTAACACAGACGGGAAGGCCGCCGTCTTTTCTGCTTCTCCAATTCAAATTCAGGACATCTTGATCCTGAACGTGTGAAGTGTTTTTCTAGTTTCTTAACCAAGGTGCTACATTTGTTCTCATGGTAATACGATAATCCTTTTTTTTTTCGGATGGGAAATCATCAAACGACCCCTCCTGCTCTGGGCGTAGTGAACGGGAGTGTAGAATAGTACTGACTAAAACCCATCCATGTTCCTTCTTTGCCCTTTGTGTTCCAGGGCCGCGGTATCTCATACGATACCCCTTGGTACGCTTGGGTACAAATATACAATCTGCGTAGCATAATAAAATTGTAACGCAGAGCTGAAACAAATGTTAGACAGGTTTATTTTGAGAGGAAAAAGGTGTAACTGCTTTGGTATGTCGTCTGTCCTTTACGACCCTTATCAAGGATGGCAGACGATACTGTTCCCTTCGTGATAAGATAGATAAATGTCATGTTCGAAGGGGTCCCATACACATAGATCTTTTTTTTTCTGAAAAAAAAACACCGGTTTGAAGGCCGGCCGCCATTTGAAGAAAATTCCGGACTTGTCTTTCCAATTTAATGCAGTTCTATTGAAATTATTATAACTTATTAATTTTATGTAATAGAAATAAATATGTTTACTATATATTCGATAGAAAAGACGCAAATTTCGAGCGTTTTAAAATTCCACCCGCATTCCGAACACTGAGCTAAAATTCCAGACTTGTTCAAAAAAATCCGCACGTATGGCACCTTACAACTACAACCACGGAGCCGTAGGATCCGTTCGAATAAAAACGCGAGCGATTGTCCTTTTTAGGCTTCGGTCATGGCGTCGGCTGATGTGAGTTGCAACGATACTTGCGTCCAACGACACGCACGCGCGTCTCTTTTTGCTTTTGAGTACCGTCGCTGTCCCGTCGCGGCGTCTCGTAGCAAGCTCTTAACAGCTTCTGTAAGGGCGTCGAGCTGAATCACATCCAATCTCACGTGCGTGTAAGAGGCGGGGCCGCGGCAAATACCACGCTATTTTTTCTACAAGAAATTGTAAAATTGCGAGAAAAGTGAGTTAAATTAAGTAAAACATGTTTCTCCTCTAAATGACTAAATCCTAGACAATAATATTAATTTGTTGTATTGTTTGTTGCTGTTTAAATCCAAAAGCCACACCCACACCCTGTTTAGCCGCTACCAGCCAGCCAAACACTAAAAATATGGATTTAGAAAAATATCACGTGAGAGTAGGGGGAGGGGTTGAGCCAAAACTCACATCATCTCTCCAAGTGGGAGGGGGGGGGGGGGGCTAAAAATTGCCAATATTGCTACACGTAATTAATGGACGCCCCCTTTCATTTGTTTTCTCCGCTGCTGTCATTAAACGCGCGTCGCTTGAGAGGTCGTAGCGATTAATGATGATTATCCAATGTTAAACATGACATTGTATTTCTGAATGACACACGCACGGGGTTAAGTAACGGACCCGGATTTACGAGTTGCAGGTCGTAGGTGCGAACCCAAGCAGGCGCATTACTTTGTGTGTGATTTATTTCATCACCACTGCTCTCAAAACGGTAAAGGTATACATCGTGTGGAAACCAGTTATTTTTTTGTTAATGGCATCTCGCTGGTCAACCTAGGAGGTTGTCGTCTGATTAAACGAACTATCCTGTAGGTGCCTTGAGTGTAAAGTCTCCAGCCAGGACAGTAGAAACCGGCGTGTTCGATTCCAAGACGTTTTACGGGCCCGCGTGGTGGATTATAGGCTTAAGCCCATTCCTCTTTTATTGAGAGGAGGCCTGTGTCCCAGCAGTGGGAACCGTAGGCTGATTATGCTATGCTAAGTACTAACACGAGAATATCATGCTTATGAGATAATGCTGCGGATCGTGAGGTCCTGGTTTCGATTACCTGGTCGGGCAAAGTGACATTGGGTTTTTCCATCAGTAATTTCTCAATAGCAGCCACGGAGTCTGTATTTGTGCCCGGTTGATGGCAATAGGCTCGTCCCCTCTTAAAAGGGAATTAAACATAACTGTCGAAATGTGGGTGTACTGTTAGGTACACCTCTGTCTAACCCTTCGGGAATAAGAGGCGTGTAACTTCTTGGTCACATGTGTTAGTTTCAGACTTCCGTTTATCGAGTTGACGTCTCGTCCCTAACCGCAGAAATGATACCAGTTGTTGTTGATATTCTCTTTCATTTCTCGGTATTTATAACGTAACCTATATTATATATAAAATAAACCGTTTAGCCGGATGTTGACAATCCAAACAGTATTTTTAGGGTTCCTTAGCCGAATGGCAAATACAGAACCCTTATAGATTCGTCATGTCTGTCTGTTCGTCTGTATGTCACAGCCACATTATTCAGAAGCTATTAAGACTACACAGTTGAAAATTGGTAGGTAGTCTTCTGTGAACCGCTTTACGATTTTTACACAAAAATAAAAGATTAAGGGGGGGAAACATGGAACTGAAACTAATATTTGTTTTTCATCAAGCCTATACGTGCGGTGTGGGGTGTCCATAGATAGGTCTTTAAAAATGACACTGAGGTTCCTAAAATCATTTTTTCTCAAAGTCAATCGTTTGAAAGATAGACACTTCCAAAGTGGTAAAATGTGTGTCCTGAAAAAATTTAGGATTGTAGAACGTAAAAAAAACTTTCAACAAAAATTGGTTTGATTATGATTTGATGTTTAGTTTTTGAGATATGGGACTTTATGAACAAACTGCAGCAGTAACTTTGCATAATATGAAAAACAAATTTAGTTTTGCTGTTTTGCTACGGAACCCTGTGTGCGTGTGAGTACGACTCTCACTTGGCCGGTTTTTTTTATATTATTTCCAACGGTCTTGCGTTGACCTGAGACATTTTAAATGGTTTTTCACACGCAACCGTGGGACTTTGTTATGTGAATTAGGTAGTATGACGTTTACGATAGTTTAGCTGAGGTCTACGATGGCGATTAATATGAAATGTCTACTAAAATAAAGCCTTCCTTGGTCTAGAGCTGAAAAGTGCGACTGTTAAGTATGGGATCCTAGGATCGATACCCAAGTCACGTAATGTTATCACGTTATTTTTTGTTATGAGACCATATTAGAATAATCTCGGGACTTCAAAAGTAGAGTGTATGGATCGTAGCATATGCTGTACTGTAGATTCTGTCTACAAGGGAAAATATATCACACTAAAATTATAAAGGCGAAAGTTTGTATGTGTTTGTGTGTATGTTTGTTACTCCTTCACGCTCAAACGGTTTAACGGATTTGGATGAAATTTGGTACCAAGATAGCTTATATTCTGAATTAAGGCATAGGCTACTTTTGATCCCAGAAATGGTAGGTAGGTGGTACGTCGGTGTAGAGTAGTAAAAACACAAGGAGTAGGTAGAAAAAGCTGCATTGCAACGCATATATTACAGCTAGTTATGCATATTTGTTGGGGATCGGCAGCGTGTGTGTTATCATCATCCACAGCCTGACTTCATCCACTGAGGCCTCTATTTCCTTATACCAATCTCCACGTTCCTGTACTTCATCCTAGGTTATCCCTCGGTGGCAACGAAATCGTCTCACCGCCGGACGTTGGTCTTTGAGTGAGCCTTATTCATGTCCACCCCACAAACGTAAATGAAGACATTATTTAAAAAAAAACACCTTTGTCAAAAATTTCATGATATGAAATAGTTACAGAGTTAGTGACAGTTTTGGTTTTTTTTCATAAACAGCCTGAAACTCGGTATGTAATAGGTGGTCACCCATCCACAGACCAACCTAGGCAAGTGCGGCTTAACCTGAAGATTGATCCGAGCGGCTGTGATTATTTAGCCATGGTCACTGACGTGACTGCTTTTTGCCGAAACCATAGTTGACTATTTGTTGAAGTAATATGAATTGTGATCGGAAAGCTTGCGAATTCCTCTACAAGATTGCGTAACTAACTGATATCATGAAATTTTGGACAAATGTGATTTTTGAAATAATGTCGTCAAATGTCGCCTTATGATCTTCATGTATCCAATCTCAATGTTCTAGTACTTTCCACGGTAGTTACTGCAAACATTGTTAAATGTCATCACGATGTTTATTTACACGACTCGCCGATCAAACGTCACTTGTATTGATCAAGGCCGTGCGTTTAATCATTCGTGTGATTTATAGCTTCAGTATGGTGATAGGACTGTGGAAATAATTGAATTTGCTCTTTTCTTCCAATGTTTTTGTTTGGCAAACAAATGGTCCGTTTTATGACAAACCGTGCCGTCTAATGCAATTTCCCATTGACAATTCATACTATTAAACTAGTTTAGGGAACGTATTCACAAAAATCCTGTTTTGTAAAGAACGTGCAATTTGATTAAACCCAGCGAGATTTTTATTAGCACGAAAAGGGATTCATCGAAAAGATTTCTTTGTCACTTGTAGTAGTAGTAGTGAATTGTGAAGGATGAGGCCGAGATACTTCCCAAATATCTGTCTATAAGCACTAGAAGGTGTAAGAAAGACACTTGCTCCCCGTCATTACTTATTTTTTGGTTCTGGACCGTACCTGCAAACAAATGTGGATGGGTATATGAGTAGAGGAAGACCAAAGACACGATGGATGGACTGTGTAAAGAATGATATGGCAAGAAAGGAGGTGTCAGATGAGATGACGGGTAATAGAGAAGTATGAAAGAAGAACGAAGACATGCTGCGCCGACCCCAAATGAATTGGAATAAGGGCAAGAAAATGATGGTGATCGTACCTGCGAACCTTCTAGCGGAGATATTGAAGATCAAACTAACAACATTATAGCAGATTTCGTTTAAAAAAAAAACAATTTTAAATGTTATTAATTTACATATTAAATAAATCCATGACCCCTGTACTATTCAATGCAACCATCCGTGCAATGTTTTGAGAACCGACCCGAAAACCGTGATTTTTACAGCAAAAAAGTCGTTTGCCATCAATAATCTCCCCCATCGCCATCTCTGTTGTTCCCTTGTGGCATTAAGTCCGCCTATGTACCACTATTCTACATGAAGTTTAAATAATTAATAATTTTTGCGCAGTATTACTTAGATGTACGTAATGCTTGGTTGACGGCTTCGTGAAGGGTCCGTTTATACCCTGTATTTCTGCGGCCAAGCAACATTACTGTGTTGCGATTTGTAGGACATCATCGGTTGACATACGCCAGCCTTTTCTCACGGATTTCAACTTTGTCTCTGGGATAATAAAGCTTGCGCGGTTCCTCTCGTTTTGTAGATGTCGATTGGCGAAGAGACACCAACAATATTTTATGGCCTTCTTGTTTAATACCCGATATCATTTAAAAACAAAAAGTGGCCCAAAAAGTCTGACTACCAGTCTTACCAAGGGGTATCGTATTACCCAGTACTGGGTTGTGGAGGTCAGTTAGACAGTCGCTCAATGTTAAATACTGATATTCAGCTGCATCCGGTTAGACTGGAAGCCGACCCAGATGGCGATATGATCATTTAAAAAAAAACTATCTGTCTTAGTCTGAATAGAGAAAAGTGTTATTAGGGTTTTTCTACCCGAATCTCATTAGCAGCACGTTTGGTGGCAATAGACTTGCCTCCCATTACAATGTAACATAACTGGCAAAATGTATCTGCACTATACACCAGTGGCCAAGGTTCCATAGGAAAAATGGCACAGTCAGTATTCTATAGACAAATAATATAATCACATTAAAGAAATGTACTCCGGCTTACCTCTTACAAAAATTGACACTTCGCTACTGCTATACACTCCTGCTCAACCACTTCGTGGAATACAAGCGCTGTGTTATGGTAACCTTAACACTGCTACTTGCAAAACAGATAATTTTCCAGTACCGTTACTATACAGTTTATTTTGTAAACAAACCCGTAGGATGTTGGTTTGTGTAATGGTTAAAATTAGATCGCTACTGTGGGTTGAGTTTCGAAGTAGAAAGACTGGATGTGGCAATGTTTGAAGAGATTTTTGTCATCTATACTAATATTATAAAGCTGAAAAGTTTGTTTGTTTGGTTGAACGCGCTAATCTCAGAAACTACTGGTTCGATTTGAAAAATTATTTTAGTGTTGGGTAGCCTTTTATCGAGGAAGGTTATATAGGCTATAACAATTCACGCGGATGAAGGTCGCGGGCAACAGCTAGTTTTTGACATAATAGAAAAAGTTGTGGATCTGGAGATCGTTATCATTCTCCTCCTCCTCCTATATCGACTAAACTGTGGTGCCTCATTCCACACAAGAAAGAAAAATATTTTAGTGAATATTACCGAATCAAATAATTAAAACCTTTCTTTTTCTCCATAAAGCTTTAGTAAGAGATTAAAGACATTTTGTAAAAAGAAATGGTAAAAGAATATCGACGCAATTTGAAGATAGCTATTATTAAAACTGGTCCCTCAATCCTCACCTCCACTGACATAAGTTTATCAAATTTATTTGTGGAAGGCACAGCATGTCTTCTTCCTCCATTCATCTCTGAAGTTACCCCGTTTTGCTAGCTAGCAGTGGCGAAGGTTCCATACAACTCGATTCCTACCGGATTCCCTTTAAAAAATGCCACAGTCGGTATTCTACGGACAAATAAAGTATCACATTGAAGATATGTACTCCGGCTTACCTCTTACAAAAATTTACCCTTCGCTACTGCTAGCTAGTTATATTATTTTTCTTAAAATCTATCTACCGTTTCTTCAGTCCACTTATAAAGCCATCAACATTCATATTCAAAACCCTCCCCCAGAACATGATTCTTATTCCGCTGCATCACAAGCTAATATCGTGACAAACGATTTGATATGGACACTGCCTCTGGTCAACCAACCCGAATTGCGCCCGCGTGGTGTATTACAGCTTGCTCCCTCAAAAAGGAGTTCTGGGTCTAAGCTGTGCGAATATTGTAGGGCACAAATCCACAATACATACCACTTTTTTGTGAGGCTTTAGGGTAACAGTGGGAAGTGTTGGGAAAGGGCCTCCCTTTTCTCCTTCCAAACTTCTCTATCTAACATACCACATGAGCAGCCATAATATGTTGATGGCAATAGGCTTGTCCCCTATTACTTGACATGGGACTAGTAACACAAGTGGCGAAGAGAGATGTCCTTTACGTACACCTCAGACACATCACCTTTCGGCTATTACAGCCGTAATGTTATATTTTATGTTGTTATGACAAACTGTCTGTCACTTAGAAACGCATAAAAAGATAAAATTACTGGAAAAAATAGTCAAAACAATGGTGACTCACATTTTTAACAGTAGTAAACATTTTCTTCGCATTCTATGTGTAATAGAAAATTATATAGCGCACGGTAACAACTGTTTTGTAATGTAAGGTTTTCCTTGTCTTTCTACGGGTCATGACGGGTCAATGTTTTATGTAAAAGTGACGTGTTCTTACGTAGTTAATTATTAGTACCTATAGAAGTATTGTACTTGGTATAGCGATACAGGGTGTAAGCTGAACTTTCATGAAGCCGTCAACCAAGCATAATGTACATCAAACTAAGTAATTTTACGCAAAAATTATTGCTGGGAAACGACTTTTTTTTGGGGTGAAAAATCATGTTTTACGGTAGGACTCAATGTAACGCACTGAAAACATTGTACTGCTGAATGGATTGAATAGTACGGGGGTTGTGGAGGTGTTTAACGTAAAGTTCTTACAATAAAAACTTGTGAAAACTTTGGAATTTGGACCCTCAATATCTCCGTAACTAGAAGGTTCCCAGATATGGTCTTAAACAAAAAAAAATATCGCAATGACGGGTAGAACAAGTGCCTTTCGGCTTCGTTAGTCATGGGACCAAGAGAAAACATATAAGTGTAGATGGACGTAGGAAGAGATCACAGCAAAGATGGATTGAATGTGTGTGAGAAGATATAAATGAGAGGGAATAAGGGGTGTGAATGATAACGTAACAGCTGAAAGGGTAGAATAAAAGAGAAAAGCATTTTGTGCTGTTCTCAAATAAAATGGGACTAGGACAGGCAAATGAAGGCTCAGGTATGGATATACCTAATGCAATCTCTCTTCCATGATTGAATCTACAAAATGCCTCTAGAGATGGGTATCTGCGTCATCCACGCAGTTTCTTTGAGATTTTTAAAGTGTGACGTTGCTACAAATATGCCATATCCATCCCATATCTATCCATGCCAGAGTAATAGTATTAACCCGAATCGGTAATGTTATGGTTCATCTGTGTATTGCACAAGGTCGATTTAATTGACGGTTGAGCGTACTTAAACCTGCTCTATTCATATCGCATCCAGCTGAAGTGCAGCTTGGTAAAAAAGTATAAGTACAAAAGCCATCGGAAATAGAAAAGTAAGAAAACATTTGTTTTGTTTCTCATAAAGACACGTGCATTTGCACAGTTTATGAATTGTAAAACTGTGCTATGTGTAATAACCAACTACGCAGGAGATAGTTTATGTAGGTGTGCAGAATTATGTGCGCAAATACAGGTGAGCTCTCTCGTCGCTTTATTCTTTTAATCCCATGGGATGGCCATCCGACACGTCCGCAGAGAGATCTGGACCGATGTCATTAACAAGCTCCGGGAATCAACACAGAAAAAGGTTTTGTTTAGTGGGTTCACCATTGATTGCTATTAGCTTCACACGGCACAATAGTATTTTTTAAGCTGCAGATCGTGTCAGTAACTCTACTCTGCAAATATAGACATTTGGGTGCCCCTATTTTTACAAAGCGACATGACGTTTCTCATTTTCGAGATCGCGTAGATCTGTATTTTTTTCTATTGGTCGTTGTGTACGGAAGGCATGCTATGCGTGCTGCGGTATCTTTTCATAGCAACCATCTTGAGCCGCGACATACGTCAAGACGAGGTAATTGCAGCTGATGACATTAATTTGGAGAACCCATCATCATAATTATATCTGCTGAATCGAATCCGTCCAGTGCTAGGACATAGGCCTCAAAAGGCGGGTCCACGCCTGCGCAAGTGCAGACCACGCGCGCGACTAGTGCAAGCTGCGCGCCTCGAATGGCTATGGACGCGTCACAATCGACACGCGCGCGCGTCTTCCAACATCTCCAAAGGTGTCTATATTATGTTCTAAGATACACGCGAACCGGACATTTCCAAAGGTGTCCATACTATGTTCTGAATCACAGTGTTCGTGCACGTGCTTAGTTATGAACGCGCCTCAACCCAATATCACCTCATAAAACCCCAGTCTTAACTGTTTCTTGGCAAGTCTTGGACTACGATCCGGCCTACCGTATAAGCTAGCCACTAGACGTTACGTTAACTGGACACCGTTATAGTTACAACATGACACCACACAGGTCATTCATCAACAGACGCTCAATGCTCATTACTGATACCTATCAGTCATGCATTTGTTATATCTGACTATCCTATGTAATGAGCAAGGAAATAAACTGTGTTTACTTACAGTATTTTATTTATAGCATCAGTTTGCGGGTTTCAAGGATATGTTTCTTGAGGTAGGTTGGTCAAATCTTCGTGTTAGTAAGGTCAAGATCAAATGGCCCAATAAGTCTTGACAACCAGTCTTACCAAGGGGTATCGTATTACCCAGTACTAACTGGGTTGTGGAGGTCAGAGAGGCAGTCGCTCCATGTAAAATACTGGTATTCAGCTGCATCCGGTTAGACTGGAAGCCGACCCCAACATAGTTGGGAAAAGGCTAGGCAAATGACGAGAGTGAAGTGACATGCATTTCGTAGTATTAGCGCTGCAACTGTCAGCTTGATCTGCTTATCACGTAAAAAGTCCTGCTAATGTTAGGGTAGGTTAGGGACAGGGCTCTTTTCTTGTCAAAAATCTGACATATGCGTTTCGTGTAAGGGATCAATATTCAAACACTGATTTAAATTTTCACGATTTACAACTAAACTTATACTGTCACTTACGGGATATCTCCCGTGATTGTTCATTATTTGAGCTCCCGATATTTCGGCGCTGTTGCAAGCGCCATGATCGCGGGTTGACTGGAGAATGCGGGTGGATGGAAAATAAATTGTTAAGAGCAGACAAATCTATCTACCCTCTTTCTTTGTCTCAAATAATGAACCACCAAGGAAGATATCCCGTGAGTGACAGTACAAGTTTGGGATCAATATTATTATAAAGCACTTTCTGACCGGCCCCGGTCGATTCGCGTCGATAAGTGTGGCACTTACTTACTCCCCAAAAGAGCTCTCGTTATTTTGTTTTGTCCTGTGCGAGACAAATTTTTTTTTTTTTCTTTCTTTCAAAATCTGCATAATTATTAATAAAGAGTTGTCTCAAGGAAACGACGGATGGATTGTGTGAGGAATGATATGAAGGAAAAAGGTGTAAATGATTGCGTGACGGTTGACCGGGGAGAATGGAAGAAAAAAACGTGTTGCGCCGACCCCAAGTAACATGGGACAAGGGCAGGAAGATGATGTCTCAGTTGGAGACTGCTTCTTCGAGACTGCCCTTAGTAGCCAACTGAAGGAGTTCTTTGAGTGCGATAAAACATGGATGCAACAAAATTACGACGCGGTGAACCAGGTAACGATGTTGTTGTGAATGCAAACAATGTTTATATACAGTACTCATTTGACCCACCTACCAACCATTATCCTCATAACGTAAATAAACGAATGAGGAATGCCATATTATTATCTAAATCAAACGCTGGATTAATAAGCTTAAAACATTGTTATCGAATGATTCATCAACCACAAAACATAAACACATAACCTAACTATTACTCATTGTGTGTAAGCAGATAGGTGTTCCTGTTCATGTTATAGATATTATCCTGGTAAACAATCATTTTATCGTTGTTTTTTATTTTCAAAATCTGCTGTTGTGATTTCTATTCTCTTGAAATGATCGATGTGGCTACTTCGTGCCACAGCATTCCCCAGGGTCTTATCTACCTACCCCAGATGCTTCCACCTTTTGTCCTGTTGCCAGCCTATAACTACTGGGACACAGGCCTTCTCTCTGCATGAGGGAGTCACCTTTAATCCATTACGCGGACCCAGTGCGGCTTGGTTGATGTCACATGTCTTCGAAGTCTTTAATATCTTGTGTGGGAACTAACTATCGTTTAAGCGTCTCAAAATCAACTGTTCCATACACTTTGACCGTGTAGGTTTCTTTTAACCGACTAAAAATTTCTATGTGAGCGGTTCAGGATTATGTACTGAATTCGTGGTAACCTTTAGCATCGGTGTGCCTTCCACATTGTATACTTCTTAGATTAGGCTGTCAGCTAAGATGGTAGTGGGGCTTTCTGTCCAAGGCGCACCAGATTTACTAAACACTTTCATTGTTCGTGAATCAGGGTACTTAAACAGTCGCCGTTGTCGACTTCTTCTTAGAATCGACTGGACTTGACAGAGTTCAGTGTCGTCATTCGACTATTTAAGGGTCTCGTAATCATTGGCAGGGCAGGTCAAGGTGTCTGTAGGAACTCGAAGCGCTCATGATTTAGAATCGGTTGCTATGCCGCTTTGCTTTTCGTCAAATGTTGACCTGCTATATCTACACCTCCAGTCTGTTTTCAGTTATGGCGGTCAATCTTAACTGAGTGTTGCCGCAGGAAATATCATATGCACGAGTGTGTGCGCTGACATATGTAGGTGCGCTCTTTTCTCTAGACTTGCGTTAAGGGTGTAGGCGCGTTTGTGTTCCACGCGCGCCTCAAAGAGATGTCAGCAAACCGGAAGGGGAAGGGCCGATGCTTGCCGGGACTGCGGGACTGTTCGAAAGAGAAAGAGATACCGCAGCTCTGGAACACAAAGTGCAAAGAAGGAACATGGACGGGTTTTAGACAGTACAAGTCTGACACTGCCTTCCGCTCCGCCCAGAGCGGGGGGGGTCATTCAAGATTTCCGATGCGAAAAAAAATGCTGTAACCCGGGCTACCCCAGTGCCTTTAATACAACCACTACTGTCCCTCCCCACCAGACGGTCTAAGTAGTTATTCAAATGCCAGTTAGCTTATCATAGCACCTTTCAGATTAGCCACATAAACTTATCACCGTCTACCGATAATTTTATTGTAACATGAGTAGTACTATTACGAAGCATATGCTAACCCATTATCGATCATACGTCACGGAGTCACGATATATCAGTCTACGTCACGGTGCAATATCTTTAAATGGTGGACGTCATAGGACAGGTTCCGTTATCTGAGGTCAGGTGGTGACGTAAGGTGGACATGTATGTGTTTTTGACATTCAAACAAGTGCGTAATGGGGAATTGGGTATGCTCTTGTAACACATGCATAAACTCACGCCGTTTTCCTATGGGGGTAGGCAGAAACCTGTAATATTCTTAAAAATTTCCTCGTTACTTCGTTGGTCTGTCTATTTACTACACAAAATGACAAAATGACAGATAGTGCAAAGAAATCTGTCATTGTGTCGACACAAACTGTCATTTTGTCGATTCTTCCGTCAAAGAAATCCTTGTCTACGGTGGTCATGCTACGGGGGCTGGTGTTGCGCTTCATCTAGCAGCATGAGAAAGTTTTCTATGCTCCTGTCCTTTTCCGTCGCTCTGAGTGAGAACCGATATCTGATAGAGCGGGATTGCTTTCGCACGCGGCATCATCGACGATGCGTTCGGCAGCACGTTAAGCTTAAGGCCTGCGACTCCTTCTCCAATTCGTGCGGTATTATTGAGTTTTACATCAGGAATTTCTCAGTTGCAGCCTGGCGTCTTGATTTGTGCTCGGTTGATGGGAATAGGGTCGCCCCTCGTCGCTTGAAGTGTGACTGCCCTCTTATTATGTTGGAACTCATAATCATTAACACTAGAAACGGGATATTTATCATGTAGCGCCGAAATATCGGGAACTCAAAACAAACAGTAAACATGGTAAAATATCCCGTTTCTAGTGTTAATGATAATGTTAGTGACCATAAGAATATAAAAACTTATATGTTGGAGCTCCTTAAAACGGTCAAGGTAAAAGTGTTACCACGGACGCTTGGTATATACCTACATTTCAAAACCGCAATACATTTGACTTTCCTCTTATATATTGACTTGCTATGTATATGAAAAGTTGGAAATACAAGTCTCCACCAAAATTTAAGCTCAATTTATGACGTAACTACCTTTTAATTGATTTCTCCGAAAGCCCAGTCACAAATCAAGAACTTTTTGTATTATTTTCGGTGCACCGATGACTCAATATATACCTAAGGAATTCTTTCTTGATAATATTCTGAGTCAGACGCGTCACGTGATCGGAGCATTCGCGTGCCAAATTCGCGAGATGCATCGATGTTTCCGTTTCCGATTGTCATTGTAAACGGTTGTGGTCATTGTCTAATTTAAATGTTGTTTTTTTTTAATGGCTACTTCTATTTTTGAATGTCGACAATTTTTGCTGCTGTTACGGCACATAGGTACAGTTTTAGAAAAACTTCCCACCCACACAGAATAAAAAGACTTTTTTATATCAAATGTGGGTTGGGAAAAAAAAATAAAAAAAAACATGGAAAGCCATGGGGGAGGCCTTTGCCCACCAGTGGAACAGAGCAGGCTGATATAAAAAAAAAAATTAAATGAAAAAATGTTTATGATTTTTTTATAGACATTTTTGGTCGGCATTTAACAATCAACTGTCAAAATGTATGAACATTTTGACAGTGTATGTAGGAAACGGCAGATTTTTTTTAAATTACCCAAGAATAATTTCTGTGATGTACTGAACACGTGGTAACCGTTTGTATGTCGGCGTCGGTGTCCCTTCCACGCCGTATACATGATCCCTATGTCTGACAAGCGTGCCTGATGCCTCGTACGTGAATAAAATTGATCACTCAACGATAAATGTACCTACCTTTCTCTTTCAGTCAAGGGTCTCTCAACAAATACAAGGCCCTAACCCTCATGGGTTCAATGTCCCTTCAGGGCTTTAGGGATGGGGAAAATATACCTGCATCGTGGCTTGCATACATTTTAGATGAACTTGTTCATGTTTCCGGACGACCGGAAGTCCTTGGCCCGGACCAGTGGATATAACATAGCTGCTAAAATTATTTATTATTAGGGAGAACACAAACGTAAACGGTATCTATACTAATATTATAAAGCTGAAGAGTTTGTTTGTTTGTTTGCTTGAACGCGCTAATCTCAGAAACTACTGGTCCGAATTGAAAAATTCTTTTAGTGTTGGATAGCCCATTTATTGAGAAAGGCTATAGGCTATATACCATCACGCTACGACTAATACGAGCGGAGCATTCATGAAAAATGTTGCAAAAACGGGGATAAATCCAAACGCAGGCGAAGTTGCGCGGGTCAGCTAGTAATATATAAAGACTTGTGCGAGAAAATACATAATCACGCCATTCTATACATCAACACCGACATTTAAACGGCTATAATTAGTTTCTCATTAGTTTTACTTGGATTTTTTGTTTTTTTGTCTTTAGTTTTGTGTTTATTAGTGTGAGTCAGTTTTTTCATCTCTTCTTTAGTTTAAGTCAAAGATGTTTGGTTTCTATTTAATGTTACATTTTATTTCTTTAGATTTACTATAATATAGCTATATTGTATATAAGAGAATGTTGTGTACACCTGTAATTGGTACCTACATAAGAACCCTAACCTGTATATTTTTATTGTTAAATGTAAAATGTATGTACTGTTGGCGTACCTACCTATTTTAAATAAATAAAAATAAAAAAAACACGGCAACACATCCCACAAAAATCTATAATACAATAAATCTTCGAGCAAAAATTGCTCATTTTAATACTACTGGTGATATTACATCGAAAAATATGATATTTTAAAACCACTTTCCCTTTCGCTCTTGGTTTGATTCATTCGATCAATCAACTCAGGCGTCCACTGGACATTATGAAGAGTAATGTAGAGGCCGTTCCCAAGCGGGAACATTGATGACCTAGGTAACGTCCCCGACTTCAAACCGTTTTTGTCTAAGGGGGGGGGGGGGGGGGCTCAGAACGATGTACATGGTAACCGTTTTCGCGTCGGTGTCTCTTCCACCCTGTATATAAGGTCTATCTTTTCATACACGAAATATTTTAAGAGTAACTTCTATAAGTCGTAAAGTCGCCATAGCAACAAAAAAAAAATATGTGAGTGTTTATTTTTTTTTTACGAAATTATTATATTTTTGAGACTTTTTGCATAAAACTTTTACTCCCATATTCTAACACTAAGAAAATACGACGTAGTAAACTAGCGTATGGATGTTTAAAAATTAGGAGCCAGTATTTATTTTATTGGTCAAGTAATTTTTAATTATTTAATATTTTTTCAAAAAAAATATACTCAGATAAAAAAAATCCCTTGAAATGGCGTCGTTGTAGCCGTTAGATGATTCTCTGAAAATATTTCGTGTATGAATAGTTAAACCTTATTTATTTATGCTGGTTTTAAATACAATATCTATGCTACCTATTAATTAACAAGTCACCATAATATTGAGTTAATTTAACAATAAACCATCAGACTCAGTGTGAACGGTTCAATTATCAGCGTTTTGTTCGTGGTTCAAGGTTTTCCAAAGGCATTGAGCTCGTTTTCATGTGTGTATGTTATTGTGATTAGCGTTTGTTTCAAATTAAATGACGAATTATTATTTATTTATGTTGTTGTATTTCCGTCTAAAGGAAGGTAATGTTTGGTACAGACCTGAAATTATTGAAAACTGATTTCGAGAGTGCTGGGATCTTTTAAAACGCTGTTGTGATGACTGCTGTCAGTGTACAAAGTACTGACTCTGGGTGGCTGCTAATTAGTGACCGATACTTAAGCACGTGATTGTACTCATGAAAACAAAAAACTTTCCCAAAGAAACCTTTTTTTTAATACTCATTAACTTTTATAACAATAACTAAGTTCAAACTCTTTCACAGGTTTTTTTTTAATACATGTTTTTAATGTAAGATTTTTACTTTAAACACCTCCACGACCCCCGTACTATTCAATACATCCATCAGCACAATGTTTTGAGTGTCTTATATTGAGTCCTACCGTAAAACGTGATTTTTCACACCAAAAAAAAAGTCGGTGACCAGCAAAATTTTTTGCGTAAAGTTACTTAGTTTGGTATACAGAATGCTTGGTTGACGGCTTCGTGAAGGGTCCGTTTACACCTTGTAGGTCAGTCGTCAACCCAACGTAATCGGGTCGGCTTTGTAGCTGATCTCGAGCGCAGGCAATGCAATAACAGTGCTTATAAGTGTGCATATGGAGTTCCATTGAAAGAAAACTGAACGGCCCTAGCTGAGGCGATCGTTATCCAGTGCAATGCTGCTTATTTTGCGTCAGCGTTGGCCTATATGCGGTGTATGACGTTGACAGGAAACTTCACCCTCTAACTAATTGAAACTTGTACATTTGATGGCTTGACCGCTTGCGTACACAAGCTACGTCAACAATCTTGCGCCCTCATTGTCACTGCGTCTTAAAGTGACGCATTCTGAAGCAACATAGCAAGTGCGTCAAAATTACTTGATTGAGACAGCACATCACAAGAGTAGACATAGTTTAAGTTCAATAGTCGGAAGCACAATTACTTGTTATGGAGTCGATTCCGAAATTGGGCAATGGGAAACACGAATGTAGTTGTCCGAAAATTGGTCCCATAGATGATCGAATGCGGAACTTCGGAGATAGAGAATTGAATCCTTAAAACATCCAAGTAAGTAGATTTTTATTTGCGAGTATGCTAGATCTTGTGGAGACCTACCCTGGATTGGACGTTTTTGCTGATGAATGGAAGACGATAAAGATAGAATTTTTGCGGTTCTGTGAGAAGACAGAGTGAAATGATTAACTTGATTGGGGTGCTGTACTAAATGTAATAAATAAATAAAATTATTAGATTTTTAACATCAATAATACTTCTAAAGTAATATTATAACAGAAGTAAAAATAGTTGTAAGAGATATTTCTGGAAGTACTGATCCCAACAAAAAAAAATCATTGTTCTAAAAGATACACTATTACTGAGGGCGATAGGATAAGTATTAGGTTTCAATTATTTTAAGTGTAAACTTATACTGTCACTTACGGGATATCTTCCGTGATTGTTCATTATTTTGAGCTCCCGATATCACGGAAGATATCCCGTAAGTGACTGTATAAGTGAAGTTGTAAACTGTGAAAGCTTAAAACAGTGATCAATAAAACTTCCAAAGTAATATTATAACAGAAGTACAAATGGTTGTAAGAGATATTTCTGAAAGTATTTTTCCGATCAAAAAAATATCATTGTTCTAAAAGATACTCTATTACCGAGTGCAGTAGGATAAGTATTAGGTTTCAATTATTTTAAGTGTAAACTTATACTGTCACTTACGGGATATCTTCCGTGATTGTTCATTATTTTGAGCTCCCGATATCACGGAAGATATCCCGTAAGTGACAGTATAAGTTTAGTTGTAAACCGTGAAAGCTTAAAACAGTGATCAATAAAACTTCTAAAGTAATATTATTACAGAAGTAAAAATGGTTGTAAGTGATATTTCTGGAAGTACTGATGCGACCAAAAAAATATCACTTTTCTGTAAGATACACTATTACCCAGTGCAATAGGATAAGTAATAGGTTTCTATTATTTTAAGTGTAAACTTATACTGTCACTTACGGGATATCTTCCGTGATTGTTCATTATTTTGAGCTCCCGATATCACGGAAGATATCCCTTAAGTGACACTATAAGTTTAGTTGTAAACTGAGAAAGCTTAAAACAGTGATCAATAAAACTTCTAAAGTAATATTATTACAGAAGTAAAAATGGTTGTAAGTGATATTTCTGGAAGTACTGATGCGACCAATAAAATATCACTTTTCTGTAAGATACACTATTACCCAGTGCAATAGGATAAGTATTAGGTTTCTATTATTTTAAGTGTAAACTTATACTGTCACTTACGGGATATCTTCCGTGATTGTTCATTATTTTGAGCTCCCAAAATCACGGAAGATATCCCGTAAGTGACAGTATAGGTTTAGTTTTAAAACAGTTTTTATTTTATTTTAAGTGTATTTGTAAGCCGTGACAACCTTAATAAAATGACTAAGTATGACTACCCACCAATTATAGGTTTAGTTTTAAAACAGTTTTTATTTTATTTTAAGTGTATTTGTAAGCCGTGACAACCTTAATAAAATGACTAAGTATGACTACCCACCAATATATACTAGTATACGCAACAAAAACTGATACTAAGGCCCCGCTTCCCGTCGAAACAGATACTGAAATCAGTCGCACACCAACTGCCCATAAAACAGGACAATACAGTCATTATAAACCTACCTATTTATTATTGGAATTAACAGGAAAAATATCCAATAATCCAGTTTTTAAGGAAATATACACGGAATATTAACAGTTTTGTGCCCGAAGTGTCGAGTTATGGACATATTTTTTGTGTTTTAGTGCAAAATATTTAGTTTTCATGGTGTTCTTTAGTGCCTTTAAAGTGAATTAGGTGATCAAAATGGATGCTAAAAAGTTAATGCACGATATTGTGTGGGGTAAGGATTATTTTTTTGATTTGATTCATTGTATTGTTTCTGAATGAGGTGTTAGTTTATAAATAGGGGGTTATAGGTGTGGCTTGTAAAGGCGATTATTAAATTTTACCTGCCAAACATTGGCTAATGAGACGCAATTCATTCTCTATTGTTGCTAGACTACCGGGAGTCTTACACCGCTTTATGAAAGTTCTTCTTCTTGTATCGATGGCAGAAAGTTTATGTTTAGCCCAAAACTCACCAACACGAACCCCGCTCACTGATGCATTAAATAAATCATCAAGAGCGCAGATGATAGGGGCATGCGGGGCAAGATGGAAGGTGGGCCATTGTTTGTGGGGAGACGCCGCATAAGCACTTGAGGTCTGAGCCGTCCATGAACCGCCATCTGCAGAGATTGTCTTTGCTCCGGCCGACTTGGGTTCGAAGTCTGTTTAGAAATTTCCATTTATGAAAGTTAAAACTTTAAAGAACTCAAGTTTGTAAGCATACCTTTTCAAGGATTGTGCCAAGCTTAGATGGGAAAAGTGGTCTAGGGAAATCAATATATTGTGTACGATTAAAACTTCAAATACAGACACCGTCTATTAAACTGTAAAGGAACAAAGAAACTCGAATACATAACCGCCTCATTTTCTGGGAAGTTGATTAAACAATACACCGAAATCGGTCAATCCGTTCTGAAGATACGACCTGCCACAATCAGACACACAAACAATGACTACAAAACTGCTATTTTTGTCGGGAGGTTAAATAAGTAAGTTACTGCCTACCCCATGGGAAAATGACGTAAGTTTATGTATGTATAATTAAAATTAAAATAGCTTTTATTCCCTATAATTTACAATTCTATATTTTAAAAAAAACTTAATAGTTAAGGGGTCATCCATCTCTGGATGAAGGCGTCCTCCATTTGTTTCCATCTATACCTATCTTGGGCCGTTCTGGTCCACTCTATACCTGCCAGTGCGACGATGTCTCGCCATCGTTGCAATGGTCTGCCGTGGCGTCTGTTTCTCGTAGATACCAGTGCAGGATGCGCTCGCTCCACATGTTGTCTGTGGTCCTCGCGATGTGGCCTGCCCAATTCCACTTCAGTTTCTGGGCCATATACAAAGCATCAGTGACTTTAGTCTTCGCTCTGATGTCGCTTATTTTTAGGCCATTATGTATGTATGGAGATAGGAAAATCCGGCCTCCTAAAACAACTAGCCCCATATTCAGTTCTATATTAAAAAAACGTACCGACGTAGTTAAAAATAGCTTTACACAATACAGAGGGAAAATGTCAACAACAGTGCTTGCTTCCTGTGGCGCATAGGAAGCTGATATACATCCAAGGGCGCGCTATCGTTCAGTGTCAAGTGTGTTATAGCAGCATATATCACGCTGTTCTCCCTGAAGGTAGGCAGAGATGTAACTGCCCTTCTTCACACTACGGTTAACAGTAAGGGTTTAAAGTTGCAGGTTTTCCGGTAGCGCCAAATAGGGTTGTACCGTTAATACCTTTTTTACACTTTTCCTGGATTTTTCACCACATACAGAAACTTTGGGACTATTTTACTGATCGGTATCGTTTGTCTAGTGGTCGCAATAGCTACTGCTGAGCAAGATATCCTGGGTTCGATCCCTGGGTCAGGCAAATTGTTATTGGGTTTTTCATAGGAATATCTCAGTAGCAGTCATGGAGTCTGAATTTGTGCCCGGTTGAAGGCAATAGGCTCGCCCGTTATTAGATGGAACTTAAACATAACTGGCAGAATGTGGGTTTATTATAAGGTACACCTCTGCCTAACCCTTCGGGGATTACAGGCGTGATGTTATGTATGTTATGATCGGTAGAGATCAGTCCCAACTTGTCAGAACTGTTAAACGGTATATTTGTGCAAGCACCCTTCAGTATCATTATCATGTAATAGGGGGCGTCGACATTATGATTTTTAAAGTCAACATTTGAAAGTAAATAGATTTGCATGCACCCGTCGATTTTGTTAACAGCGGTAGTTAGGAATTATAAACATCATACACGTGTTCCCCCGAAGTGTTGGGAGGAGGTTCCACATTTCGACAGTTATGTTTGAGTCCCATATAACAACGGGCGGCCGATTAACCAGCGTTTATCCGTGCTGCTAGGCAACTGGGCTGATCCCAGTTGTAAACATGCCTTTGTGCCTATTGACCTTATTACTTAGACAGGAAACGGGATATTTACCATGTTTACTGTTTTTGTCGAGTTCCCGATATTTCGGCGCTGTTGCAAGCAACATGATCACGGATAAACTGAAGTTATTGCGGGTGGGTGTTTATGAGCAGACAAACATGGTAAAATATCCCGTTTTCTGTCTAAGTAATAATGTTAGTGACCATCATCATCATCATCATCATCATTCTCTTGCCCTTATCCCAATTCATTTGGGGTCGGCGCAGCATGTCTTCTTCTTCCATACCTCTCTATTACTCGTCATCTCATCCGACACCTCCTTTCTTGCCATATCATTCTTTATACAGTCCATCCATCGTTTCTTTGGTCTTCCTCTACTCATATACCCATCCACATTCATACTCAAAACTTTCGTCACAACATTTTCCTCATTCCTCCTCATCACATGCCCATACCACGACAACCGATTACCACACAACTTTTCAGTCACCGGCGCCACTTTCAGACTTCCTCTTATATACTCATTTCTTATTTTATCCATTCGCGTAACACCACACATTCCCCTTAGCATTCTCATGACCATGATAGTTTAAAATCCTATTGACCTTGTTTTGTTCTGTCTCCAGCTGATATGGAGGGAAGTGGAAATGATGTTTTTCCCTACTCCTCCGCTATTAATTTCGTTGCGGGATCCAAGACAGTTAAATTGTTTATGGGACTTCGTGGAGCTTCATTTTCTTGGCGCTTTTCGGCTGGTCGCCGCTGTTGATTCTGGGTTTCAGGAGTTGCAGTGGTTTGGGAATAGTGTGGCGGGCTTGTCTCAAATAACCAGCTTAAAAGCTAGACTTCGCGCTGTTACTGAAAGATTCTTAATGGAAAAACCTAAAAATATTATTTGACAATTAGACCTATGAGACAAAAATAAAAACTAAAACTTGAATTTATAAGTTTTTTTTTTCGTTTTGGATCAAAATAACACCTATAATTTTTGTAGTTTCTCTAGTTTATTTAATTTGACCTTGTCTAATAGTAAATAAAGTTTATTTGACAATAACCTGTCGGAATCGCTGCAATTAAAATTATTAATACAACATTTTACCTCCTTCTTTGTTTTTGTTATATTTTGAACTTCTGATGTGTCATTATAATACTCATAATGAAAACGAGTCTGACTGTCTCTTGAAATGTGGGGATATACTTGCCTAACATGTTAAAGGAAAACAATTAATTAATGATTCTGAGAAACCGTAAGACTATTCGAACCTAAGCGGTATTGGCTGCCGTTGTGGGTAGAGGTATATACCGCGCGGGTTTCGTTCAGGTATCGTTTAGTATCAAGTTCCGCGGCTACAACGACCTGACCTAACATGACCACCGTAGACAAGGATTTCTTTGACGGAAGAATCGACAAGATGACAGATAGTGCAAAGAAATCTGTCATTGTGTCGACACATCATTGTGCCGCTGTGGGTATAAGTGGTAGAAATGCAGACGGTAGCGAAATCCGCTTCGGTGTGAACAGTAATATTACCGCATAGCCACTCGGTTTTCTCAACCGCAGACGGTAGCGAATACCGCTTAGGTTTGAATAGGTCTTTACCCAATGAAAGGGTCTGACGTAGCTGTTCTTTCTGTCTGTTTCTGCGTCATCATGCCCTTATCCCCATTCCTGAAGTGTCGGAGCAATATGTCTTCTTCTTCCATATTACTCGTCATCTCGGCAGTCATCTCCCTTCGAACCATAACTGAAGCGCGACAAGTTCCCTCTATTGATCTGATGATTAGTGTACGTTATTTCACGTATTGGCACTAGTGGAAGCCTTATCTAGACAAACGCTATAGCGAAATATCCACCAATTTGACACAACAATCCTAAACTCCAACCAACAGTAGAACTATCATTGAAATCCATTTTTAACTTTTTGTGAGAACCGGAACTAATATTTCTATTCAGAGAGGCCTCCATATTTCACTGTTTTTAAACTGAAAACTTTTTACCGCCGTCACGTAAATCAATAATAGATATCCCAACGTTACATCGTTATCGTTCTGACTGTATTTGAAACTGCTTTCAGGAATTTAATAAAAAGTTTATCTGGAGCAACCCTTTTATAATCGTAACCAACCTAAGTATCATCATCATCTCCCTGCCCTTGTTCCATGTTACTTGGGGTCGGCGCAACACGTTTTTTTTGTTCCATTGTCCCTTGTCAACCGTCACTCAATCATTTACACCTTTTTCTTTCATATCATTCCTCACACAATCCATCCATCCTTTCCTTGGTCTTCTTCTCCCTCTCCATCCATCAAAATTTATATTCATAGTAACATCATCATTCTCTTGCCCTTATCCCAATTCATTTGGGGTCGGCGCAGCATGTCTTCTTCTTCCATACTTCTCTATTACTCGTCATCTCATCCGACACCTCCTTTCTTGCCATATTTATAGTAACAAAAGTATAAAAAGCTAAAATAAAACAGTCGAGTCTTGAAATCCCGATGGTGTTTAATTCAGCCCAAAGACGGCCACGGCTGAGGCAGCATCTGAATGCATACGTCTCCCCCAATCATTGCCACAACGACCAGGCCTGTGCTCCTCGCATTTTACCTTCACCAGGGCATCATCGTTCTTGTGGCGTTTACCTCCCCGGATATGCAAATTCCAATAGCCATACCTCTTTTTCTCACATCATCACCAGTCGAGCGTTTTCGTAATTACGTAAGTGTCGGCTACCAATCGTAACGGATGCAGCTGAATGCTAGTATTTTACACGGAACGTCCTCGTATCTGCAAAATCAGTAACTGGTTATTACGATACCCCTAAAAAAGACTGCTTGACAGACTTTTGGACTAATCACTGTCAAAGATCTGTAAATGACAGCCGGGATCAACAGCTTCACGTTTTACATCTTACTCATTCTTACCTTGTAAAACGTTTGTTCCGCATATAGCCTGTACTGTACACAAGTTTCTTCGTGAAGTAACTGAATCTTTTATTTGATGTTTCGATCGCCACTTAAACGGAACAATGCTATTTTTGTAACTACGGAAGTTCTTGTGATGCGACGTTCGTCTTAACTTGAATATTTTATAGCGTGTATCATTTTGTGCCTTTACCAGCTTTTAGTAAGCCAATATTAGATGAAAAGTGAACTATCATGCCATTTTCTACCATGTGCTTTGCAATATTTGCAACTGTAAACTGTCACCTTGACCTGCACTGCACCTGCAATGTAAATAATTATGGCATCGGCCTTGAACTGTGAGATTTTTGTAACAAACTGAAATCTCGGATTTTTTTTTTCCTTTCACAAAGTTAGAAGGAATCGGGAAGAACTAGCAGTTGAAGTCAGACCTGCCTGTTGCTATCTCACTATCAAAGCGAAGAAATGGGTATTGTTGGCGAATTCAGACACTTACATCATAAGTCCTCGAATGCTAATGTTGGGTTTCCCGAAGGTCGGGAAAATCCAAGCATTTTTGTGGTTTTCCATTTGGAAATTCCCAGTAGTAGCCCAATGTTTTGATTTGAACACAGTTAATGACAAAGGTTCAACAAGGACAAGGGACAAGGGCTTCTGAGAGGTTAGGTAATAGGTGGATACTCTATTAAGTCTTTGCCTCTTCCTTTGTTGAATACAGTCATGTTATTATGTAAGAATAAACCTTTCCTGAAAAATTAAATATGTCTTTAATAAAGCCCTTATTCAAGAAGGGAGATAAATGTGACATCAACAATTACCGACCTATAACTCTTATACCCATATTGTCTAAAATTTTTGAAAAATGTATGTTTAAAAGGTTAACTGACTTTTGCAATAAAGATATAATAAGTGACCAGCAGTTTGGATTCCAAAAGAACAAGTCCACGTCGTTAGCTATTTTCTCCCTCATGCAAGCTATACTTTCAAATATTAATAATAATTATATAACTACAGGCCTCTTTTTTGATCTATCGAAAGATTTCGATCTGGTGTCACATGACATATTGCTACAAAAATTGGAAGCTGTTGGTATTAGAGGACCGGCACTTCAGTGGCTGTCGTCCTATTTAAGCAACAGAAAACAATGTGTCATCATCAATAAAAAAAATGAAAATAATGTCATTATATCCTATTCATCGGAATATAAACATAATAAATATGGCGTTCCACAGGGAAGTGTGCTAGGCCCAATATTATTCCTCATTTACATAAATGACATCATAAAAATAACTAATCATAAATGCGTATTATTTGCTGACGATATTTCTATTATAGTGACATCTAATAAAAAACTAAATACGATTTCAGAACATGAACTTGAAATTAATAATACAATTGACAAATTATTGCATTGGCTTGACATTAACCATTTGATGATAAATTTAGACAAATCTGTTTACATCCAATTTAATCGATCAAATAATTCCAAAAATGACATTAAACTCAATATTAATAAAATCAATGAAGTAACGCGTACCAGATTTTTAGGTGTAATAATAGATAAAGACATTAACTGGAAAGAGCACATAGACAATGTTAGCACTAAAATTAATAAATTTGTTTATGCATTAAAACAAGTTAAAAATGTAGCTAATATAAAAACTGCTGTAATGTCATACCACGCGTACGTCGAATCGTTGTTACGGTATGGACTAATAATGTGGGGTAACAGCACTGACTTCCAAAGAGCATTCATCGCTCAAAAAAAGTGCATGAGAGCAATTTGTGGACTTAAGCCCGACGACACATGTCGACCAATATTTAAAAAACTTGATTTGTTACCGTTACCGTCGCTTTACATTTATGAAATATGTGTGTTTGTTATGAATAATAAGCAACTATTTAAGACTGCAAATGATGTCAATCCTCGGAACCGACGAGATCCATATAAACTAGTGTTAAATGATTTGCCTAGACTATCTAAATACAATAGTAACTGCTTGGCAATGTGTGTGCGCATTTATAATAAAATACCTAGGCATTTCAAAGCGTTAAATGTAAAATTATTTAAAATTAAATTTCATAAGTGGTTACTCGAGTGTAGTTTTTATAGTTTAAAAGAATTTGAAGATATAAAATGTTGATGTTTTTAAAAAAACGATTGCCTTAACTTGTCTTTAAAATTTTGCATGCTATGTTTTATCCTAGCTAAACATGCTTGTGCCTCAATTTGTATTTAACACCCTGTATACCATGTTTTACGCAAATAAATATTCTATTCTATTCTAAAAATAAGCACTTCATAATCAGAAATAAATGAAGTATCAACTCTTCAACATTATTCAAATCTTCATTCGTTTTCAAGGTCGATTTCTCAACACAGGCTTTGACCGTGGTGTTACTAATGGCCAAGCATTAGCATCGTAATAATATAATTATCTTGTCAGCCATTACAAAGTTGATACTCTGTACAGCTAGACAAATGGAATGAATGAACAGTTTTTTTGTGAAAGAGGAGTATTTTGTTGAGGAAGCTAAGGATTGAATGATTGTTTTCTGGTTTCTTCATTGACGTGGTTTGTTTGTTAAGATCTTGTATCTGTTCGAAGAACGAAACTGCAATTATTTAAGACCAGATTTAGTTGGGGGTGTTTATTTTCGAAAACATTTAACGTCCACCAGCACGCACTTGACCTGCGTGGCGTATTATCTCAAAGTGAGGAGGCCTGTGTCCCAGTTGGAACGATTATGCTCGTGCTATGATGTTTGTATCAGAATAACCCGGCTGGCTTGTTCAAACCTCAAGATTTTAGGCTGTGCTATGAAATAATACCAAACTATAAGACACATTATAATTTGGCATTTGGACCCTTCTGATGTATGTTGTGACCTAATAATCATACACTTAAGTTTACAATGACGAATTTCTATATTAGATTTGCCTTAACAACATCTAACATTTCCCTTTTCTCTTCCACAGGAATCCAGCATGCAATCGGAGGACTAGCATCAAAACCGGAGCGAGATCTCCTCATGCAGGACTTCATGACAGTGGAAACGACGAACTTTCCTCACGAGGGCTCCAACCACACGCCTGCCCATCACTACTCAGAGTTTAAGTTCAAGACTTACGCGCCAATAGCCTTCAGATACTTCAGAGATCTGTTCGGGATTCAGCCCGATGACTTCTTAGTAAGATTACTGTATTAACTGTGTTGAAAGCTTTTTAGATGTTCTTCTGTTTGGTAGTGTAGTATGTGAAGGCTTGTTTTTGTGGCGATGTATTTCCTGGCATGTTCGAGTGGATCTGATTCTATTTCGCAGCTCGGCCTATGGCGTAACTGATGTATAGCCCCTCATATTCGTGACGTTGGCAACATAGCAAAAGCCGTAGTTATGATGAACTGGTTATTTTCCCATCGGCATCGCATTGCTGAAAACTTGCATCAAGTTCGGGTTAATGACTCACATTTTCTGTGACGCGAAATAGTGCTTGTCAGTACGAAGGCTGGATTTCCACGAGAAGTGCGAGGGAACGGTGAGTTAGGAAAATATCCTCCAAAAGAATGGTTTTGCTTTGAATTTGAAGGTTTTTTTTCTATCAACGCTGCGTTTCCTTAGACATTTCTGATGGCAAGTCAGCTTAAACGTCTATTTTGGATTGATATAAGAAATTCAATGATATTGCTTTTTATTCGATTATGGATGCCATAAAGACGAGTCTTCACACGTTAGAGGCTGTGGCTTGCGATAATTATTGTAGATGAGAGCGGAAAAAGGTGGACAAATGAGTTCGCTGGGCTAATCATATCTAGCCGCTACACCATCATCCTATTCAATCCCCCGTTCTATCTTTAGTTTATAACAAAATCTGTGGTGGCAAGCGCGACTGCTGAGCATGAGGTCCTGGGTTCGATTCCCGGCTCAGGCAAAGTGTTATTGGGTTTTTCCATCAGGAATTTGTCAGTAGCAGTCACGGAGTCTCGATTTGTGCCCGGTTGTTGGCAATAGGCTCACCCCCTATTACATGGAACTTAAAACAGAACTGGCAGAATGTGGGTGTACTATTAGGTACACCTCTGCCTAATTCTTCGGGGATTACAGGCGTGATGTTATGTAATGTGATTTGCAAAAACGATTTCTTCCTAAATTCTAAGACCTGCGTTCGATCCCTGGGTCTGGGTTTTCCTTTGGGAGTTGCTACGTAACAGCTTCGTTGAGTCCCAAACTCTACTGCTGAGCATGAGCTCTTGGGTTCGATTCCCGGGTCGGGTAGTGTTTTTAGAATTTTCCATCAGGAATTTTTCACAGCCCAAGTCCTGATGCCCGATTGAAAAAAGTTTTTTTAGAGACGTGACTTCTAATTATTGTTTAGTGGTGTCAACTCCCTAATTCTCACTTTCCTCCGCATCGCAAGCCACGGCCAAACCGTAGTATATGTGATAGTTCCAAGCACCGATTCAGCTACATTCTTCAGAATGTCCTAACTTTGATAAAACCTCACGTAGCTTTAGACGTTTTTAGCACGTTGCATGTTAAATGATGAATTAAAATATGTGTTCAGCACCTAGCGTTTTTGAAGTGACCACGCTGTTTGAAAGATATACCTAGTTGACCCCTGTGACCAGCACCTCTTATAACGGTATTATTTCAAATTAGTGCGGGAGAATATGGAACGAATTCGGATTTTCTAGCAGATACATTTTAGTTGTGTGTGATGAACTGCATAAATGTTTGCATGCCAAAATGGTACAATGTACACACGGCGGAACATTTCCAGTATAACTTGGCCTCGCTTTGTATAGATTTTCTATACAATGAGAGATCTGCATAAACTGGTTTTGTATAGCTTGATTTGCCGTCGTGTGTACAAGGTTTCTTTAATATTATTGTAAATACCTACATTCTGAGCAAATAAAAGAATATTCTATTCTAGACAGGACGTATAGCTCCAGCTTGTTCCCCCGCTGAAGCTGGAAGCGCCAGGGTAGACCGCGAAATTTAAATTTTCTTTCTTTTTTTGCGTTTTGTGGGTTGTTGTCATGTTATATGATGATTAAAATATGATTTGCAACTGTATCGAATATGGTTTAACAGAATTATAATCATTAAAATCATCAATACAACCCTCAAAGTTCATGTAATCCCATTGAATTACTATTTCATGAAAAAAAAAGACATTAAATGGGATTAAATGAACTTAGAGGGTTGTATTAATGAATTTATTGATTAAAAAAAAAAAAACCATCTCTTTACGGTTGCAAATCATATTTTAATAAACATAACCTGCCACTGACTTGGAAATTGCAAAAATCGTAAGATTATCTGGTTTCCGTGGATAAATACTGCTATAAGAGGTGGTGCTAGGCTCCACGTGTTAGTTTGTTGATTATAATAGCATGAAACCAAAAGACACAATTATAACACACATTTTTGGTCTTAGACCAATAAGATACGCAAAGGAAACACTTTTATTAAGTAAAACATCTTGTTATTTGTGTATTTAAAGCATTCACACTAAAAGTCTTTAATAACACAACAGAATTTAGTCAGTAGAAAACACCTACTTAGTACCTAATAAGGGGTCGTACATTAATTACGTGATGTTTTTTAGGAACTTTTGAAACCCCCCCCCTCCCCCGTGGTGATACGTGGTGAGGATTTACCATACGAAAATCGCGTGTAACTTTTTTTGGTACATCATCATCATCTGCCTTGCCTTTTCCCAACTATGTTCGGGTCGGCTTCCAGGCATTTTGGCTTTTTTTTGGTACAAAGTATCCTAAAAAAATTCAGAATATTATCTTTAAATACAGGTTAACAGGTGTAATCTAATTTAATTCTGTAAAGTAAAGCACCGTGATAAAAATGACAAGGTCACGCACCAGTTTTCGGTTTAGAAATCGCGCGTTCAAAGAAAAAATAAAAACACGTGATATCTCACTGTAGCCCTCTCTTCCCCTAGGGATATTTCGTGAGAACGGGATGGACGACCCCTAACTGTACTAAGCTAGTGGCGGTACTTTCATACAGGCCTAAAGGCTTGGCTTACTGTTCATGATTGTTCAGGGTTTTTTAACAGCCTGCTTGCCTTATGGGCTTGCCGTATTGTTGGTCCCTAGGCCGCTATACTAAACCTGGGCTCCAGAAACCAGGGGTTTTTTAGGGTATTTGTCCAGAAATTCGACATAATATGGCTTTACGTGGCCAATCTAAATTATCTTTCTTCAATCTTTCTAATTTTCAATTAGCCATTTATTTTTGGCTGTCTGTTAATTTTTTACGCACGAATGGCTAATCGATTTTTGATAAAATTTCGTACACAAGTAAACCGTGACCTAGACTAGGACATAATTATATTATTTATATACATAGGTTACCGTGAGAAGATTTCCGCCCTCCTAAGAGCGAAGACACAGACAAAAGTTAGTTGACTATAAAATTGTTGATTCATCATCTGCCTAGCCTTTTCCCAATTTTATTGGGGTCGGTCCAGTCTAACCGAGTGCAGCTGAATACCAGTATTTTAGATGGAGCGACTGCCTATCTGACACACTACCTAGTTAGTACTGAGTTATATCCCTTGGTAAGACAGGTTGTCACTTATCAGACTTATAAAATAATTCATCATCTGCCTAGCCTTTTCCCAACTATATTGGGGTCGGCTTCCAGTCTAACCGGATGCAGCTGAATACCAGTATTTTACATGGAGCGACTGCCTATCTGACCTCCACAACCCAGTTAGTACTAGGTAATACGATACCCCTTTGTAAGACTGGTTGTCAGACTTTTTTGGGTCACTGACTACCTAACGACTGTCAAAGATCTACAAATGACAGCCGGGACCAACGGCTTAACGTGCTTTCCGAGGCACGGAGGAAACTCGGTATGTAAGGGGCGGTCACCCATCCACAGACCAACCTAGGCAAGCACGGCTTAACCTAAAGATCGACCCGAGCGGCTGTTATTATTTAGCCACGAGCTCCTCCTTATAAAATAATTGAACTTTTTTTTTATCTCAAAACATTGTGTCATACACAAACTGAGGCAGCCCCAGTAAGTTACAATAGTACTTGTGTCGGGGCTGTCTCACTCTTCCCTTAGGTGGTATCTTTGCAATGATATTATATTAATTATGATGAAGCTACTGAATGATTTCGCTATATCTATACAAACACAATCATAACTACGTACTAAGTGGACACGACACTCAAACATATTTGTCCAACGTGCAACTTTTTTCAAGAGCCGTGGCGATGATGACATATTGATATATCTGCTGTGTTTAATCTGCAATATTATTTATACATACACAAACATATGGCTATCATCATCTGTCACGATTTTTCCTTATTGCTGTAGGTATGTTGGTAAATTATGTATTTTGAATCAATTTTTTTGGGTTTGCCAGATTTATTGGTTAAACCCCTTGTTTATAATTATACCTCAGATAATAATAGTTGTTATTTCGTCTGATAGATTAAAAACAGCATTTACGTGACTGTGTTGGTCTTAAAAAATATTGACCAGCGTTCCGCTATGTACGCATGGCGGCCAATCAAGCTATGTTAACCAAATTAAGCTGATCCCTCATCGTTCGGGAAGCTCATACAAAGCGAAGTCAGGTTATACTGGTTATGTGTAGCTTGAAGTGCCGCCCTGTGTACTCAAAGCCATCATTTTATGTAAAAGACTCTAATTTTAGATACCTGCATTATTAATATGGAATGATAGAAATAAAATGTAATAATTAAACTACATACTAGGTGTTGCCCAGCAATGGATAGTAAACATTTGAATTACACTGAACTTGACTTAAAATCTACAGACAAAGATCTAGATTTCGAAGTCAGATGAGGTTTCTTAGGTATCTCCTTACTCCTTAGGCATTACCTAACTAGAAGTCGTATCTTGACGGTAATGAAAACGGGCGACATTTACGGAAAACGATAGCATTAGGAACACTTACTAACCTTCAGAAATGAAAGAGGACATAAAAACACTGGAGTAGAAAAAATTTAGGGACCAGTAGAACTAGGGTTAAAACCGTCAAAAACTATCACAGTGAAAAAGATCTTGTACCTACAGAAGAACATCACAAACACATATAAAACCGCCTCGTATTACTATAGCGCCATTCCAAACCATATTATGTTAATCGATTTCTACCAGATGTCAATGTGCAGTGCTCCGCTGCGCGAGTTGAGCAACCCGGGCGCCAGCGGCAGCATATTTTATTTGACCAATGATGATGAGTTTATCATCAAAACGGTGCAACATAAAGAGGGAGAGTTTCTTCAGAAACTTCTGCCTGGATATTACTTGAACCTTGATCAGGTGAGTTTCTTTTGATATTTCTTTCTAGAAGCATCTAATGATGCCTCTTATGTCCCGTAATTCACGCTTAATGGAGTCTGCCCATTACACCGTACCATAATATAACCGTGCTATGAACGTATCAGGCACGGAAATAAATATAATACAGACTACTATGCCCACTTGAACGTATCAACAGCGTATCATGACTCGTTTATAACGGGTTTACAACAGTAATCATACGCGGTTAACGCGGAAACAAACAAAAGTCACCGATTTCCGAAAGTAAAGTTATTTTCCACTTTTTTTTTTTGCAAGTTGGTTATTTTTTCTTGACAATACAAAGAATATTTTTTCACTGATACGTTCATAGCACGGTCAGGGTATGATACGGTGTAGTAGGCAGACTCCTTAAGACTGGGGTTACCAATATACATATAAAGCACATCAATATTTGAAAAAAAGTTGTGTCAAGCGATTTTGAGACCTTGGCTTGCCCTACATGAGATTTACACAGATCAGGGAAGCATGCTAACATCGTCTATAGACCCGCTCCCTTGTACTTAGGAGTTGGTGGAACAAGGCTGCCAGTGATGATGGTATCTCTTTAGTCGTCGGAACGTCCTGGGTTCGAATTCCGGGGGCGAGACTTAAGTTGAATATTCATAAGGAAGTTCTAACTTACAGCTTGGAAGCTTGATTTTGATCGCTTGAAAACATTTAATTGTTGATCGATGAGTGCAATCCAGTGTGGTGGGTCCACACTGAATCGACTTTAGAAGGCTTGCATTTCAAGACTTAAAATAACCACGATGTGGAGCCCTGACAGCCAGAAGACGACGCGGTAAACTTCGCAGGAGATGGTGGGACGTGCTGGATAAAACCAACGACCAGTGGTCCACATTGGTCCTGGATCGAAGGATTTGGAAGTCATGGGAAGAGGCCTTTGCCCAGCAGTGGGGTGACACAGACTAGCGTAACCCAAAATACTTCTAAATTTTATATTTTCTATGATTACAGAACCCACGCACATTATTGCCAAAATTCTTCGGTTTATACTGCTACCAGTGCAATAGCAAGAACGTTCGACTGGTCGCCATGAACAACATTCTACCGTCATCCATCAAGCTACATCAGAAGTACGATCTCAAAGGGTCTACTTACAAGAGGAAGGTATGTGTCTATTATTAGAGTCAGGTGTATATGGACCCTTCACGAAGCCCTCAACCAAGCATTCTTTACATCAAACTAAGTAACTTCTTGCAAAAATTATTGCTGGGAAAAGACTTTTTTTTCGGGGAGAAAAATCACGGTTTTATGGTAGGATTCAATGTAACGCACTTAAAACATTGTGCTGATGGAAGCATTGAATAGTACAGGGGTCATGAACGTATTGAAAGTAAAGTACATTAAAAACTTGAACTGTCGTCTAATCGGTTTGTCAGAAAGCTGGATCTAGATTCTAGTTGCACCGATCAAAATGTATGTACATCCACCCTTAACAAACGTCACGTAAGGCCGCAAAACTGTCAAGGGTGTGACAGTACATGAAAATATATAACAAGTTAAAGGAACCTACAAAGATCTACAAGCCTGACAGCCCCTACGACCCTGAGCCCTATACGCCCTAACCTATCATATACCTAGTAGGTCACATATAAATATATAAATAAATTCAGTATGTCTGCACCATGCGACCTAAGGTTACAGTCGGATTTTAGACACGATTTCCAGGTTCGGGAAGGTCACACACACTGCCAGTCCCGCAGACTCACGAGTCTGATCAGAGATGGCTAAAGGTGTCTTGGCCACAGTGAGGGGTAATGAGACAAGAATATAAAATTCAAATCTGATTTATTTACAATATGTACTGCTTATACAACATTATTTTTAGTATTTGCGAAACCTGAATATAGTTTGTTCAGAATAAGTAACAGAATCGATTCCAATAATTTTTAAAACATGTTTTATTTTTCCCAAAAATATTTAAAAAAGCTAAAAGTTTGACACCGAGCGACTTTGAGTACCTATCGCAATAATTTAGGTACCTACTGCCAAATTATTATTATCAATGAGCTCAAGACGACGCTGAAGGCGCGCGCTGCGTGGTGACCACGTTTTTGTGCGGACAACTAAGTAACAGAACAAGCTTATAACTTTGTGATTTTTCATGATGCAGTATTGAAATTTTGTACATAGATTCTTTACATAAAAATACTAGACACGTGTATCAGGTTTCGCATATACTAAAACTAATGTTGTATACTACTTTTTCTTAACACACACTATCATACAAAAATCTTTGTGTCCTATGCATGTAAAATGCAACCAAATCATTCTTTTAACTGGGCCGCGCGTGAACCAGGCCGAGTGCCAATCTCCAAAGATAACATTGAACAATGTATATTCCATGATGACGGTAAGATTACTTCTTTCTAATAAAATTATGTTTTTCATTCCAGGCGAACAAAGGCGAGCGTCAAAAGACATCGCCAACGTACAAGGACCTGGATTTCATGGAACATCACACCGAAGGTCTGTTCTTGGAAGCAGATACATACAATGCGCTCATCAAGACTATGCAGCGTGACTGTCGGGTGCTGGAAAGCTTTAAGGTAACCCTTATGTCTTACAGAACAAAGATCAAATTGTATTGCAGCCAAAAATTGCAAATAACCACTCAAAAATCGACTTGGAGTACATACGTTAAGGTAGATAGTTGAGGAGTGGGAAGTGGTCTAGAAGCGGACTCATACAACCAGCTGTGTTGGGTGCTGGAGAGCTTTAAGGTAACCTCTATGACATACATAACAAGGTTCAAATTGTGTTGCAAGCTTGAAGACCTTTTTTTGATAGTATAATATGTCTCTTAACAACCGACTTAGACTACATAACACTAAAGTAGATAGTTGAGTGGCAAGTTATATAGAATACTATCATTAACACTAAAACGGCCACGCGGATAACAGCTGATAGGTCACAGGCGCGCGCGCTCGAATTTCATACGGCTGTTGTGTTATTGGGATAAAAGTGAACGAGTAGGTTTAAAAAAAAGTTTCTTTAAGAAAATTGTTTGTTATCATGAGTATAAGTAACGTGTTTAAGTATCGGTCACTAATTACCAGTCACGCTATATTCATATTCTTTTTATCCCAATACCTTAACAAACAATTATATCCTCTCCAGATCATGGACTACTCCCTCCTAGTCGGCATTCACAATCTGGACGAAGCTCAACGAGAGAAGACGGAAGCCCGGAAACGTACGGACTCCGGTCAGAGCGACGGTGATGATGCTGATGGAGAACCACGGAAGGGACTTAATAGAACGAGGTGCGTAGAAATTATTGATTTAGAATAAAAGGAGGATTAAAGAATAAAAAATGGATTTTGAAATAAGCAACAGGCTAAGAAAACTATTATTTTATTCAGTATTAAGGTGTTACCACACCAATCGATCGATGGTAGAATGGATTGGTCGAACGAACTTTCGACTAACCCTTTCTACCAACGATCGATCGATTGGTGTGGTAAGACCCTTAGCCACAGACTAAAGAAAACATAATATCATGCCTGTAATCCCCGAAGGGTTAGGCAGAGGTGTACCTAATAGTACATCCACATTTCGCCAGTTATGTTAAAGTCCCATAAACCAGGGGGCCAGAACAGTAGACGAGTAAGACTTTTCGTGAAAAATAATATCCAATATACAGGGTGGAAGGGACACTGATGCGCTCTTCCATACATTTTGACTGTAATAGGTATTGCACTTTTGTAGGAAACAGCACATTTTTTTTTTAATAACCGATGAAAAATTTCTATGTAGCTCAGAATGATGTACTGAATACGTGGTAACCACAGATATAGATAGACCTAGATAACGCGAGAGCAACTACTTCGCGTGCCATATTATTTAGCTTACGTACAAAAATCGTAAGTGGCCAATTTCGAACTCAGTCTACATCGGAGCATAGCGCTAGTCGGACGTCAGTGGGCGTCATGGCGGGGGGTAGGACGAGGGGGGCGCCGTCCGCGGCGGCGTCTTTGAATCGATTTGATTTTCCCATCACTAAATAGTGCTTGTGACGTCATAATAGGTAGTCAAAAAATGGCACGCTTGGTTTTCATACAGATCGTGATACTTGCGTTATCTAGGTCTATCTATATCTGTGGTGGTAACCGTTTTCGCGACGGTGTCACTCCCACCCTGTAAATTGTACTACTGTTTTTTTAGGCCTTGAACCGTTCGGTTTTTATCATATATTTTTTTTGTTGTTTCAGTTAAACTTAACGTTAATTGTAATCTAAAAAATAAACAAAAATAAAAATAGTACATATTTTTTATGGTTAAAAATCATAATAATATGATCTATAAAAACTTTCATTGGTTTAGTTCAAAAGTCTTTAGTTCCTTTTTTTATAAAATACCACTTGTTGAACCGATTTATTTTTTACTGAAAATGTCCGCATGATTTTGATTTACCTAGACTTTTCAAGAAACAACTTGAAGTTGTTCAAAATTTAATTTTCAATTCTCGTTATTTCCAACACCTTCTTTTGGTGGTGGTACTGTATCTATTTTTTATTATAAAAACCCTTTCAGATCGGAACAAGGCAGGGAGGATTTCACCGCGCAAGTCAAACGAACGCAGTACGATTGAGTTTTATAGTTTTTGAATGTTTCTTTTTAATAATACGTATTATTATTTATTATTATCTAACAATTTTCGTATTATTATTGTGGAAATTTGAAATGCCGTAAAGGATATTGGAGCTATTACCGTCTCTTATAGTAGTATTATTTAAATCCTTTTAGCAGTGATATATCCTCGTGGTGTGACCGTCGGACTGCCAAGTCATAAGTCTCAGGTTCGAACCCAAGACACGCACCTCTGATTTTTCGGATTCATGTGCGTATTGTATAATTATCACTTGCTTCGGTGAAGGAAAACATCGTGAGGAAACCAGCATGCCTGAGAGATATTTCTCGATGGCATGTAAGCCAAGTCAGAGGCCCATGGGCGGCATCAAAGCTCTGACACCAGGTTAGGCACCACACGATAAAGAAAGAATTTAAATCCTACTTCAGTTTCGGAAAGAGATGGCGCTATACAACACGTCTAGTTCTATCTCTTTTTCACACTTAAGTAAGATTAAAGTAAAAATTGCTTTATGAGGTAGTGGCACAGTCCCTGTTGATTTGCAACGTTAAGCTTTGTGCAAAAGGTTGAAAATCCAGTAGCAAGTTCAATGTCCTTTACGTTATTTAATATTTCCAGTGTCGATGTATTTTTCTTACTTTATTTTTCATATGGTGGGTTTTGGTTACCAGTTTGTGGGGTTATTCGATTGGGATTTGAGGTTTTATAATGTGTTTGTCGTATTGGGATGAGAAGGGTGTTTTTCTCTTATTTTTATGAATATGTTTACGGTGTGTGGATGTTTGTGTTAGTTTGGTTAGAAAGTAAACGTGACTTTATATGCTTTGGGCTCCATAGTATTCTAGTAGTCTTTAATGTTTACACGTGGGACTTCTCTGTGAGTGGGATTAGGACACGACCTGGTGGTCTACCATGACGTCTTAAAGGGGGAGTAACTTCAGTGTGAGAAAGAGATGGCGCTAGACGACCTGTATAGCTCTGTCCCTTTCCCACGCTGGAATTACTCCTGCTTTAAGACATCATGGTAACCCCCCTGGGGGTCTAAAATGTCCACTTTATCAGAATCATAATAGGATAATAATATGAATCAAGTTAAGATTCTTTTGAATGTAATATCCAGATAATATTTTTAACGGACATGCCACAAATTGCTATTTTAATACGTAGGTACCAAACAATTTTTTTTTTGACTTGTAATAACTATATTTATTTACCTAATATTTGCACGACACATGTGGCAGAATGTGATGAGACCGCTGATTAAACGTAAGACCATATAATGTACCACATTCTAACAAATAAATGAGTTTGAATTTGAATCCAATGCCTATAAAAGTTATCCTCTTTTTGATCTCTAAGAATGGAAGAAACTCGACTAACTGGTAATCGATACGCCACTTCTCTACCGTCATGTGATCTAATAGTTAGGTATTATTAACTCGAATAACTGGAGAAAATCTGTCTCTGTAACTGTATATTATTTACTATTATTTAATATGCATGTTCTAACAACTATTTTGGGGCTCCATTGTGTAATTACCACTATAAAGGGTGACTGGTAATTAGTGACCGATACTTAAACACGTGATTGTACTCATGATAACAAACAACTTTCGCAAAGAAACATTTTTTTTTAAACGGCTAACAGCTGATAGGTCAGAGGCGCGCGCGTGCGATATTCATTCGGCTGTTGTGTTATTGTGATAAAAATCCTATGTATAAAAAAAATAGTTTCTTTGAGAAAGTGGTTTGTTAGCATGAGTACAATCACGTGTTTAAGTATCGGTCACTAATTACCAGTCACCCTTGAAAGAAGTGATGTTCCGTGGTCCCTATGACTGAGACCAAATGGGACTCTGCATTCTTCCAAAATTAGACGACAAATTATGCCTAAAATGGAAGCAATTAGGTCAAAACCAATGCGTCACTTTTGCGTCGAGCAGAGATGTGGTCAAAAAAGAAGACATACGTTGTTGATCCTCAATAAATTCCGATATGAGCAGGAGAACGATGATGATCAAAGATGTAATCTTTTCGACAACTCTGTATTCTGGTGTATTCGGTAAGACTGGAAGCCGATCCCGTCATTCCTGCTGTCATCGATCGCAGACCTACTTCCAACTTGCACCTTTCTTTTCTTCGACTTCTGTCTTACTCTGGAGCCTCAAACTGTGAATGTGTATGGAAATCTAAAAGCATGCGTCTCTACATGTTATTGAATGCATTCGCTCATTCAATTGTCCGTTCAAGGTTACTCAAATGTGAAATATATCATTCTTGGTTACTAACTTGGTTTTAATAAAGCTTCATAATAACATTGGATGCCTCTAATGGTTCTTGCAAAGGCTTGCAAATAGCTTTATAACAATATAAAAAAATAAAGAATGCTGTATTTCTCATCTTTTATTGTAGCACTGTTCAAATGTTTCTACAAAGGTCTAACAAAAGTATCTTTGTGTCCAAAAATTCGGTTTGTATGCACAAGTTTTAATTAAAAACCAGAATACTACCGCTGTGTCATTTTTTTTTTAATGTTACCACACCATGCTGAGATAGGAGCCTTTTAGCCATGTACAGAACCAATTTAGTTAAATGTATTTATGTCTTATTTCTTAGTTATTGTTTTTAACCGACTTCTAAAAAGAGGGGGTTATCAATACGTCTGATTTTTTTTTCTTTTTATTCAATTTTGTTTTGTTGTTTTGTCCTGTGCGATTTAAATAAACATTTTTTTATTTATTTTGTAATAGTTTCATGTTAAAATCACCGTCAATCAAATGCTAGGAAAATATAGTGCCAATCCATTGCAGGCAAAAGGACCTTCTCATATAGAGAATGCATGAGCATTGATCACCACGCTTCTCAATGAAATCTTTAGAAAAAAGATAAGCCAGTCAGCAAACTTAGAAGCGGCTATAAAGATTATCCACGCCCCACGTAAATTAATATCAACAATCGTGGAGGCTCTCGTTACCCAGTAACGAAGTTTAGCAGGTCAGATGAGCAGTCGCTCTATGTAAAATACTGGTCCAGCTGCATCCGTTTAAATGAGAATCAGACCCCAAGAAGTTGGAAACGGGTTAGGCAGATGATGACTTCTTACCCTTACCCTTGTGCATACAATCAGCTTTTTACCCTTCACGCCCACTAAAAAAAGCCGTCTGTTCCAGATCTATCAACCGTCAGCGACTGGTGGCTCACTCCACCGCGATGGAGAGCATACAGGCTGAAAGTGAGCCTATTGATGAGGAGGAGGATGTGCCGTGAGTAGATCTTTTCTATGTTATTTGATAAAAAAAAGGCATGAAGACCTCCCTTATGGTCCCTCAAACAGAGAGGTACCTTAGTCCCAGCTACGGGAGTATTGTAGGCTTATTTGGCTATGTCACCAGCTGGTAAGTAGTCAACGCACCTCATGGACATCTGCAATACAAAAGGCATCACAGATGTGAATAGGCTCGGTTGGGACTTTGCAATAAAAGTAGTGAACTGTATTAAAATGGGTGGCTCCGTTGTACGAGTAGAATGTGCACTTCGCTAAATGTGCACATTTTATTGAAAATGGTTTTAAAATAAAATCGTCCGCTTTTTCACAAATTTAGTACTTTTAATCAGATATAAAACAGTATCAGGAACTCCTTAACCTTATGCAGAAACAAACTATAATACTAAAGCTAATAATTTTTTTCCACTCCCCAGTCCTGGCGGCATTCCTGCAAGGAACGCGCGTGGTGAGCGTCTCCTCCTGTTCCTGGGTATCATCGACATCCTGCAATCGTACCGTCTGCGCAAGAAGCTGGAGCACACGTGGAAGAGCATGATTCATGATGGGGTAAGTACCCGCCATAAGGGTAACGTTCGGTGGGCCGATGATCCGGCCATTAGGGAAACCCCATGCGCAGGGTCGGTTGATGTGGCGATGCTTGAGAGGAACCGTTGTCTGGCATTGGATGTCTCACCACTGAATGTATATAAATACCATGAGCTGAGTCATTTGTGTTACCATGTTTAAATTCGTTCTTTATTGCTGGGTTTTCTGTCTATAACTTGGATATAAACGTGTCCAAAAAGTTGGACTTGTAGTACACTACAATATACCACTTCGATATTTGTTAAATTCTATGGTACACACGGCGGCACATGCAGCGATACATTTCCTGTATAACTTGGCCTCGCTTTTGTACAGATTTCCTATACAATGAGAGATCAGCATAAACTGGTTTTGTATAGCTTGAGCCGTCGTGCGTATAATTCCGAAAACGACCGCAACAACTCGATGAAAATGGCATCAGACCGTAATGTCTTCATCAACGGAAACGTTTTCCTAAAGTTACATAACCAATCGTTGTTGAAACGGTCAGTCGTAGCGAAAGCCTTTGGAATTGGACCTTTATCTGTAGTATCATAAAGTATTTTCTAGACTAAACAAACAATGAATGATACCGATATCATCATCTGCCTATCTTTTCCCAACAATGTTGGGGTCGGCTTCCAGTCTAAGCGAATGCAGCTGAATACCAGTATTTTACATGGAGCGACTGCCTATCTGACCTCCACAATCCAATTAATACTGGGTAATATGATACCTCTTGATAGGGCTGGTTGTCAAACTTTTGGGCCACTGACTACCTGTAATGACTGTCAAAGATCTACCGATGATAGGCGGGAACAACGGCTTAATGCGCTTTCTGAGGCGCGGAGGAAACTTGTTATTAACGGGTGGTCACCCATCTACGGACTAACCTAGGCAAGCGCAATATTATTATTATCAATTTGCCAGTTTTTTTTTAAAATATGTTTTCCCTTTTCCATCATTTCAGGACACAGTTTCCGTGCACAGACCGAACTTCTACGCGCAGAGGTTTTTAGATTTCATGGCTAAGACCGTGTTTAAGAAAATACCTTCGTGTAAGTATTACTCTATGCTTTTCACCTCTATCTACTCTATGACTATAACCCCTTCACTATGGTATTAAAATGTTGCCATTTAAAAGTTAGGGTTACCAGTCTAAATAATTTCAAGTATTTCAATTTTCTCTTTTTCTATTAAAATCCTGTCATTAGTTAAGCTCTTTATCATGTCGCTATTCTCTAATAGTTAATTACCAAATAGTAAGTCCTAATGTTATTAGAATGATGTGTTTTGAGGTCAATTTGGAGATGGGTCGGCTTAGTGAAGAAAGTTTTTGTATTCAATTAAACTACCAAATCAATGGTTGATGAAGTATCGGTAAACGGCGCGTCCAAAGATTTGTTTTATCATAAGTGCTACCTATTATAGATTTACAATTATTTTTCAAAATGTAAATTAAATTATAATTGAATTGAAACTAAAGATCCTTTTTACACGACTGCCGCAAGAAAGAGGGTAATGAGTTTTTAAAATTAACAATTACATTACCTTGCCTTCCCATCATCAGTTGACCCTTATATTGAGAAAGGTCCCTAAAGTAGATCCAAAGTTACTCTGAAAGTTTGAACACAAATCATCAGCATAAAGATAAATAATAATTGTCTCGCTAAAAAAAAACAAACAAAGCATGTGAAACTGTATTTCCTGAAGGAATAGGCTGAGGTTCATTGGTACACCCACATTTCGCCAGTGATAGTGTCCATGGACTATCTTGCCCATTCATCATCATAGAGATATGCGCTTTGGAATGGGCAACTAAAGTCTGTTTACAGTTATCATGCCTTTTGGCTGGACTGTAACTTCATGTTTTTGTCAATTCAAGAGTGTTTCTGACTGGTATATGTAAAGTTAGGGCAAGCCTATTGCATCTGCTACGATTACCGACCAAATTGTAACGGCATACGGGACAAGCCTATTAGTTAGGAACATTCAGACTCCTGGTAGAAATATCTAAAACTTTCTATAAAACAGTGTAACTTCTTGAAGTAATGCCGTGTTCACACTTTCATAGTACACTCGATCTCCGATATTTAAATGCTAACATTGTGTCTAATGTCTAAATGTTGCCTAATCCGTAGGGACCGGTGAAACATAGTTTTAAAACTCCATAGTATTAAGCAGAAGTTTATAGTAAAAAACTTTGTTAGGATAAAAGTTCATTCCAAGAAAATCGAACCGAACCGATTCCGTTTTGTAAAGTTGTAAAGTTCGCCCCGGGAAAATATTGTTTTGTAAAAAGTTCGCCCCGGGATAAATATTGTTTTGTAAAAAGTTAGCCCCGGGAAAAGTTTGTTTCGTAAAAAGTTCGCCCCGGGAAAAGTTTGTTTCGTAAAAAGTTCGCCCCGGGATAAAGATTGTTTTGTAAAAAGTTAGCCCCGGGAAAAGTTTGTTTCGTAAAAAGTTCGCCCCGGGAAAAGTTTGTTTCGTAAAAAGTTCGCCCCGGGATAAAGATTGTTTTGTAAAAAGTTAGCCCCGGGAAAAGTTTGTTTCGTAAAAAGTTCGCCCCGGAAAAAGTTTGTTTCGTAAAAAGTTCGCCCCGGGATAAAGATTGTTTTGTAAAAAGTTAAACCCGGGAAAAGTTTGTTTCGTAAAAAGTTCGACCCGGGATAAAGATTGTTTTGTAAAAAGTTAGCCCCGGGAAAAGTTTGTTTCGTAAAAAATTCGCTCCGGGATAAAGATTGTTTTGTAAAAAGTTAGCCCCGGGAAAAGTTTGTTTCGTAAAAAGTTAGCCCCGAGAAAAGTTTGTTTCGTAAAAAGTTCGCCCAGGGATAAAAATTGTTTTGTAAAAAGTTAGCCCCGGGAAAAGTTTGTTTCGTAAAAAGTTCGCCCCGGGATAAAGATTGTTTTGTAAAAAGTTAGCCCCGGGAAAAGTTTGTTTCGTAAAAAGTTAGCCCCGGGAAAAGTTTGTTTCGTAAAAAGTTCGCCCCGGGAAAAGTTTGTTTCGTAAAAAGTTCGCCCCGGGATAAAGATTGTTTTGTAAAAAGTTAGCCCCGGGAAAAGTTTGTTTCGTAAAAAGTTCGACCCGGGATAAAGATTGTTTTGTAAAAAGTTAGCCCCGGGAAAAGTTTGTTTCGTAAAAAGTTCGACCCGGGATAAAGATTGTTTTGTAAAAAGTTCGCCCCGGGAAAAGTTTGTTTCGTAAAAAGTTCGACCCGGGATAAAGATTGTTTTGTAAAAAGTTAGCCCCGGGAAAAGTTTGTTTCGTAAAAAGTTCGCCCCGGGAAAAGATTGTTTCATAATAAGTTCGCCCCGGGAAAAGATTGTTTCGTAATATGTTCGCCCCGGGAAAAGATTGTTTCGTAATAAGTTCGCCCCGGGAAAAGATTGTTTCGTAAAAAGTTCGCCGCGGGAAAAGATTGTTTCGTAAAAAGTTCGCCCCGGGAAAAGACTGTTTCGTAAAAAGTTCGCCCCGGGAAAAGACTGTTTCGTAAAAAGTTCGCCCCGGGAAAAGACTGTTTCGTAAAAAGTTCGCCCCGGGAAAAGACTGTTTCGTAAAAAGTTCGCCCCGGGAAAAGACTGTTTCGTAAAAAGTTCGCCCCGGGAAAAGACTGTTTCGTAAAAAGTTCGCCCCGGGAAAAGACTGTTTCGTAAAAAGTTCGCCCCGCGAAAAGATTGTTTCGTAAAAAGTACCACTCCTATGCCTATTTCTGCCGCTAAGCAGCTTTGATGTTTGGGTGTGGGTGCCGGCGAAATAAAAAAACACACACGACTCGTTTTTTCAATAAATAAACAATAATCGATTGTTAACCTTTTTTCAATTGATAAATGGAGTATTAAAACTATGTCGAAGCTTCTAAAATATTGTTGTCTTATGTGTTCTAAAACAAAGTTAAGAAATTTTCCCTTTTTTACAAAATTATTAAATTAATTTCTTGTTCTGTGGCGTGGCCTGGAAATTATCGTCTAGGATTTGGTTTCGAGTTTTAACGTGCTTATAACAAATCAGTTTATTGCAGACAGGTTGTATAGACAAAACATCCGAATGATAAAAATCAATAAAAGACTTCAAACCTAACCGCCTTACTTTTAGCATAAAATAGCGTCAGCAATAAACTATAATTATTAAAATCTTGGCATTCCATCGGCTATGACATTTGCTTAGATTATGAGCCACAATTAAACCATTCCAAGAAAAAAGTATTTACTTAAATGTGCTTGGATACGCGTTGGCCTTTCGGGAGTATTCATAATTAAAATATTATCGTAATTCCTGGACGGGGCTCTTGGAAAAAAAATATGAAATTGTCTGTGTAAATTGTATTGAGAACATCAAGATGGCGGCCTTGGTTCTGACCATAACCTCGCATCAAAATGGCCATGCAGCGCCATAAAAGCTATATCATGTAAAACTCCAAGCCAAATCTGACCTCCAGACCACGCTAACTAATAAACTTACTAAACGAAAAAATGTATGTGTTGCATCAGTGGACCTGCCAGAGATCAAGGGCAACCATCGCAAGTTCCGAACACTAGTGACCTCCTACATAGGTACCGTAGGGTTACTGTGTTACTTGTTTATATAATGTGTGTGGATGTGATTAGGGGTGCGGGTGTTGGTGTTCAATAGAGCGTATTTCTGACCACATAAGGTTCAATTACGCCAGTGAAACTTAACGCTATCAGCACATGGAAATGGCATTCATGAGCTGTCAGTTGCACTATCACATAGCAAATATACTGGCAGCATATGAACGCGGTTTAGAAGTGGTGATCAAGTTTAGTGTTATTGGTGGAATCGGGCCTTAGTAGGTAATATTTGGTAGTAGTAGAAAACAACTGTTTAGTAATGATCAGAAAATTAGTAGCCCGTAGTTCCGGAACAATTCCGGAATTAAAAAAAAGTCTTTGGAAAACTTTTTATTTAAATGAACTTACAGATGAATGGTTATTGCAAAAACAATATTATGTCGAAATAATGTGGCATACTGTTTTTGCCGTACGGCAGTAATCCATTTATGTTATAATCAGACAAAGCTTGATTATTAATATTTTTGCGAATACAGTTATAATAATAAAAAAAAAATCGCAACCTGTATGAAAATATATGCAGTATGTCGAAAAGTTTTATTTGAAAATACTATGGATTATATTCAAGCCTTGAATATCTAAAACCTATCTAGTAGAAAAGTATATATTGTGTGTTATTTAGATGAAAGCATGGTGTGTTGAATTTAATATTACATTTGTGACTAAAAACGTGTTATTGACTGCACAAAAGTCGAATTTAAATTATTATTTCTTGTCGTAGACAAAATATTCTTTCCATAAAAATATTTATTATGTATTATATTAAATTCTTATGTATTTTATTATACTTTAAATTGAAACTCAAGTATCCATACATTTTATTATGAGGAGTATGTATAAAAATTTGCTTCTGTAGTATTTTCTTCATAGTCGTATCGTGTTTTTGTAGAAAAAATATATTTTCGGAGTTCTTAAGGGATAAAACACCAACACCTTAACCTCATTTTTAGTAGGAATTAGCTGAATAACGTGGTTTTTATTTCAACTAAATATTTAATTTTACGTTTATTTTTCGTTCGGAGCAATATAATCAGGCATGTATTTAGACACTTTTAATTTGATTTAAAATATTTTATTTATTATTTAAAAAATATATAATTGGATGCAATATACAGCATGATGATTTAACGGAGATCATGCACGCCCTCGAATAATGTTGCCAGCCGAAAATAATATCTGTGTTTTTTTCCATTTCTTTTCCCGACAATTGTCCGTAATCGGATACTCGCGCGGGTCTGTGGAGGTCTGAGTAAGTCCCAGTTGTTTTGGGGGTCCCAAAGCATGAAGATGTGACCTTGTTGGCCTTGCCCCCCTCCCCCATTTCATTGTCTTGACCCTTCGATGTTTTTCGGATTGTTTTTTCCAGTATTTTGTGCGTGGTGTTGTTGTAAATATGATTTTTCGATTGAATATTGTCAGTTTCTTAGATATTAAAGCATACTGGGGAAATTTATAAAAAACTAGATACAGTCCTTTCAAATTTATTTTACCTGCCTGGCAGTAGCAAGCCAACAACAATATAGTTGAAACAATATTAAAGATCACTTTTATTTTGACAGTGATGCAGGGATATAATAATTGAAAGGACGGAGAAAAGAATTTCAATTTTTTACACAAGTATCTAATATTCGATATAATTATTTACGACATCAACCCCGCGAATGTGTTGTGGTCTTGTACAGTAGTACCCCGATATCGTAAGTGGCTCCATCTACTGAGCTCACCCCTCATTCATTCCCTACCGTAGTTAGCTACCTATCTGTGGTTTTCTTTCGACTTTCGACGAAGCACGTGTTCTCTACTGTCCTGGCACAGTTTATTTACCGCTAACTATTATGTTGGTCAATCTAAGGTTTGAACGAACTGTAGAACATACTTTTTTACACAAACCTCAGATTACCCAACTTAAGGAGGAGGCGCTTAGGTAGCCCGCGAAATTCATTTTTTTTTTTTTAATTTACGGGTCAGTGTCAGGTTGATATTTGATTAAAATATGATTTGCAACCGTAACGCACGTTATAGAATTATAATCATTAAAATCATCAATGTAACCCTCTTAAGTTCATTTAATTGACATTTAAACGAACTAATTCTGTAATCGTGTTACGGTCGCGAATCATATTTTAATCAACTTACAACCAGACACTGACCGCCAAATTGCAAATAAGTAAGAAAATTTGAATTTCGCGGTCTACCCTAGCGCTTCCACCTTAATAGCTAGCGGTAAACAAACTGTGAGTGGACTATAAATGTCTATGTTTCTTCTTCGTTTTTTTTTTTATTTCGTTTGACAGATGTCATTTCGCAGTTTTGAATTTTCGAACGTTGCTGTTTTTATTTAATGGTGAATGCGAAATGATGTCGTATGGAGTTTTTTTTATGATGATGATGTTTTTGGTTATAAGAATAATCGGTTTTGTTTTATGATATTTATTTTTCAACAGTGGGGATAGTAACATTGGAGATTAATAATGTATTGTGTTACTAAATAACATTAATTGCATGCAATTTTTTAATAAAGATTGCTATTATAGTAGTTAGAGAGTCGGCTTCCAGTTTGAGTGGATGCAGCTGAATAATAGTATTATACATGAAGCGACTGTCTTTTAACTTACCTTATTTTATTATTAATAATTATTATTCTGAAGTTACTATCCCATTTAACACAAAATTCTTCACTATTAGAAAGCTTTTTGAGAACATTTTGACGATTATTTTGCGAATTAAGCGTTCACGCTGATATATTTTTTGTTTTTGAAAAAAGAAGAGCTTTTTTTTATTAGTGAGCCGATGTTTTTTTTTTATTTTAACATTTTTTTTTTCTTTTTAGTTTTGTAAATAGTTGGGAATATTATTGTGGTTTGTGTAAAGAATTATTAAATATAAAAAAAAAACTTTAACAAAATATGTTTTTTTTTTGTGGATCTGTCATTTTAATGGCATTTTCATTAAAAATAGCTACTTTATAAGCACACTGGGGGAAAAAAATTCTGTGATTGATTATACACAGAATAGAAGTTATCTCACAAACAGGTACAGTCGGTTTTTAAGACATTAAAAAACTGCTCGAATCCACAAAATTACAAAAAAAATATTCGATAACCAAACCAAGATATCGCTAACCGCTTCTGTACCCATAGATTTAACAATATATATAAAAATCTGTGTAACAGTTCTGGTGTGCCACCTAGCTATCTATCAAACCACAAGAATATTCCTCCCGCTCACCCATCACAGCCCAACCTAACCTGTGTACCTTCGGTCCCACAGCCCTGAAACACTCGCCGTCGAAGAGGAAGAGCATCGCCAAGCCATCCAGGCCGCAGGAAGAGATTGATACACCAGGTATGATGACCAGTTATCTTAGTACCTTTTGGTGTATTTTTTTTAAGTTTTTTTTTTTATTTTGTAGCGAGTTGACGATTTTTTTTTTGTTGGGATTTTAAATCGGTTTCGTTGTTTAAAGTTATATAATTGGTGTTTTTTTTTTGTTAACTTATCCATGATGATTTTTGAAACGCATATTGAAATAAAGTGCGAATTTTACCAATGAAAAACTGAACGCGATTAACAAAGTGAAAATGCGTTCAGGAGTTGTCAGTGTCAATATTTCATAGCAATGATGACATTGATAATTCATGAACGCGGCTTAGATGTGCTTATCGCGTTTAATTTCATTGGTGAACTACGCCTCAAGTTTAAAAAAAATAAAGTAATGCTAATTTGTAAGTACAAAAATGCAATAAATATTTACATCGCTGAATTTTTTTTAATTAAAAGCGTTTATTAATAACATAAAAGTGAGAAAATATAATTTATCGTCAACTCGCTTCAAAGTAATGCTCAATTTAAAAACTAATCTTAGTTTAATTATTAACCTCTACAATTTATTTTAAAACAAAGTAGTTTTCACCCCCAACTTACCCTAACATTGAATGCGAATTATGTTGGTACCTATATATTATTATACATTTCAGTTTATTTTATCCCCCACCCTTTCCTTTCCGGTGTTTTGTTACCCCGCTGTTGTTTACCTTATTTTTCGTTTCCTTTTACTTGTAGTATTTTTTTTTTCCATTTTTTTTACATTGAACCCGCGTTTGACGTTTTACAAAAAAAAATGTGATGTGTTTTTTGTGCTAACGGTGTTGGTGGTCGACATGTTCAAAGCATGGTTTGCCGACGGGGGAGAGAAATAAACTGAAATGTACCAAAAAACCAAAACGTCCGTTCCAAAAATTTTGACCAAGGCGTTTTTTATTCAGGACGTATCTACATCGGAAGACCGATTAAAGATTACAATCCTGAACTCTTAAGGCAGTCCAGACTATCGCCTAGATCTTCAATAAGATCGAGCATGAGCGATTTTACTGACACCACCATATCGACTTGGAATCAGAGGCATCCGAGCGTACAGCCGCCTACCGAGTACCCCTCCGTACTGTCCGACAGATTGAAAATAGACAGAGACAGAACGTTCCCTAGACGCATCGAGTTTGACACTTCTAACATCACTCGAGACCCTGGAACGTCATACAGTAACAATGTCTACAGAGCGTCGATACAAGACAGAATGGACACATTATCCGACCAATTAACTAAAGTCTTAAGTACGGGGGCTGGAAGCTCTCATATAAACGGTAGCCTAGCTGATAGTGGAATCCAAACTGACAATACCAGTACGAGCGTACCTCAAATTTACGTAGAAGCGACTACCAACTTCCCTAAGAAGAAAGACGCAGCTGTCGATACGAGAAATGAAAACAATCTTCAAGACATACCCTTTATAGATGACGAAGATGAAGACGCCAAATGGAAAAGACGATCGAATATTCTAGAGAAACATAAAAGTACTTCTAATATACCTGCAAGGATTGACGAGCTTAAAGAAGACTCAAATGAAAGACTAACCAACAGTCTTAACAGAGCAAAATCACCAACTTTCGTTGAAAAATTCAAGAAATTCTTCGTTGATATTGGCTTAGTAAAAACAGATAGTGTTTTACAAGCTGAACAATCAAATACTTTACCAAAAAGTTTAAGTTCTAGTTATAGGAACTCAGGAACGCCTAGCTTAGAGGCCAGGGAAACAGCTACTCTGCCAAAAGACATGAGATTTCGCAAAGTAAGGTCAACACAAACGGTTTATATTAAACCAGAATCTCCTATAATGACGGAAAGGAATCTACAGATGTCAGAATTTTCAGAACATCATGTTTCTGTAGTACAACTCAACGGTGATGAACATATAAAGGATTCTGAGTCGAAAGATGAATATATCAAGGAAGTCGTGTATATTAGGAGTATAGAGAAAGCTGAAATATATTCAGGCAAAGACAGTGGGAGTACTATCATAGTAGTGCCACCAGCAGATTGAAGAAAAAATATCGAAAATATGGTATCACACAAACAATCGTTAGTTTTGTCGACCATCTCTAAAACTGTCACTTAACTATAGATATTTTTTTAGTGTATATTTCGGATTTATCGATTGAGAAATTTACTGTACTAAGTTATTGATAGAAAGCGTGTTTTGTGAATCGATATTAGTGTGTTAGTCGATGAATGTAGTGAAGTGTATTTGTATCGATGGTTTTCGATTATCGTGTAGTTCAGTTAAAAGACATTTCGTAATATCTCAGTGTTCTTTAACGCTTTATATGTGACTAGTGTTATTATTATTACTTGGCTTGTATTTGCGTAGTCAACTTTTCCTTTTTGTCATTGAGTATCGATAAATTATATCGATATGCAATTTTATCCTAGCCTAGTAAATATAAAGCAATAAATGTTGACAATACATATTTAATACATGTCAATGTAGAGCCAAGGCCTTAGATTTTTATAATGATATAAAATATACCTAAGTCCCCAAATATGTATACAAAAATGCTTATGGTAAATATTTACATAAATATAGATTAATATTTACCATTAATTAATGGTAAAACGACTTTGACATTATAAAATCTAATATTTTTGACATACTTTTTTATCAAATCACTGAACTACTTTTTCGACTTCTAAAATTAAAAAAAAAACGAATTAAACTAAAAATCAACTGTACTCGATTTAATGTCTTATTCCTATGTTTAAAAAATATGTAATATATGCAGTATTTTAACGAACGAATGTATGTATGTGCGATGGGTTCTTTTAGAGGTTAAAGCAGTTTCTAGCACAAGTTTCTGTTGCACCGTCTGACTATTTATTAGAAGAATATCTATTTTTGTATACTAATCAAGATATAGTATTGAACTAGGAACTTCAGACCTTATTTATCAAGGGGTGTCGTTTTACCCGTTAACTGGGTTGTAGAGGTCAGATAGACTGTCGCCACATGTAGAGAGATATGAGGTGATGGCGGGGGTAACTGTCTTGAGTGCGCTGGACGTACTTTCTATCTATTGCCACTTTGTCTAATAAAAACTATTTACAGGAAATATGTGGTGGATTACGTCACACTCCTCATAGAGAAGAAGCCCGTAGCTTCCTAGAACTGAGATATTATAGGCTGATAATTCTAAATTAATGATATGGTCTTGCCTAAAGAAAAAAAAAACAAATGAAGGCCTTTAGTTTCGAACGCGCTGTTCCTTTATTTTAAAACAAGCTTTATTTAAAATGTGGTTCAATATATTTTATGATCATTGAGGTTTTTTTTGTTAAATATATGAGCAAGTTTGTTGAAGTCATCAGGGAAATGTGATGATTTTTACCCCAGTTATTGAAGAGTTAGTGGGTTTTCGAAGACTGCACTTGAAGTTATAAAATTTCAACATCCACTTTACTATTATAAATTTGTGATATATAAAGACGATTTAAGAAAAAAACCATGAAATAAAAACGGTGTACAGTCATGAATAAAAGCACTCAGCTAAAATCATTGACATAAAAGAAAAAGCTAAAATAATATTTATAAAAAACAACATAAAAATTAGTGATTACAAAAAATAATTTTTAGTGCAGTCTTTAAAAACAAAAATTTGAACTGAAATAGTGTATTGGGTTATGATTCTTATGATGTAATGAGTTTGTATGAATTGATTATTTATTAGAGAAATATTATTTTTTATTGTAATTTACTTGTGGTGTCTGAATTTTATTTTTTCTGCTGTTTTATGGTTTTTTTCCTATTTGGTTTAGGATACTAAATGTAATTAGATTTTTTTCAGGCTGCCATTCAATTTATGAATGACAGATTGCAAATAGATCCCTTTAGTTTATTTGTTGTATGTCTCATTTAACTTATTTGATTTTAAAAAAAGAATGACGTCACAAAGTATAGAACTGAGTTAAATTATTATTTTGATAAATATTATTGTTCATATTTATGTCAGCAGTTTCGAGTGTTATACAGGGTGGAATCATCTTCAAAATGTATGGAAAAGGTGTTTTTCAACATGTGGTAACCCTTTTTTCGTCGATGTCCCTTCCACCCAATATTTAAAAACATATCTTCAAAATGATTATAATTATACATTACTTTTAAACAACAAAAAAATACTCCTTGTAATCCATAGTTACTTTACCGCTGATTTAGCTTCATTGTCAAAATCATAATGAGTTTAGTCTTGATACAATAAGGTTGCTTTTGGGTTGTTACCAGTCACACATCCAAGTCACAATGACATTTATTTTTAGCAACATTAAGGTTGAAACTATAACCTGCCTTATTTGATACCCTCAAATAATAGAACAAAACCTATTTAAGTTAGTTACATTCCTTCGAAAAAAGAAGTATTGACCTTGTCACAAATCAATGCCAATAATCACTCATTTTATATATTATTTTCATTGTACAGTATCATTATTTTAAATACCATTAATTTAACAACTCGATTAGACAATATTCCGTAGAATTTATTTATAAAGACACCCCTTCAGAATATAATGAGATTAAATGGTATGAATGTTTAGTTTATTTAATTAAATATTTAGTTTTAAATGACTGATTAAACTTTTGTTTGTGACTGTACGTATTTTAAAAAAAAAAATGAAAAATGCCACGGAATTTTACCCATAACATAACATTACGTCTGTTATCCCTGAAGGGTTAGGCAGAAGTGTACCTATATTAAATCCACACTACACCAGTTATGTTTAACTCCCAATATAATAGGGGGCGAGACGAGGAGGTTCGGTGTTTCTACAAGAAAAATAAAAATAATAAGTTTTAGTACAGTCACGAACAGAAGTTTTGGAGTATTTTTAAAACTGAACCAGTAGATAATAGTATACTTGTGTGGTAGACTTTTAAGAATATTGTGTATCGCTTGAGCTGTTTGACCAAAATTCTATGTATATACTATGGTAATAAATGTGATTTTTGTTGGCTGGACTTTATTCGTTTTATTTATCGTCTCCACAATATTAAAATTTCAAATTCAAGATTTTTTCCATTTCACACATCAACATTTAAAAGGTCGCATTGTTGGATTTGCTACGTTCGGCGTATAGCTGAAAGATGGATATCCAAGATCACACTTAATGACCCTTATGGCTATTAAGTACATACAAGTGATTTCTACTGATATGCAAATTGACGCTTATAAATAATTATTAGCAATAATTAAATCAGTTTGACATGTATTGCTTTCAATTTTTGGTCTAAATTGTTTTAATTATACCAACGTATTATAAAACAATACTTCGAAATCTGGAAGCACGGCAGTGCATCCACAAAGTTCGCAACACTTCAATACACTTTTATTTTAAATAAAATCCATTGCTCATGAATATGACATAATATTTTCACGCTATCAAACGGATAGGAGCAGGATCGAGTGGGGTCGCGAGCGTCAAGGCAGGTGAGAATGAATGTCGTTTTGTGTTTTGTGACAAATATTTTTTTTAAGTTTTGAAAAGTTGGCTTAATGTCTTTGGAAATACAAATGGTTTTGGTTGGATATGAAAGTACAGAATAGAATAGATTACCTCTTTGTTCTCATGGTCGCAAGCCCGACTGTGGATGGGGCCTGAATTATGGCATCAAGTCAAGTAAACTGTTATTGGTTTATTCGATTATTTCGATAGTAGCCTGGAGTTTGAATTTGCGGGCGCTGGTGGCTATACAATATGTTAAAAATAACCCTGTCTGATCCGTGAGGGTATTATTAGGTATCGAGATTAGATTCTATTTATGTAATCCTTTTTAGAGAACAAGTAAAAAAAATACCCCGATGAAAATGAAATAAAATGAATAAATTTCTATGGCGACACATGGGCGCGAGCGGTCGCTTCTCAGCTAGTGACGTCTTAAAAAAAATTGACGATCGAACATACTTATGCCGAAGATGGTGTTGTCACGTTTTAATTTTTTTTTATTTGGGACGAAAATCATGAATTTTAAAATTCATTAATGTTTTTACTTTCATGAATATTTAATGCGTCTTATTCTATTTGGCAATGTCATTGGTATACCTATATGCCCGTTTCATACAGAGGTCAGGACAGGACATAACATATCGTATAATCGCTGCTTAGTAAAATTAGGTTGCCTTGAAGTTTTTTCGCGAAATTTGGCTGTAACCAGCCCCAGCGTGATGTTATTTTATAATAATTTAAATTATGGTTTGACTGATTAAACAAAGTGAGACTAATTGTGCGTTCCAGCTAGCGAATTATTCTCACAAAAAATATGTTCTCTGAGGAGATAAAACATTTTAACTCGAAGTAGTGAGAGAGATAGAGATTTCAGCATGTTTTATGTGAAACGCACAGTGATACAGAGCCATTCTGTACTTTCATGAACCACAAAAACAATGGCCAATGAATATACAATATCATAAAACCAACGGGCAATTGGCCAGTGAATACTTACACTAATAAAGTATTTTCTGCAATAAAACACTATAAACAAAAAGTGTAGCAAGGAGTACACTTTTAAACTAATATTAAATATTTAATACTAAATCAAAATTGTATAAAACTGTTTCCCTCACCCATTAATCGCTTCAATCAATTAAATATTCAGAATTCATTAAATTATACATTAGAACAATCAATTGGCTAATTGTAGTATTAAAATTGATTTGCTGCTTTGTCGTCGGTGCCAAAATTATTTTTTAATTCTTAAATAAAGTCACTGTTGCTTTTGCTTTAATTGTCGAGTCAGTAATTGGATCTCACGCGAAAATATAATAAATATTCAAAATTTATTCGCACTTTTTTCAAAATTCTTGTCAGTTTAATCAGTTTTGCGACCAATGAAAGATCTGGAGCCCTTGCTACGCTTTTTGCTTGGTAACTAAAAGCTGTTTAAAAGCTTTTCATAAATGTTGACAGATTCACTTCTAAAAAGAACATTTATATGGTCACCAAAAAAAAGACCAAAGTTTTGGTGATTTTTTATCATTTTTGGTAGTAAAATTAGTACATTTCTGGCGAGAATTTAAATTGTTGCCATAAATAAATACTAAAGAATATATAAAGAAACTTATGGTCATGTTATCTCTCTTTTTTTTCATGCTGCTATGGCCTTATTGGAACTTTTTTCTTATTGGGTATACCATCAATCTTCGCTTTTCTTTTTACTCCCTAAATCTGCATGCTGTAATTTATTATTTAATATCTAATACATAAACTTGATGCACCAATAAAAAATACGTTATTTAAACGGTCAAGCTCCATCTAAAAAATATAAATTCAAACACGCCATTTTGGATATTTAACTAATTATTACGTAAAACCCGTCTGTATTCTGTAACTGTAACTATACTTCCAATGATACACAAATCTTTTAAACTTTTTTATTGTTATTTAATAACATTATTTTCTAATGTGCCAAATTTTTCGTTTACTTATACATTTTAATTATTGTGTACTTTTAATTATTAATAAACCTATACAAAATCTTGAGCGTTTTTGTCGATCGCCAGTATCTTTATCGGATGTGACAGCGCATATAACGCCGATCTCGGTGACGTCACCGGTATCCACTGCCGCTAAAGTCACAATGTCGTCGGCTAAGACGACCATCGCCGTGTCAGAACCCGACATCGCGTTCCCCGCTGTCTTGAAAGGCTCCCAAAAGCAGAGAGTCCCTCCTCCGGTCCCTCCGAGAGGGTCTCCTAAAACTAAACGTGGAGGCGCCTCCTCCCAAGCGTCTAGCATCGATACGAAAGGTGATTATCCGAATTTAAATATCTCTGTGAGTGACATCCCTCCGCAGACACCCATCACTAGCAGTGATGATGATTTCTGCTTTTACGGGCATGATTTTAAGTTTAAAGAACCCACTGCATGTCGCATCCCACCGTCTGTTTCCAACAGTTCTGTTAAAATCACCAAATTAGTTGCTTCGAACTCTTTCCTAGACTTCGTAGAAGAAGCTGATAGTATTACGGAGAGATCTTATCCCGCTAAAGATTTGATTGCTCAAACTTCAATGATGGCTAAATTCAACATCGATAAAGTATTGAGGGAACATTTGGACTCAGGAGACTACGATGACACGTCTCTTACTGAATCTAGTAGCGAAGAGAGAATTGTTATTGAGGAAATACGCGAATCGGTTGAAATCGCAAGAGCTAAACAATCTAAAAGTCCTTCGCAATTCGTGAAAGAAGTTGTAACACAGATAGGCGACAAATTAACGGGAAAAACTCAAATAAACTTAGATTCATCGACGGAAAAAGTGAGCGTTCACAACGTTAAATCATCTGATCTCATATCGGCAGCTAGAACTTTAAGGAAAGTAGCTCCAGCTGATAACACGAGGATAGAACAGATACCAAAAGCAGATACAGAATCTAAAGCAGAAAAGAATGTGACAGAAGCTAAAGTAGAAAAAAACGGCGCAAAACCGGGAATAATATCAGGAATATCGAAGAAATTGAACTTTACACAATCTAAAAGAGACAAAAATCGTTCGCAAGAGAAGAAACCTAAACCAAAAGTTGAAATCAGAACATATCAACGAGGAATGACGAAAGACGAAGCTATATGTCACAAGAAAGCTAAAACCAAGATCGACATGTTCCAAAAACATATTTTTAATGTCCAAACGGACTCGGATAGCTCAAGACGAAGTTCCATATCGTCTTCTCAGGAGAGTAAACAATCAGAAAAGTATATCGACACGCAAAGACTAGTCAAAGAAACTAAGAAAATGTTCGAACCTATCGAATACTCACACGGCAGTTTGACCTCAATAGACAAGAAGCATTTCTCATTAGCAACAACGGTCATTAACCCAGTAGTTTCAAAATCAATAAGTGGAAATGTCCACGAGAAAATAAAACAGTTTTCTGAGACGCCATTAACGAAAACGCCAAATAAGATTCCAAGACAGAAAAAGAAAGGAAGCTTTAAGAGGAAATCGGATAAAAGAAAGATGATTATAAAGATGAAGAAGGAATTTGAAGAGATACTGTAGATGAAACTAATGCAAATTGACGAGAAGCGAAAGTAGAATTTGAAAAAGAAGAAAATTGAGAATTAGAGAAAGTTGAAAGATATATTTCGTTGAGGCTCAAAGCCATTTTAAATATTATTGTTCTTACAAGCATGTCGATGTTTCTAGATTGTGTTGTGATTCGTGATGACTGCCATTTTTCTATATTTACGTTATATTTGCTCGGTCGTTGGATTTACATATTTTATTATACCCCTTTTCTCCTACCTTAACATAGTGCATCCTTTTGAAATAACACTTTGACTTTATGTATTTAGCTGCTATATTATCAATCACTTTAGTATTTACTTTAGAATGTGTATGTAGATATCATCCTCTTTTCATGTGTTCTTTTTGTATACGGTTGTCCGAGTTTCAAAATCTAGTTTTTTCTTTTTTGTGTTAGATTTTTTTCTGACGACAATGGATGAATAAGTCGTCTAAATAGACCAACCATAATTCTATATTCGATCATTAAACGAATGCCAAACCGTTATCACCTTTGATAATGGTCGAATACTTTACAGAGGTATAAGAATGATTGACTTTTGATAAATGCCGAAGACAAAGAAACGTTTATTTGCAATACTTGAAGCTGGACAAACCTTCAAATGATATCTAGGTAGTAGATATTTTCAATCTTTGAAGTTTTGTTAATTATGACAGAAGAAAAATCTTTGAACTCTTAATCTTTTACATCCTACCTTTAATTTCAATACACTTAATTCCATTTTATCATACTCAATATTGTATACGTATTACAAGAAGTTTGACTGTAGAATTCTTTCATGTTCAGTTCGGTATTAATATAGATTTAATCTCGCAGTAAAGTTCTACAGTGAAACGTCTAAAATCTTACCGATTCATAGCTAATAAGTAGATTTAGAACTCCACGGCGTTAACAGTATGATAGAAAAAAAAAATCGTGGCACCCTTTTACTTGCTGACATAGGTAGATCCTTTGAAACTCTCACTAGCTACTCTAACTAGAACTAGTATCAAACTTAAAAGTTGCGTACCGAATTATTGACCACAATTTGCCTGATTGTAGTAATAGCCTAAATATTTTCATCTACCATTTTTCTGAACCACAAGCGTTGCAACTTTTTGAGTTGGGATTCTGGGCATAATCAACTAACATAATTTGAAGGTACTTCCACAATTATTGTGATATTTCAACATACTGGGCATTATGAACGTGACAAAAACAGGAGGTAACTATAATTAAATGTTTGGGATCCATTCTGAAGTCTTATCAAATAGCTTGGCTAGTACAGTCACACAGTGATATACGTTGAAATGTCACGCATGTGAATGCAGCTGGAAGCTCTTTTTCGCACCAGCGATTTTTATAGCGCACTGGATTTTCAACGAACTGCTTAGCGCCTAGAGTTGTAAATCCAACTGCGCTGTGCGGTCGAAGTTTTCATTAAAGAAGCCAACTCAAAAAGCTACGCTTGTTCTCATCATCATTTCTACCTCCACAATCATGACGCCTTTACCCACTACACATAGTCCACCTATCCTTACTTGTCTTGCTAGTCCAAGTAGTAACGCTAGCTTACCACCAGGAGGTGCCCCCCTATCGTGTTGTTCGACGCCTCCCCCGCCTTTCGAAGAAGCGCCTCCGCCCAGGACGTCCCGCACGAACTCGTCCTCAACGACGTCGTCGAGTGCGTCTGGGAGACGTAGGGGAGCGTCTAGTGCGGCCAGTGTGATGACCACGTCTTCGGCGTCTTCGTTAGCGTTGACGCCCGCTGCGTTGAGTAGTGCGCGCAGTAATGAAGCCAGGTAAATATGTTTTTATTTTTTAGTTAGACGGCCTCGTTGGTGTAGTGGTCATAAGGTGAGCTAAGCATGTATCAAACTTAGGATGACGGTCTGGGTTCGATTTCCTAGGTTGGGCAAACTGTGACTGGGATTTTCGATCAGCAATTTCTCAGTAGCATCCCAGAATCAGGATTTCTCTCTGGTTAGGTAATGGGTACTTAAACATAACTAACGAAATAAGGGATGTAATATGTGTAGCCTAACCCTACGGAGATTATAGGTATGATCGTACTCTGTTTTAGGAGCAGTGGTAATTCAATAAACACAAAGTGCCTATCTGGAATTGCAACACGTACTTACCGCGCGTTACCGCTGCCTATGACCCGGACACCACCAAAGCGTAGACGGGCGGAGCGGAGAGGTGACGCGCGGGAATCAACCAATCAGATGCGTTGAAATCTACACGGCTTCTCTCGACTCCTGTGATTGGTTGAATCTTGCACGTCTCCGCACCGCTCCGGTCGTCTCCATTTTTGTAGAGCCGGGGCTAAACGTCTGTAATACCAAAGGCATTGTGAGAAATTCCATCACAATAGAGCGGGCACGCTCTATTGTGATGGAATTTCTTAAACCTATATTATGTTTTTCAGTGTGTGCTGGACCCCGCCCGCGTCTGTCGAGGGCTCCACTCCTACGTGGACGGAGGGCACGCCCAGCTTCACTGAGTCCAGTAGTAGTGAACAAGGTACGTTTACATTTATTACGTTACATTACATTTTCACTTGTCGACGCCAGCTGGATTCCAAAACCTCAATTATGATGTAACGCGCTTAAGAAGAAATATCAATGAATTGATTATTAAGGAAAACTACTTTTATTGGTCAACCTATTGCATATCAAAGAGACAATAGTGTCCGAAATTTAGTTTCCAAATACAGGATGGTTTAGTTTCCACTAATATTAGTCAGAAATGTCTGAAGTCAACTTAATGAGTAGTGACATAAAGTTGTCATTTTTTAGTGGAGATAATGTCAATTGGAAACAAGGATATTCATTTGCTCTTTCCCACAGGCTACCCAATAACTCCAGCTCGCGGCGCCACGCCGTGCGACAGTCGCGAGGGGCGCCGCTCTCCGCGCCCCCCGGCGCCGCCCGCGCGCGCCCTCCCCCCCACCACCATCAACTGTCTTACCAGCGAAGTGGTGAGTTATTGTTACGCTGACTGAATGGTTTAAAGCTGGGCTGTGTAAATGGATCAATTTTGGAGAGGCGGTTCGATGAATTTTTTTTCATTTATACAGGGTATTACAGAATAAGCGCAGAACGTCATAGGTGTTGATTCAGAACATCAATCTGGCTAACGTTCCATATTAAGGAACAGAGTTGAAAAATAATAATTGGACTGTTCACACAATTGCGTCAGCCGACGCGATATTTTATATCGGGAAGTCCAATTTTTTTTTCGATTATTTTTCGTTAGAGAAAGCTTTCCAATTTGATGCTCTGAAACACCAGCTAAGAGGTATTGCGTTTATTCTGTTACATCCTTAAATCTTAGACATTTTGTTTTAGGTTTAGTATCGTTTGGATAGGGTAGTAGCCACCAATAACCAAGCATTCCAAGAAAAAACTTCTTCAAATAATCACTTCATTTTAATTTTTAATTAAAATACCTAAAGAAATGATATGATCAATCGTCTCTCCAAAATGCTATTTCTTTTGACTAATTTAAACAAGGGATGGGTAAGTAAATAATAGCGTTTTGGTAAAGGATTTAATAAACTAACCACACTGACAAGCATCTAACCTAACACGCTAAAGCTTCTTATCCGATGCAAAAGTGAGCGGTAAAAATATAGTTTATACCGAACTTTGATGGTGACACTACCGTGCACCCAGTTTTTTCCGTATTACGCAAAGAATAAGAAATATTTTTTTGAATTATGAGTAAACAGTTACAGGTGAGTTCTTTTTTTTGTTTTTACCGTCCATTTTTAACTCAAACATTGTGTTACCAGAAATTGTTTACTTGTTGAGTAACTAATCACAAGTCAGAAAATATTTATCAGAATTACACTTATTTTTGTACCGAAAAAGTAGTACTAACATTTTCGACTGATTGTCGGATAAAGCAAAATTCGATGAACGGTTTTTTTTTGTAAAAGATGTTTGTGTATTTTGTAATTTTTGCTGCAAACTATTTCTGGAACAAGACAAACGCCTACACGCCTACATACTACATTATATTCTTACATTATTTACTATGCATAATTTATTTATTTACATAGCGCATAAGCCCTATTAATGAATGCCCCTTTTTTCGGACGCTGCTTACGATGGGATAGTTGCATCTAAAAGAAAGAGTAGAAAAGGATTACAAATGATTAAAATATCAATAAACATATTTATAAAACGCTTATAATATCTGTTTTTACGACGCTAGCTTTTTAGGAACATTTTTTGTCATGGCAATCTCAATATTTAATAAATACACAAAATTGGGTGCTTCCATTTTAAGGAATGCATTATAATAATACTTAATGCTTCTTGAAAAAAAAATGACGCAGAAATGTGTATTTTTTTTATTTTAAATAAAATGAAGCAATAATCAATGTTGCGTGAATATCGGCTGGTATAACTTAATTTTAAACTAAGTGTTGCCATTGTCTTGTTGAAAAATAAATCGTAACTGAAATGCTAGTTGATGAATGTTGTACGCCGTTTACGAAATATATTAATAATTGCCAAAAAGAACGGACCCATTTTTTTAAAACAAAAAATGTTTTTAGACTATGTAACTTAGCTATTGTGTAGTAAGTAATAATTTTAATATAATTTTTGTACTTTGGGACTTATTTGATAGTAGTTAAGAAAACAAGTTTCTTTTTTTTAATAAATTATGTTACCTTTTAAAGAATCTATAATTTTGGTCATACGGAATAGTATTGACAGTTTCTTTTTTTACTGTTTATCAATCAAAAATAAACTTCAAAAAATAATTAAAATCTATGAAATAAGTCCCAAAATAAAGGTTTCGACTGACTTCATCTAATCATATTCAGCAATCGACTGATCTCAACACATATTAGTGGAGTTAGAGATATAAACAGGGTGTTATGATGAAACAAGTATGTGTGAATCACGTGAATATACGAATATCTATAACAACACAATTTTGCACACCCTGTATTTAAATACCGGCTTAAAATCGCTCATTAAAAAAAACTTGAATTTAATCAGTTGTCGTATGTCTTATTCAATATGACAGTCGATTAAACTTGTCAAAAATCTGACGCACATAACGACACGGCAAAAAAAGGATCTCGTTGAAATATCAATCTCTATCAAGATTTTAATATGAAAATACGTTATAAAATCCAAATAACCTCGAATAAAGCCGGTATAGCCCGTAGTTATTTCATCAACTGATAGTCTAACAATTTAGTTTTTGTAATTTTGTGATCTGCAGAATAGAATATGCGCGTCCAATCGTTCTTAAGAAATCATATCAATTCGTTGCGTAAAGTACAAAATTAAAAAGACAATTGAAATCACAACTTCCTTTTTTAAAATAACTGCCACGAGATCCAGTGTTGCCAACACTAAGTCGACCAAAAACTACCACTTTCGTATTTACCTATAACTTCCGTTTAATGTATTGCTATTAATAAAAATAAAGGTTGTCAGTTAACAAAAGCAATTCGTTGTTCGCTTTTGAAATACATATAATCCGCTTTCATGTGAGTGTAATAATATTTATAAAACTGTATGAGATCTGTAAGTATTTTTAACGAAACATAAAGTTATAAAATATTCATGTTATTGCAATTTCCGACGGCTTTAAAAAGTTACCATTTATTTGGCCAGCTTATAGGCAAGGTGCGGGTCAAATAAAAAAATATTCGCAATGTACTACAATATTTTAATCGAAAATAAAACAAAATTATAGCAATAAAACTGACCACTTTAATATGTAGAATAGATTTGCTCGTTATTTATATCCAAATATTTGTAAAAGTGCTTACAGATCGAAACTAAATTAACACTTTTTTGTAAGTGGTGACCTTTCCTCGATAAGAATTTATTAAAAAATAATTAAAAACAAATGTGTTCATTGTAGGATCACTGGTACAGTACAAATTGTATACTTATCGATTAGTGTTGTAGTATTGCAATTTAAATAACACATAATTTAATGTTAAAATTGACTTAAATTCATTATTATTAGTACATATGTGATATTCACGTATGTTTATAGCAAATTCAAAGAATGGAGGATCGCTTACTCTGTATCAAAAGTTCAAGTGAAATAAATGCAAAAGTACAATGATGACAAGTAAGAATTAAAAAAAACAGTGCTGCTTTCATATGTATTGCAGATAGGCTATAGGATTCGGTGAAAAGCTACCATCATGCCACCAACTTAAACAAAAGCATGCAAAAACTCCAGTTAACAAGTTAAAATAAAAAGCGACGAAATTAAATTGTCCATTTCAGGATTGATTTTCCATTTCATGAAGTCTTGTTCGTTTTTGCAATCTGAACTGTATTACGTTGTCATAAGAATAACAAGACGGGACATTGTGAAATGTTATGCCATAGTAAAAAAAAACAGATCAAAATAATTTCTCTCCACCGGTCACCCTTACAAAAACGTAGTCTGGTGTGTATAAACTGTTACGTTTCTCGTCGTTGTTACTATATATCAATATAATGTATATTTTGTTGTTGTTAACTATTTAAAACGACCGACATGTAGAATAAACATTTGAGAAAAAAAATAACGGAATATTTTTAATCCTTGTGATCCATGACGACATATCAAGCAGACTGTCATTGTACCGAAAAATTATACAATGCCAGGTCAATCTGAAAAAAATATTTGCGCGATATGGCGTAGTGTTTACTACATTTTGGCAGTAATTCGAAAAGGAGAAAAAGGTTTTTAACCTTCCATACAAATAATTAAACTAGCCTACACATTTTTGCTTTCCATAAGTTACATAGTAAAAGGATTTTTATAGCAATTATCTAATACTGTCATATAACAATCACTACAGACAATTTTATGGCAACTCTTTCCACTTATACGTAACAAAATTAAACTTTAATACCTTTACTAAAAGCTAGTAGTATTTCGTATTCAAGTGGTAATTTTACTCATCCTTCGTAATTAGAACATTTCGACAATATAACACTAGTTACAAGTATGTATTGTGCACTTCTTATATCTAATACTATTCAAAAAAGTTATTTTAGTAGCTGTTGTATTAATACATTCTTATTATATAATTACTAGAGAAACATACTAATAATAGTGACCCTTATATAATTATTTAAAAGACCTAAAAAAAATATACCATTTAGTCTTACCCTCATTTTAAAATACCTACTAAAATAGTAGAACTCATGCTTGAAGCTTACCTATGGCTGGCTTAAAGCGGACATTCCTAAACTTAGTTTGATACGGATAACTGCTTGCAAAAGGTAAGATTTTTTTTACTGTAATATTTTACTATAAGTTTGGTTAAGCCCTCGTCTGCACAGCCGATTATTAAATGTGGCGATTGTTTTTCTTCGCCCGATTCTCGGCACTGAGCCAAACACTGAAAACTGCGAACTGGTGGATTTTCAACTCTGAGCGCTATAGCAGTGCCTTGAAAGTCCAATACACGGAATAAATTGTTATAATCGCCCATTGATCGAGGACCTACAAGTCGAAGGTGAATTATAAAAATATTCTGACAAGCCATAACTTAACAAGTATCGAATTACAGTATACCCGTTTAGCAAGCAGGGAGCGGGGCTGAGTATCCAGGGTAAACTGCACCTAAAAAATAAGTATTTATAGCCCGTCGAGGCTATAAAGAAACATATTTTTTTTATAATTTCCCTGCGACTTCACTAACATAGAATTAACATTGATTAAAATTCATTAGAATGTATTTTAGAATAGTAATTATAATTAATGAGAAAACTAAAAAAGGTGTACTAGATTGAAAACTGACAAATAAGTTCCGCGTACATAGCATGTAGTTTCTTTGCTGGAAACTTTGCCGCGAGGATGCGTTCAGTGTTTTGCCAATTGGTCGCTTTTTAATCAAGATGACTTACAAAATAACATACTCAGGCAAAGATCTGTAGAGCGAACTAACACTAGCTCAACCGAAAATAAACCTTATTTCAGCAAACAATTAAATTCTGAAAATATTTAGATGGGCCCTTAAATAAAATAAAAAAAAACGATTTCAATAAGTCGTAATAAGCTTAAAAAAAACTGATTATAATTTTTCAAAACAGGTGGAAATAACGCACTTAAGGAGTGAAACGTCAAGAATCACAATATCAAGTTATGAACTACACCCAGAGGCCGACGATGAAGAACCATGTTAGATCATTGTGTTAAGCAGCTATTTTTGTGAATGTATTGCAATATAATTAGAAGAAAGTTATAACAATTCGAATCATGCAACACCTTAACTCTAAGCGAGACCCAAATGAATGCCAATATTATTACATAGAATTTGCTCAATCGGTTAAAACTCCAATAGCGAACTTATATTTAGGCATTTTTATGTGTCGCCTACGGTTAGTGAAATGGGTATCACAGAATTAAACGATACTTTCTTGGTCGAAATTATATTGCAATAAATACTACAAGACAAAACGTATATCCCTGCTATTAAGTGTACCTCTTATGAAGCTTATTGTGAACGTTCAAATCAGTATTTAATCATTGGTGCTTTACCAATAAAATATGGCTTTAGTGGAGATCAAAAACGAATGGCAAATGTACTTAAAAGAATCTCTTTGTCTTAAAGGTATAAAGTATAATGGTAACTATTGAGTCCACTAACACGCTTATCTTCATCTACCTTGCCTTTTCCCAAGTATGAAGGAGTCGGCTTCCAGTCTAGCCGGATGGATAGCCTAATAAGATACCCCTTTTGTAGAACTCCACTATATTACACTAAGCGCTATAATACTTAACCAGCAGTTTTTCGAAGTCTCTGATTTGTTCTCAATGTGACAAATAAGTCTTAGTAAGTAAGTATATAAAGAATCATGTAACACTTAAAACAAATTGGTCTCCGGTTACTATAAAAGCCAACTTAATACTTTTCTCAAAACCCCATGTAGCCAAAAGTTCTGAAGAAACATATAAATGTTGCCATCTTTATAGTAATTGTATCAATAAAATTATATTAATCGATATTTTATTATTAGGATAGGACTCTACCCACTGCCATTGTTGTTAATTTTAATATTAAAGAGGATACATTATGAATGGCAGCTTCAGTTTTCAATTTAATAGAAAAAAAAATGTAGTACCTGTCACCTGATATTATGACAGCCGATTAATAGTACAGTGAATGAATACTACAGGCGGTTAAATAAAATGGAACGGCTGATGACATGAATATTACTTTTACTCAGTAATAAAATCTCAATTAAATTAATTTCGTTTTCATATATGTAAAATGAAATATTAAATCGATTTTAAATAAGATGCCATTCATAAAGACCAAAATTAATTTACGTTAGTTAAGAATTAAAACACCGTAAATCTTTTAATTGAATGATGAAGGTGCAAAAACATTAGATTTTTATTGTTTTACGTATACTATAGCTCCAAATCAGTATTTTTTTAATCTCATAAATTTTAGGCAACTATATTTTCTTGCCTATACAATATAAAACACTACTGGGCATCAAGGTTCGTTAAGACCTACAAGCTACGAGGTGTAATTGAAATAATTGCGAACTTCCTATGGGGTCATTGTACTACTTTCACAATGTAACCAACTCTGTAATCGCGAAAAGATCAATGGACAATTCCAGTGTGGGAAAGTGATGGCGCTAGACGACCTGTATAGCTCTGTCTCTTTCCCTGAATTACTCTTTAAGACGTCATAGTGACCCCCTGATGACAATTACTGAATGACCTCTTGAGAGTGTTTCAGTTTTTTCCATTAAACCTTCTACACTAGAATATTAGGTGACATTTTTAACGAGCCTGGTAAAAAAAAAGACGGTGCGCTTAAATTGGCTAAAAAATAAAATTAATTCTAAAGCCACGATGCCAGTGTTTTGTTAGCTATAATTTAATTTAATTCGGTATGTTGGTTTTGTAAGATGTTAAGTTATTTTATTATGATAAAATGTTATAACGTTAATATTAACTATTTACACTAATCGAAAGGATGAATTTAGAGGCTCCTGCTCAGACAACATATTATTTCAGATTTTTTTCTATAAATGAAGCCATTTATTCATCTTATTTATAAAAGTCGGAATTATTAATGTGATTAACTTTTTCATTTGGAACAAATTACTTTTTTCAATAGAAAAAATCTTATTTTTTTTTAGCTTGATCAAGGCTTCAGTGTTTATTGGTTGAAAAAAATGACACCAACCAATTAGTCCCGATATATTTCATAATTTTTTTATAAATAAGAGGAATAATAAGAAAATCCAATTGATATGTAAAACGTTAATTATGAAAACTTATTTTTTTTAAATTACTTCTTCTGTTGTTTCATTTTTTATTTTCTTTTTTATGTTTTTTTGATAGACTGATTATATCCTAGATCTGATTATTTTTCTGTATTTAACTTGTTTTTACAAAACAAATTTAGCTATGATGCGAAAATAGTATCATTCTTTTAATTTTTAAGTAGGCCAATCTTATGTTATATTAAGTAAATTATTATAATCATGCTCATTTTATTTCTTTACAATATTTCGCGATGAAAAATATATTTTTATCATAATTAATTATTATCAAAATAATCTAACTTAAACGCGCGGTATATTTTCTTTTTTAAACACATAAATGTATGGTACAAAGATATATATTAAATATATTTGTATCTGTGTAACTGTGTATATCGTGTTATGAAACGCTTATAGCTAGTTGTGGCAACGTCCATGTACACAAATAAATAAATAAAAGGAAACCCGAAAAAAATCTATAAAACTTGAGGCTAAAACAGAAAATATCATGTGCCACTTATTTCTAGGCAACATAAAACTGTTTGTGCTATAAATATTCTAATATGTTATAATGTCATATCTGCATGCATGGACAAGCCACAAATTATGCATGGTCACACAAAGACTTTCACATGGAAATCCCTCGTAGAAATACTCCCAAAGTTTAATGGTAGAGGCCTTAGACTTACAGTCCTTTTACACTTAGTTACAACCATATTAAAATTAACATCGAGTTCACTGTTATTTGATTTGATTCGAAAAAAAAAAGATCAATTTTATTTTAACATTGGTGTCCAATGATAAGTACACTTACTGTGTAAAAACAGTAAACGAAACTTCATAAATGAATACCCGTTTTGTCTGTCACTAATCGGATCAACCCTATCAGAAGCGTGCGGTATAAAAGTAACGTAAATACGTCGATGTTTTAATCGTTAATACAATAAAATTATCCTATAGCATTTCAATAAAATTGTTTGCAACAAGCACAATATGCAATAAATTCTTAAAATTGTGAAAAAGGTATACAGGACGTAAACGGACCCTTCACAAAGCCGTCAACCAAGCACTCTGTAAGTACATCAAACTAAGGAACCCTACGCAAAAATATTGCTGGGAAACAACTTTTTTTTGAAGTGAAAAGTCACGTTTTACGGTTAAACTCAATGTAACGCACTCTAAATATTTTCCTGATGATAGGGCCATGGAAGTATTAAAAAAAAAACTTGTTAAAAAGTTAGAACCTCCAATATCTCCGTAACTACAAGGCTCCCAGGTATAGTCCAAAACAAAAAAACATATCGCAATGATGGGGAGATCAAATACTTTTCAACTTATTAAGGGTGTATTTACACCCTTTATGTGAAACGTCGGACGTAAAGAATAGCACCATCCCATATCTTCCCGTGGGTGTCGTAAGAGGCGACTAAGGGACTTACCAGAGAATGGGCAGCAGCGTTCTCTGATTCTACAACAACCATACTGCGATCGCCAACCCGCCTGCCAAGCGTGGCGATTATGGCAAAACCCCCCTTCTTGGGGGAGGCCTATGTCCAGCAGTGGACTTTTCGGCTGAGATGATGATGATGATGATGATGTGAAACGAGTATTTTTACTTTTAAAATCGACGTATCTTCGTTACGTTTACACCGCGCACTCGTGATAGGGCCTCTAAACAAATGCATAAATGTGATTACACTGTTGAAATTTCAACTCTCTGCACTGAGATGTGCGTTGATAATACCACAGTGCATTTTAATTTATGTGTCACTGTGGAAAAGGGCATAAAAATATTAGTGGCCGCAGACGAGTACCTATTCACTTTGAAAGGTCTTAAGTCTTTACATTAGCATATAGAAAGCCGATTTTAATATGAAACGCTTTCTTACAAGTGCAATAAAAAGGTATAAAACGCTTTCATTGCCTATTTTACGATTATCCGCTCAATTGTCGTTTGAATTTTCGTTCAAATGTCATTTTAATTTCTGTAAAGAGGTTTCTAATACTCACCTTATGGTTACAGTAATTCATGTGAAAATCTACGGTGTGATTAAATTGTATCGCGAAATGTATTCTCAACGCTCAGTGTAACATAAGTTAGATTTAAGTGTTCCTGCTCCTGATATAAACACTGCAGTGTAGCATAACATTTGAGATTTCATTAAGTATTAGAGTAACTACAAAAAAAATAACTACTCTGCAAGTTAAGTCATTCTTAGCGTCAACTGTCTGAATAATAAAAGGCCGTTGTCCAAAATAAAACCACTGATTAGTTAAATACTTCTTATTTGATTAAAAGTTAATCAATTGTGCTACACTATAGTGATATTATATAAACCTAATTGTCATAAATACGATTCAATATTTTTAAATTGATATATGCATATTGTAATCCACAACAAACGAATCTATAAAATAATGTACCCACGTTAATTTCAATTAATTACAATTATTGAATAAATTAAATAATATTATTATATCCCAAATAATATTTTTTTTCAGACGTCAAAAACTTACGAAGCCTCTCTTAACGAGCATATGACATTTGGTTAATAAATCAATACTACATATGGTTAATAAATAAAATTTATTTTAAGTCTTATCTATTTCAGTTATTCCACCGATAAAATCAATAATGCTATCCTAATTTATTCGAATATAATTTTCATCAAAGGCTGATTTGGAATGAGATCTGTGGAGAAAATCTAACAAAAAAGATTTCGAGTTCAATTGTATTACGTATCTAATCTACCCTTTCTTATACAACCTTAGTGTTTGTTTATTTTAACCCTTTTAAGGTGTTATTGTAATCATCGTTGTAAACAAAATAAATATTACTAGAGACAAACTCTGAAATCGCGAAAAAACCGGCCAAGTGCTAGTCGGATTCGTTCATGAAGGGTTCCATACCATCGTAGTAGGAGAGTCCGCTTTAATTTTTAATTAATTTGTGTTATAGCGGCAACAGAATTACACATCCTGTGAAAATTTCAACTTTCTACCTATTACGGATCAGACAGCGGAGGCCTAATAAAAGGGTCCCTAAAATCAAAAGTTCGCTACATTTTGTCAATTTATGATAACACAAATCTATGGTTATTTTTTTTTCGATTTTAGATTTGGTCCCGTAACAAAAGTTCTTTATATTGATTAGTAGAATTCCCCAACGGCTTAGAGTAAACAAAAACTAAGGTAGTATTACGTAAGTAATTTATTTTTTATCATAGTGAAATTTCATCCCTCACATTTATTTTAATTTTAAATTTCAGTCATGTCTATGAAATACAATCTCGATTATACTTATATCATTATATACTATAAATTAAAACTGATATCATTATACTTGTTGTTAAATAATGTGGATGTACAAAACTTTTATATCTTGTTAAACTTTGCTAGCGCTGTACCATGTTTATAGATAAAAAATGTATTTGTATTATCCTGTGTACTTATCTGTATATCGCGAGAGATATTTGAATTAAATGCGTATTTCCAATTCGTGATTTTTTATTTAAATTTCCAAAACAAAAATCGACCAATCATAGTGAAAATGTAATTTTAAACTACTACACTTCATCCATTTTAAATTCATTTAAAAAAATACACAAGGCCTGAATCTTAAGACTGAATTTTGTCCCAAAAAGCAATCTACAAATTACTTAGCCTCTAATATCCCACTGCTGGAAAGGCCTCCCCATAGCCTTCCACACTATATTTCATTGGTCTCTTAAAAATCCACATCAGGCTCAACAAATCTTAAATTGCACTTGGTTTTACTAAAGCCAACGTTATTCAATCCTTTTCGGTAAGAACTACATGGTCAGATTTACATTACAGATTGAAAAGATATACATGCTGAAAAGGCTTCATGTACTTACTCTACGACTCAATGTATACTTTGGACACAAAAATCTTGCGTTAGTCACATTATTCGGCACCTTTTGTCTTTTTGTGTTAACCACTGGTAATTGGTGATCTAAGGTAAGCTGGGTGTGTTTATGTTGCATGTTTTTTAAATGTTTTTACCTACACAAAATGTAAACGGACCCTTCATGAAGCCGTCAACCTAGCATTTTGCACACTGCGCAAAAATTATTGCTGGGAAACGATTTTTTGTTTGGGGTGAATAATCAAGTTTTGCGGCAGGACTCAGAGACGTCATGGATGTAAAATTATAACTTTTAAACTTTATCACAAGTTTTTTTTATATGCATGTTGTATTTAAAAAAAAAACTTGTGATAAAGTTGGAACTCTGACCTCCAATATCTCCGTAACTAGAAGGTATGGTTTAGTTGAAAAAAAAATATCGCAATGACGGGGAGAGTGCCTTTCGGCTTCGTTAAGGGTATTTACACCCAATAAAATACATAAAATGTTATTTGTTTGTTGCACTAAAAATATGTATAATTTAAATGATTGCCATAATTATTATGTTGAGTTTTTTTATTTGAATAAGCCAGGCTTCTCGGTTTCTTAAAAGGTAACGCCACTACTTAAATATGTTTGGTATACGGGGTCAAATTAAATTAGCAAGCGAAACTCCGCTGATCTTTGAAAGTGGAACTATTTTTGTTTTCTTTATAGAATAATTACGCTTTTTTGTATCTACTCAATGAATATTTGCATCGTTCAATGCTTTAATATCTAAAACTTTACTCTTCCAGACTCGGCTGTAAGAAGACGGACCTAACTTCATGCCAAAGGAAATTATCTCCAATTTTATAGCATTTTATTAAATGCGACTCCTATTCTTAGCATTTATACGTTAGCTCAATTTTACACTTAGGTAACGCGTAATGATGTATACCAAAAATGATTCTGAAGACTTCTGCATACCTATCTATTTTTTTTTGTTATCTTTAATTTAGCTTTAGAGAATGTAGGTACAGTTTCACAGTTATTTTATTTCTGACACCATAGGATTGTGACACATCTATCAGCACGGAATCGAATTTTTCCATGATCCTATCCTTTTCTAACGCTCAGGACCGTCATTTGCTATAGCGAAAAACAGCAGGAGTGCTATAGCACTCGGCAGCATCGCATGCTTCATGTCCCTGCGGCAAATAAATATTTTTTCTTTCTTTCTTATCATCGACGATGCGCTCGGCAGAAAAATGCGCTTCCGTACAGATAGATACGGTTCAAACGATCGCGGTGATTTTGGCACTATTGTCGGTAAAAACAACCTAAAAGCAACTTTGTTGTAAAGATGATAAAGCTCACGATGATTTTGACAGACCTGCTAAACCAGAGGTAAAATAAATGTGAAAGAAGTGAGTGTTAAGTCGCATCGGGCTCTAGAAAGAGACAAAAGTATGAGCGACAGAGATGGCGCTCTACAACGCTGACCTTTTTCTAAATATTGATCTGCCATTTTAACGGAGATCTGGTTTTTTACACCACAAGGTTATATATTAGTGACTAATACTTAAACACGTGATTGTACTCATGCTAACAAAGAACTTTGCCATAGAAACATTTTTTTTTAAATATTTTTTTACTTTTTTCACAATACCACAACAGCGGGCCGTATGCGATAAAAGTGAATAAGTATAAAAAAATGTTTCTTTGGAAAAGTTGTTTGTTATCATGAGTAAAATCATGTGTTTAAGTATCGGTCACTAATTACCAGTCACCCTATACGGGTGTAAACAGAGCCTTCACATAGCCGTCAACCAAGCATACTTTACATCAAACTAAGTAACTTTAGGCAAAAATTATTGCTGAGAATCGACTTTTTTTTTTGAGGTGAAAAATCACGTTTTACGGTAGGATTCGATGTAAAGCACTCAAAGCATTGTGCTGATGGATGGATTGAATATTACGGGGTCGTGGAGGTGTGTAAAGTAAAAATCTTATATTAAAAACATATATTTTAAAAAAAACTTGTGAAAAAGTTGGAACTTTGACCCCCAATATCTCCGTAACTAGAAGGTTTGGACTAGAACAAAAAAAATGTTCGCAATGACGGGGAGAACAAACAACTTTCGGCTATGTTAAGTGTCTATTTACACCCTTTATAGAAGGGAGTGGATAGAATAAAGAAGTCAGAGTTTGAAATTGTACCTTTTTGCACAGGCTTGTCCTAGTTTTAACAAACGTAATAGCGCCAACCGGGTAAGGTCTACCGAAGTTTCATCACTCCTTTAGTCTTATGATAAAACTAGGAGGCTAGTGTTTCGTACCTGACTACTCTGAGAAGAAATAGCTGAAACAAACTCAAGAGGTCATAGTCTCTTTTTAGGTCCGGACATAATCTTGGTCAACTCACATGAGGACTATGCAGATTAGTGTCTGAAATGGATGGGACTTTTTTTTTGTGTACCAAGTTGGGGTAATTATTCCGTCATTTTGTTTAATTATCTAATGATGGAAATTATAATAGAGAAGGGAAACAGTATAAGTTTCATATAAATAATCCTAAACGGCTCAAGTGCAGGTAATTTCATGTTTAAAACTGCGCGTTAATCTTACGAGTGAATAAATTCCGTCCACGTGCACGCCATTTTTATGTGCGTAATGTCGTAATATGCATTATTCTAGAATTGAAGGGATTCTTGTTGCATCCAGTCATGTTCATTCCCAACGATGTCGGGGTCGGCTTCCAGTCTACCCGGATACAGCGGGATACCAGTATAGACAATCTGACAATATCTGAAGGTTTTGACGCGTGATCAAAATTGAAACTAGCACCGCCATCTTGTATTTCTTTTCATTTTGCAAAACTATATCTCAAATGTTTACCTACACCGCCTTCGAGTGTCAAAAGATCCAGAGGTGCAGCATGATTATTTTGGCGCTTAAATTGCATTGGCAGGAATGCCCTGTTGGTAACCATTTGTTGTGAAATTGACTGAGGAAACTGTATTGAAAAAAAAACAAGATGGCGGCGCTTGTTCTGACAATGGCCGCGCGCCAAAAGGATTATGTAGCTAGGATTGTGCGCTCGTAAATAGCCTCCTAACAGGCTCTTAAATATATAGTAAAGCTTTAAAATGACACAAACATTGATATTGGAGCTATATCGATGTTTTATTGGGAATTTTTGAATCTTAAAATTATAAAATCGAATATTGTATACGAATTTGAAGACTTAGTTAAGTAAAGTATAATTTAATATTATTTAGTACCTACATATTTATAAGGTCGTGGGTTGAAACAACACTTTACAGAAATATTATACTACAGGCCTACCGTTTATGTTGATGTGCATATTCCTAAGCGACAGTGACCAGGCGTATTGTTACGTCGGTTACTTTACGAGAACATTCTAGATTGCGTGCGAGTCTTGAATGTTCCTGTATAGAACTGTCTAGAAGATTCGAGAAAGTTGTGGAACTTTCTCGAAGGATCGATCGGCATATAAATAGCCGTTGTGTTTGCGGGAACAGTCAGTCTGATTTTGGCTACACAACGTAGCGAATCGGAGTGAAATAGAAGTGCGATATCTGAATTGTGATCAGTAGTGTATTTGTGATTAAGTTTTAAGTGTTTTGTGGTTAAATCGGTAGTATTTAATTTATCCCATTCCCAGCTCGTAGCAATTTGGTGTCAGAAGTGAGGGATAAATTATGCCTACTCTACCAAAGGACGACACGGACGGTGTCCGTACCAGGAATCATCGACAGCAGGACATGGAACAAAGGCGGTTTGGAGATTCTCCGACACAGACACCGGGTGATGTCTAGCCTCCGTCAGAGCCAGTCACTGGCCCATCCGGAGTTTCTCCAGCGTCAGTGGCGCCAGACTTGTCGGCTTTAATGGTGCTGCTGCAGGAACAGGCTCGCCGTCAAGAGGAGCAGGGTCACCGGTTAGAAGAGCAGTTGCTGTTGCAACTGCTATTCTAACCGCTCCACGCAGTGTAACAGATTATACGAATGACTTGCGTAACAAGTTGAATGATGTTTATGAGCACATCAGACAATCCGGCCAACAGATGTCTGAGAAGATGAGGACCCGTTATGACCGGAGAGCAAACAGTAGGGGCTTCGGCGAGAGTTCACTGATGTGTTTGCATTATCCAGTGCGGAGCAAGGGGAAGTCATCGAAATTGCAAGCAAAATGGGATAGACCATACCAAGTCGTAACTAGGATCAACAATGTCACCTACCGAATACAGAAGGGTCCACGAGGTGCGCCTCAGATTGTCCATGTAGACCGATTGGCACAATACTACGGGGCTAATGATGCTCGGGACGAGCATGCCTAAGGAGGGGGCAGTGTAACGTCGGTTGCTTTACGAGAACATTCTAGATTACGTGCGAGTCTCGAATGTTCCTGTATAGAACTGTCTAGAAGATTCGAGAAAGTTGTGGAACTTTCTCGAAGTATGATGCCTGTGAAGAAGGTTCCTGAAAGTTTTGGAGCCTTTTCGAAGGATCGGTCGGCATATAAATAGCCGTTGTGTTTGCGAGAACAGTCAGTCTGATTTCGGCTACACAACGAAGCGAATTGGAGTGAAATAGAAGTGCGATATCTAAGTGAATTGTCATTAGTAGTATATTTGTGTTTAAGTTTTAAGTGTTTTGTGGTTATTAAAGTTATTTGTGGTTTAATCGGTAGTATTTAATTGATCCCATACCCAGCTTGTAACAGTGTCATAAGAATAAGAACATTAATTAAATGCGCATAAGGTTCATTTTCGGATAAAGCGCGAGTGATTTACGGTTCAGCTCGTACTATAAATAGAACCAAGTAGAATATAGAATAAGAAGTCGTTCGTTCAATAGATTGTTGCCTGAAACGGTGACCGAGGTTTTAGCTGTGCGGTGCGAATGACGAAAACTCTTGACACGCCGCCGCACCCCCCGACCCGCAGCTACCTCAGGCACAGGACGTAACCTTAGTTAAATGGTAGGCTGTAGTAGATAAGTATTGTCAGTGGCGTGCCTAGGAGCCAATAATACAACAAGCCAATAAGGCGAGCAGACTGTTCAGAAAACCTAAGGCGCGAATAATCAAGGGCGCCTAAGGTTTATTTCTGGGGAGCGCATCTTTAGCTTTCAGAAATTGTGTCAGTTTATAAAGATATACTGAAAAGAACGCGGAATGTCAGAGCGAGCAAAGCGAACTCGAAAATTTTAGCACTACACCGGGTGGGTTAGGTTTTCTTTTGACCATTCATACAGGAGTTGTGTAGGTACTCAGACGCAAGAGCGAGCGAAGCGAGCTCGAAAATTTTGACACCTTTCCTCGGATAAATTAAGTTATTTTTGTTCATTTATACAGGAATGAGTATAGGAGGAACTCTGTCAACATGTGAAGAATTCAAAAGTTCTGGATGTATTGGCGAGCGAAGCGAGTGAGAAAACTTTTGCATTCCGCCTCGGATAGGTTGATTTTTTTTGATGCTGATTAACTTCGGGTCACCATGACCGGGTTATTATTTTCTCGTCGTGCCGTCCATGTCCGCGTTATTATTTTCACGTCATTGGCGCCGGGTTAATAGTTGTCGGAGATTTCAGGGGGTTGAACCATAACCCCCACCCCCCCCTGCCTACGGCCCTGCCCCTAAGATAGTAAGATTTTTCAAGTTTTAATATGAAGAGAACGCAAGAGCGAGCGAAGCGAGCCGGACACCTTTTTATTTTATTTAAATCAATGACTTCAGAAACATGATCACGGCCAACCTAAGCCCAACCCAGGCGGGGTGGTCATGACGCCCGGCCATGATCCGCCCTCCCGGATCCGCTCTTGATACTAATAGAATGCAAGAGCGAGAGAAGAGAGCTCAAAATTGAAGCAGCCCGCCGTGTATATGGTTCTATTTGTTCATTCATAAAGAGATGAGAATAAAATTAATTCAGGTGCATAAGCGAGCGAAGCGAACGCGAAAATTTTAGAGTTCTGCCTCGAAAAAGGTTAGTTTCTCTTGTTGAACGATTAAGCAGGAAATTAGGTAATAATTTATATCCCAAAAAGCTATTTTAAGAAGGTTTATCAATTTGGCGTGTATGATTTTGGGGGGGATCATGACCCCTGTGACCCCCCAGGGACCGCGCCTGTACAGGCGTGATATTATGTTATGCAGTTCAGTTCGCGGATCCACGTCGCGGCCAAAGGTAAAGATTGACTGACGATCTGGGCTGGTGAAGGGCGGAAGAATTCTCTGGATGTGAGGAGTACAGAACCAGTCGTTGGGCAATGTTCGACCTTAGGCTTATGTACAGAAAAAACTCACGTTGAATGTTGAGTGTATCAGTTTACACCCGGTTTTGGAGTGAAAATTTGTCAAGGTGAAGAGCTATAGCTTCCGGTAGCTTTAGTTTAAAGAAACACCATAAGTTTACATGGATCTTTTGGCACGTGGCTTGCGGAACTACGGCGGCCATTTTGTCTATACAATTACATAAATGTTTACTAAACAGTGCTGTTCTATGAATACCATTCAACTGCCAAAAAACCCATGCAGCACTGTAATGATATTTTTTTTTAAACAAGATTTTTTTAGTAAAATAGGTTTATCTATCAACATTGAACACGCGTATACAAAGTTTTGTGTCCGTGCTATTAACCATTCAAGAATTCTCTCGTGAGGAGGCGATCCTGGCTGCAGGAATAGTCATGTTTGTCATAAAAATGTATTGTCACCAGAACCAAGGGTGTGTGAAAAATTTCAGGTCAATCGGTTGGGGGGAACAGGTTTGAAATTCAGTTACTAGATTTGACCAATACATACTAACAAATTAACAAAGCAAGTGAAATAAAAGCTTATAATAATATGAGTTTGACAAATCCTCACCTTCAAATCCTCAATTCATAATTCGACAACTCCTGGACATGGTTAATACCATTATTATTTACACTACAAATGGGATATTTACCATGTTTACTGTTCCCGTTTCTAGTGTAAATAATAATGTTAGTGACCATGATAGTTTAAAATATTATATGGTTAATACCGATCTCACGTTGGACTGGGACTTGTAATTGCTACACTTGTTAGAAAATAATTCATAGATATTTTAAGTAATTGTTATGGTATCCTCTTGATCTTATATCTTCTAGTGATTCAAAATAGGTAATTAGTTTGGTTTTTGTATTTTTTTTATATGTTTTGTATTGCGGATTTAATAAAATATTTTTACAAAGCTTGCGGGTTTCATTTGCGACACCTACAATCCTTGTGCTTCTGTCCTGCGCGTTCTGTACCTGACTGATACTCAATTATTTCTGATCGGGAAAACCCGAACAACTTTGTCCGGCCTGGAAATCGAACCCATGCTCATGCTTACCTATTAGTTGTGCTTGTAACCTCTAGTTGGATCCAAGAGGCATTTAAAGCAAAAACAACAACTACAAGACTCACGTGCAGCACACGTCAAGGTCCCACCAAACCCGTCCGTTTGGAGGGACCCAAGTCGAGTGGAGTTGGGCAGGACACCTAACAAGGCGCGGTGATGACAGCTGGAGCAAAGCTGTGACCGAATGACGGCTAAGGACTGGGAAAAGAAATGTGTGTCGTCCGGCGACGAGATGGGCAGGCGACAATGTTACCATCAAAGACAAAGATATGCATATATATTCGCAGAATATGGTAGGTAAAAGGTTGGTACAACAATTAAGCTCTAGACATATCCGCCGTTAAAAATATTAACTAAGGATTCAAGAATAATACTCAACACAGTTTCGTATGAGTATTACCGATTCACGGTGGAAAAGTCTGGAAAGAGAGCCCTATACTCAGAAGTGGAAAATTAAAAGTGAATTCAAACTGTGGATGATGATGATGATAATCCAAACAACACCCGAAACAATCCACAGAGCACAACACATCAAGCTACCCGAAACTGTCAAATTTTCCCAATCAACCTTGAACCTCATGCTTTAGCGATAAAGTTGAAAATCTATTAAAGAAATTTGACAGATTACCTCCCGGGCAACTATCAAGTTTGTAGCACAAAAAATGAAGAACTTTAATACAAACTTGCGAGAGCCCTTAGACCTCCGTTAGTTAGTTATCCGGCCCTGTCACAAAATCCGTTCTTAGTAAACTAATAATAGTTAGTAGACGTTTACTAAGAACGGTTTTTATGACAGGACCGGATAACTACCCCCCGGCCAAATTTCAAGTTTGTAGCACAAAATGAAGGACTTTCATACAAACTTGCGAAAGCCCTTAGCCCTCCTTAATCCGGCCCTGTGGCAAAATCCTTTCTTGGCAATAGTCTATTAACTACCTCTCTGCCAAATTTTAAGTTTGTAGCACAAAAAATTAAGGACTTTCATACAAACTAGCGAGAGATCATAGACCTCTTTTATCCGCCCCTGTTGCAAAATTCGTTCTTAGCGAACGTCTGCTAACTATAAACTACCTCCCTGCCAAATTTCAAGTTTGTAGCACAAAAAATGACGGACTTTCATACAAACTAGCGAGAGCTCATAGACCTCTTTTATCCGCCCCTGTTGCAAAATTCGTTCTTAGCGAACGTCTGCTAACTATAAACTACCTCCGTGCCAAATTTCAATTTAGTAGCACAAAAAATGAAGGACTTTCGTACAAACTTGCGAGAGCCCTTAGACCTCCTTACTCCGGCCCTGTCGCAAAATTCGTTCTTAACGGACGTCTACTAAATATAAACTACCTCCCTGCCAAATTTCATCTTTATACTTCAAGCGGTTTTCGATATTACGTGATGAGTGAGTGAGTGATCTTTCGCTTTTATATATTTAGAAGAAGAAAATAGAAGATAGATGGTGATATCGCACGCACATCGGCAACAAGAGAGTCAAAACACAGAAAAATACGAAATTGAGATAAGTATGCCAAATGTTAGTAGATAAATATCACATGGATATTCTATGTTTTAGTGAAACTTGGTTTAAACCAGATAGGATGTTGTTTAATGTAAATAATTTTTCAGTTGCCAGCGCGTACAACAGATCCACAGTGGGTTGTGGTACCCTGATACTTTGTTGTTAGCTGTCTCAGATATAAAGAAAGGAAGGATATCACTGCTTACTCTGTTGATCGCTTATGTGAGGAAGCATGTCCAGCGGCTTCCCTGGTAGCTCATAAACGGCATAAATATGTGGATGTCTCTAACTATTCTCAATCTAATTTTTTCTCTTCTTTCGAATCAGATTTTTTTTTACCACTATTTTCAAAACATTTATACATCTTTTGCTCCGAATAGTTACAGCACTGATAATAATATTTGTGTGAGATCTGAATTTAATTTGGTGATGGAGACAGAAGGTAGTTGCAAGAGGTCATCAATAGTTTATAGCAGCTATACCGTGTTTGGGCTCATTGCATGCACTTTGATGAAAACATTAGACCTAGTTGAAGTGTAACTGTCATCGAAGGTCTGACAATGGAGACGAAAGGTAGTTGGAAGAGGTCCTCTACAGTTTACAGCAGTTATGTCGTATTTGACCTCAGTACAGGCACCTTGATGAGTACTTTAGACCTAAGTGTAGTATGAGTGTCATCGATGATCTGACGATGGAGATGGAAGGCAGTTGTACGAGGTCCTCAGCAGTTTACAGCAGCTATATCGTGTTTGGGCTCATTTCATGCACCTTGATGAGAACAGTCGACCTAGGTGGGTTAATGGTTATCATCGATCGTGTCTGAAGATGAAGTTGTAGGGCTGTCGAGGGAAGCCTTTATTTGGACAAACGCAATAAGAATATTTTAGTAGAGAAATTAAATTGTTACCAACCTGAAAATTTAAACAAATATATACAACATTAGTTTTAGTATATGCGAAACCTGGAACACGTGTCGAGTAGTTTATGTAAAGAATCTATATACAAAATTTCAAAACTGTATCATGAAAAATCACAAAGTTATAAGCTTATTCTGTTACCTGGTTGTCCGCACAAAAGCGTGGTCACCACGAAACGCGCCCGCGCGTGGGCTTCCAGCGTCGTCTTGAGCTCATTGATCAACATAATTTGGCAGTAGGTACCCAAATTACTGCGATAGGTACTTAATGTCGCTCGGTGTCCAACTTGTAACTTTTTTTAAATATTTTTGGGACAAAATATAACATAGTTTAAAAATTATTGGAATCGATTCAGTTACTTATTCTGAACAAACTATATTCAGGTTTCGCATATACTAAAAATAATGTTGTACATTCAGGGTAGAGTAAGTAAAACTCTATGTTTCTGCATTTGATAGCTTATTTGTTTCTAATATGAAGATATTCAATATTACCTGGTAAAATTTAAAAAGCAACAATAATTATCATATACTAATAAAAGTGTTTAATTTCATGAAATCTTTGACAATTTTGTCGAAAAAAGTGACACGTTAGAGGAACTTAAAAATAAAAAATTAATATAAAATGAAAAAATATCTTAAGATTTTAATTTCCATTAAAATATAATAGAGCATTAAGTGTTCTTAAATATATCTGAAGTTCTCCGATGTGCTCTCTCGGAAAAAAAAAATATAAATATTAGTTAAAAAAAAAGATAATCGTGATTTCCCAAAAACTACATTTATTGTGTTGTGGCACACTCTCGTTGCTGGTGTACGATATAATTCAAGTTATTTTGTAGTTTTTTTTCTTGTCAATGTTTCCATCGGAGTTTTTCGGTGAATCGACCAACGAAATCGGCAAGCATTGCTGCTGACCATTTTCCATTGTAGCGTCTTTCAATGCGCATAATATCCTGATGAAACCTTTCACCATGCTCATCTGATACGGCACCGAGGTTTTCTGTAAAGAAATCTTCGTGCGTAGTTGACGACAAGTTTTTAACCACAGTTGTACCGACAAGTTGTAAAGTCACAGCGAATACTGTGCAAGACATCTACTTCCATAAAAATCACTTTCGGCACTTTCCTTATTTCTCTTACGACTCGCTAAAACCTATTTTGTATGTATTATACACTGTTTATAATGTTTAAGCATACAACGAACTCAAAAAAAAAAACACAATCTAGACGTTATAGAAAAATCAGTTATAGAGCAATTTAAAGATTCAAATTGAACTAAAAACTGCATTTATTATTGTATTTTTGTGAAATTTGGTATATAAATGTAATTTATAGTATTCTTGATTATGTTGAAAGATAAATTTAAAATATATGTATATTTTCTGATATATTGTTCATACAACATTTTAGTGCGGAGTACAGGCCGCGCCAGTTGTCGTATCTCATACTTACAACATTATACTGCGGAGTTTATATTTCGTAAGTTGTTGTATATAATAGTTACAACAATATACATTGAAAAATATAAGTCTGATTCCACTATATGTGGCCATAACAATTGATATCGGTTAAAAAATTAGGTTTGTATTATTGTATGTAAACAAATATTAGGTTAAAAATAAAAAGACATAATATTATCAAGGATCATTATCCTCATCATCATTTTAGCCGAAAGGTGTCCACTGCTGGACATAGGCCTCCCCCAAGTGTCGCCACAATGACTGGCCCCGTGCGACTCGCATCAAGGATAAATTTCTTTAATGTTTTAATGGGAACAACACAAATTTTCTTAAATTATTTGAAATGTATGTAGATTTCAAATAATTTAAGAAAATTTAACACTCGATCCAAATATAATTTGTTTGACCTTTCCCTCGTATAATGTGACTCAACTGGCTGCAAGCTCTTGATGTGATCACACACACTGGTTATAACAGAATCTGTTATTGTTTAGAGGATGGTTTGAAAGTCTTCCTCTTTGATCTGGGACTAGTACTCCCGTTGTCATCTCCATCTTTTCTAGAACCTTATAAATAACCTGATCATTGACAAAGTGATTAAAAAAGTTTTTATGCACACATCCACATAATTAATATTATCTTTGCCATGAGCAACTGGTTTTTAGTATTTTAACGTATACTTACGTCTTGAAACTGTATCAGTATAGACTACGTTTATTTTGCTTTTTTATTAAGTTAGCCACATACATCTATTGCTTTTCTCGATCGCCAAAGCTCCAAAAACTCTGAAAAATTTCTTTCTTTGTTCTTAGCTTCATTTGTCAAAGCACATCTTGCGGCAGCGACATGGTGGGCCCATCTTTCTACTTGCTTGTAGTTTACCTTTTCTGGACATATATTATTTTCCCAAATTACGTAAACACTTTCTCTTATTATCTAACCATTCTTTAAAATGTGTTTTTCTTACATTACATTTATCTTTCCTTGTTGGACAACGGCGGTCGCTTGTGGTGGGACTATTATTCGAAATATCCGAAAGTGGACTATTGTTCATGGTTTTATACGTCGAACAGCTAGAAATAAATGCTGGTGAGGGTTGAGGTGAAATATCGAACGCTGATAAATTTTCTTTTTGTATGTAATATGGGCAGAAATCATTATCACAGTCGTAGTCCAAGTGATTGATACTACAAGAAGGAGAAGGGTGCGGTATCTCAAGATTTGCTGTATCAGATGTTTCCATGTATTATATTTGCCAACTCATTAATTTCCGATTCATCAAAACTTATTGGAAATGGTGACTCTGAAACAGTATCTTTTTTTTTTCTGTATGGGCTTACTCTCGACCTCAATCTAGTCCTGAGGACAGAGATGAGGTCGACGATGGAACGAGCTAACCCAAAAGAAGCCTATTAACTCGCGATTTAAATAGATTGGGGTCATATGAACTTGGAAACACCGACGCAGGCAGGGAATTCCACTCCTTGGCTGTGCGCATAATAAATGATGTAGCAAAGCGCTTCGTGCGAATGCGTGGAACATCGACAAGGTATGGGTGATAACCTGCAGTACGTCTGGACTCCCGATGGAAGAAAGGAGATGGTGGAATGAGTTCGTGGAGTTCTTGAGCACACTCATCTAGTAACGTTTTAATTTGATTGCATCCCGCGTAAGTCCTGAACCCGTGGGAATTTCGGGAAATCCTTTCTTCTCGGTTGCCTATATCGTATAAAGAACACATACACCTTTTATCTCTCCAGCAGTGCTATTTTCTAAGGATACAGCCTTGTGTGCAGCGCTGCCCCAGCATCTAAACCACAGTTTGGTATTCACTAAGCTACTGACAGCGACGTGTCGAAAAATCGCGACACTATTTCAAGGCTGTCTCGACGACGAGCTCCTCGTAGCGTAGAAATTGTGTTTTAGAGAATAGTATAGCTCGACCAGCTGTTTAGACTCTACTTTGATAGATTATTAAGTCAGTCAGCCAGTGCAAAGCCTTTTATATATTGCTTATAAGACGCAAATTAAGAAAAGACTTTTGACATACATCATTGAATTTAAGTTTACAAAAAAAGTAATAGCAAAGTAAAATAAAGCATACAACAAAGTTTTGGATAACAACATCCGAAGTAAAATGTTGTGTCTATTACATACAACAATATTTTTATTTTAAAGTAAACGTAAAATGTTATATGTATAACATACAACATTTTTAATGAACGTTCAACGACGTTTACTGTTGTAAGTAATCTATACAACATTTTAAGTTGGTATCACCACAAAAAAGCAACATTAACCGTATGAATGCTCATAAAATATTACAAAAAGAAACATATCTGTGATATTTCGGGAATTTGAATCACGAAAACTGTTTAGTTGTATTTCATCTAAACATTGTTATTTTCAGTCGATGTCTTGGAGTTGCTATTTTGTGTACTCGAATTATTGACCATATCACATAGTCTACGTCCTCTTGTTATTATACCAGTAAGATTCATTGTTATATATTTGAAATAATTCAATTACGTAACTTACTTTTGAGAAAACTTAAACGCTTCCTACGTGCGTGCGGCCTGTTCAAAGTCTAGCGTGATCTGTTGCATGTGACCAATACGAGACGCGAGCGCGTGATTCTCTCCGTCCCGCTCCCCGCGTAATCCGTTGCAAAGGCACTTGCACTGCACAGCCCTCAAATAATTGGTTTATGCCTTCCTCATCCCAGATGCAAACACCACCACCCCTCCCGCTCGTGCTCAGTCCGCCTTCGGCTCTAGGACCATCCCCGCCAGCCCCTGCAGCGCCCACTACTCCGAGGCGAAGGTGGCCACCTGCCCCCCGCGCGTCTGCTACTTCTCCATCTGCCAGGCGGCGTCTGCGGTTGAGGTCGCCAGCGAAACCGCAGTGTGCTGCCTCTTCCAACCGCCCTCGTTTGCGCGCCCGCCGTAGTCAGGCACCGACCCCCTTCGAGAGAGCGGCAGGCGAATTTACGATCGTGGAATTACGACGCCTGGAGCTGGAGGAAACCCGGACTAGACTACAACACGAGCGCGACTTGCGAGCGTTGGAGGTTGAGCACGAACGGAACCAAGTTTTTAGGTCATTAGTAGACGTCGCTCAAGCTTGTCTTGACTATTATCGCAGTAGGGACAACACAGAACCGCTGAACACTGAGTAGTTCAGCGATTGTGTCGTCCCTATTGCTATAGTAATCAGAGGTTTTTAAGTATTTATGTGTGAAGCCTTAGGCGTTCTGCATCTCAGACTTTTGCGAGCATCCCAAGTTTGTTTTAACATAATGTGAACCCTTTGAGCGAAAGAAGTGACTTCGTTAAATTACCTAATATGTTGCCTCTTTTACTGCTCAATTTTAAGACTGCAAGAAAAGACTGTATGACAATGTTATTCAACTGTAACTGTGAGACTGATTCTCGATTTTGCGTTTTTAAGTTTTGCTAATATTTACATAAGGTAATAGTAAAAAGAAGCCTTTCTGACCCGTATAACACCAAAGTTGTTCACCTAGGTGTTCCACGGCTAACTTTCTGTACACCTTTTTTTTTTTTTTTTTGTGTGGGAAATCATCAAATGACAAACCCATCCATGTTCCTACTTTGCCCTTTGTGTTCCAGGGCCGCGGTATCTCTTTCGAACAGTCCCGCAGCCCGTACCCCTGGTTCATCTGTTTATAGACAGTGTGTCACACACATTGGCATTTATTATAGAGTTTTATCTCAGTAAACGTTAAAAGAGATTTATTATCCATTAGATCCAGCTTGCATGTTGGATTATGGCCTATTGAGGTGAGGCTTGTTTTGTGCCCAGCAGTAGACGTATAAAGGCTGATTAATATAATTATTATGTTTAGAGAGATACAAATTATATAAGGTTAAAATTTTATGGAGTTTATCAAGTGACTTAATAAGAATATTAAAATATTTAATAGTAATTTTATTTATTTACCTATATTACATCCTACTAACTAAGCGATTGCGCATAGCCCTGCCTCGGACTAACTCGTTTTGGTTATCATTGGTGGAGGTGCTATGTTGTACAGCATGATCTTCACTACCTTCTAGACCCCCGGCTGGCATATTACTTGGAGGTGGTATTATAGCATCTAATGCAATGCTGTGCAGCACACAACATGCATTAGTGATTTTGCTAGCTGTCAGGGTGATAGTGAAGAACTCTGTGTCATACACCTCCAACGAGCCTTAAGTAATCCGATACAGCGCTCAATGCGAGACCTGGCTTGGACATGACGTCGTGTGTACACCTCGTCCTGGGATCCTGGTTCAACATTTAATATAGGCGTCATCAACCAGGGCCGCTGTGGATAGCCAGAATCTTCCAAAAAAAAAGGAAATATATTTTTGTTAATAGACTACTCCAGTTCTAATAAAGAATTGTATAATCGTTGTTTATTTGTAGACATGATATTTGTAGTCATACTCACTTAAATATAGTTCAAATACTACTTGGAGTATAGGGCCATTTCAGGTGTCTCACTATTTACAATATAAGGAACAACTTACCTAATAACCAAACGTGTTCACCACTTTCGTGAAGCCTTTGCATGTATGTGCCCACGTGACTCGCAGACCATATGTGGGGGTCATGTATAGCTCCACCAAATTTTGCTCCATTAACATTTTGGCGCCTCTCCCAGGTGTTCTCATTGTGTGCAGCCCACAATAAACGTAAATAATTCATTATTTATATCTCTAGCACAGCAAAAATACCTAAGAGTATGTAACCACTTTGTCCAAAAACAGCTGCTGAATGAAATCCGGCCACATTGTTTCAATAACTACAACGTTTTAACATTAATTTCGTTATCTTTTTTGGCGATCACGATCGAAGCGAAGGCGAACACTGAAAAGCGCTGCTTGTCTACGCATTTGTATATTAACACGATAATGATTCGTTACTTTATGGTTTCTTGACGAATTTATAACATTGTCTACCAACTTGCGATAACGATGTCGATTGACTACGTGACTTAACGCGGCTTATGTCAGTCTCGTTCGTTATCGTTTTTAAATTGTTACTTTGTCTAAGCCCCCTGATACGATACTTGAATCACCTTACGGCAACAATCAAACAAACGTATAAAAAACAAATACCGTATATTCCAAAAAAAGAACCTAAACAATCTACATAGATTCATATATAACACAATAAAAAAGCTTCTCTTGTTAAAAATCATTATTTCTTGATAGCCATCATAATAATATTTTTTTTACAAACAGTTTTGTAGGTATTTTTCGCCATAGCTTCGTAATTCGCATGAATTTCTTGCTCTCTGTCATACACAAACTTTGGTAATTTTGCTACCAAATGCTCTCCGTCGTCCGAAATTGTTTTCTCGGTATAAATCTCCAGAACAGCTTTCTTAGCTTCATAAGACTGTAGAATGTCCGCAGCGTGTGTCTTTGGCTCTTGCTTCTCGTCTCTTGCCTTTATATTCCCAGGGGGTAAACGAGTAGAATGACCACTACTTAATACGATTTTTTCGTCATCAGATATATTCAGTATCGCGTTTCTGTTGCGTTTTCTTATTTCACAATCTCTGAGATGAACCCTTTCTGGAGAAATCGTATTTATTAAACCGAACTGTCTCGAATCAACATTTAAAACTCCTGACCCTACTCTTAATCCTTCAAAGTTGAAGCTACTGCCTTTGCTAGCTTTAATACTGCTGTGAGCTGATAAGTTAGTGCTGTTAAGTTTGCTTGTCAAATATCTAGAATTTTGCGTGTGCACGTCCTCAAATTCTGTTGTTTTGTAATCAATTTGCATGTGGTAATCTGATTCTCTCTTCCAATCGCAAATAGTTTCTTCGTCCTTCTTGTTTGTTTGTTTGCTAGCGCAGCAACACCCTCGCACTTCGCCTATTCTTGAAGCTAGCTTTAATCTCGCGGCTACTGTGCTGCACATGCATCCTCCTCGCTTGGTCGAATCCACATTATCAGACGATACAACGTAGACACTGCAGACACTGTTACTGCAATCACTATTGTTCTCTGCAGAGGGGTACACCACTTGCCTATTGATTTCTGCATCTGAAAGCACTGCTTTACTCTCCAATTTGTAGTAGTTATGCATACTGTCAGTATCTCTAAAATAGTTTGGTTTCAATGAAGCGTAAGTTACGTCTTTAGCCAAGTCGTTTGTCGGTACTTTTAGTTTAGTATCGTCATTAACACTGCTATCAGAAGTCAATTTTACTTTGAGCATATCTCGAAGTTTCCTCATTCGAGTTTTGTTCTTGAATTTAGTATCGTGTACTTTTTCCATGACTTGTTTTAATATTTCTTTCTTTTCTTCCTTAGTTTGTGGTTTGACGATGACGTCTAAAGAATGAGACTTCCTTATTTCTGGTAGCGTGTCTGGTTCGTCTGTATCAGAAGTGGACATAAATGTATCGAATTTTTTATCTTGTTTTCTCTCCGTATCTGTCTCGGTATCATACTTTGGATGATCGACTTGTCTATCTGTGTCCGTTTCTTCCGTGTCGTATTTAATTGGTTTTTCTGTGTCTGTGTCCTCATTATATTCATACTTGTGATCTGTCACTTGTGTGTCAGTTTCCTCTGCGTTCTCCTGAATTTCTTTAGTATTACTGTATCTTAGACTTGGAAATGACTTGGCATCGGTATCTTCACTTTTTTCGTCTTCCGTCGTTATGCATCTACAAACGGAAGCTTCGGAAGAGCCTATTAAAATTCCCCTTTTTGTTGGTTCGTTAATAATTTTGATGCTATGATCGGTTTTGTAATTGTGCATGGTTGTTGCGTCCATCCTAGTGTTTTCAACTGAAGATGTAAGATCTACAGTAGCTCTATGGACAGAAAAAACATGATCATCGTGGAAAACGTCACTGTAGCCAGTGGAAACTGTGTGGAGCTTAGCAGATATCTTCTTAGAAAAATCATAGTAGTCGTCTTGTTTTACATTTATGGACTTTTTCTTTCCCGATTTAGATTTAAAATTCTTTATTACTATGCGAATATTAATATCGTTCTTTTGATCTGAATGCTCAGCAGAACTTTCGTCTTCATTTTTCACTACATAAACTTCTGGAGTCGTTATTTTGATAGGTTCCTTGCGCTCTATATTCTCTAGGTCTTTGTCACCATCATTTGCTATATTGATTTCTGTAGTTTTTTCTCCATGTGTGACTTTGAGTTTAAACTGAATTTCTATTAGATTTGCTATACTAGTATCGCTTGCGACCTCCTCAATTTCTTTTCTTGTTTCTTTATGTGTTCCATTATCTTGTGTAGAATCATTTGTGGTTACTCTGTGAACTTCTGATGCCTTGTACATTTCACCCAATAAAGAAGGCTGCCTCTGTTTACTACCGTCTGTATGTTGCAGACTGTAATCTTTTCTCTCAAATAAAGTCATACCATCTTCATCTTGCACTTTAATATTAAGGCCTTCTCTTATCTCTCCTGTACTAGCTGTTTGTTTTTTCAGTCGTATAGTTATTTTTTCTTTAGAATTAAAACTTATGCTGCCGTCACGTTGTCCGTTCTCCCAGGCTAAGCAATCTTTAGAGCACGTTGACTTTTTAGGTGCAGGCATCATTTTGAGAAAGATACCGGATACTTTTGGTTTGCTTTTGCTTGGGATTGGAGGTGGGCATGGGACGGGCAGTGGTTCCGCGGGAGGTGATAGACAGGGGTGACGCGGCGGGGAACACTGCATTCCAAGTATCTTAGACAAACAGGGTAGCCGAGGCGACCCCCCACAATTGGGATAACTTGGGTTGCAATTTTTAACTGAGGGTACCGTTTCACATAACATTTTTGGGAACATTGGGCTATCTTTCATACATTTTCCATGTGACTCTTGACTATTTTGACAAAGCGATGTGTTCGACGGCTGATTGGACACCTGGTTTTTGGTTGGCCATGGAAATTCATCATCCAGATGACAAGGGGATGCGTGACACGTTACTGACTTCTTAATCTTAGGTTCTGGAACTATCCCCGTGCAGGGATGAATTGGGGAGTAATATAAGGGTGCGTCGGGACGGAGTACGCGATACGAAACCGATGTCAAAGACTGCTGGCACGCTAGCGATCTGCAAAATGATGATTGACAGGACTTTGGTTTGCATGAAGGTGAACTTGGGCATGTAGTGTTCGACTTTTGCTTTTTCTTGAAGAGTTTGTAAAGCTTACTTGATGACTTTTGGCAAGGTGGGGGACTTGATGGGCATAGATCAAGGTCAGTGAAGCACTGTGGAGGTGCTGTGCGGCAAGACGGTGGAGCTGTCGGAGGATTTTTGGTTTTTTGATTACCGCAAGGAGGAAATGGAGGACATTGTTTCTTGTTCATAGGTGGCATACGTGGTGGTGGAGGTCCGCAGGGACACGACGGTTTTTGGGGAGGACACGGTAGTGGTGATGACAGACAAGTCCCCTTGCGAGGAGAAGGAGGAGATTGTGGCGTACAGGCGCATGGTTTTGGAGGGGTTGGTGGGGTTGGCCAACGTAGGTTAGATTTACAAGGAACTGTAGGCGATGGGTTAAGAGGAGGTTTGCAAGGCGACGTGTGGGGATATGTGGGTAGTGGCGACGAGGTTGAATAGCAAGGCGGCGTGTGGGCATATGTGGGTAGTGGCGACGGGATGGAATAGCAAGGTGGCGAAGGGTAATGTGGCGGAGGGCAACAAGACGGCTGTGGGATCACTGTCGAGTGCTTGCTACAAAACTCTTTCCTTTTACACACGTCACAACCGTTTGCCCCTTTGAATGCCAGCATACTCTCGGGCACCGCAGAAGCTAACTGCTTTGCTATCTCATGGTTCATGTTGTCGCAGTCTTGTGGCAGCTTTTCGCAAGAATGTTTAGACGACGCGCAAGGCGGCTTCTTTATATGCTCACACGAACCCCTGCAAGGAGCACGCGGGATCTCACAAGACGACTGTGGGATCACTGTCGCGTGCTTGCTACAAAACTCTTTCCTTTTACATACGTCACAACCATCTGTCGCTTTTAATGCCAGGATACTCTCGGGCACCGAAGAGGCTAACTGCTTTACTATCACATTGTTCACAGTGTCGCAGTCTTGTGGCAGCTTTTTGCAAGCCTGTTTAGACGATGCGCAAGCCTGTTTAGACGATGCGCAAGCCTGTTTAGACGATGCGCAAGGCTGCTTCTTCATATGCTCACACGAACCCCTGCAAGGAGCACGCGGGATCTCACAAGACGGCTGTGAGATCACTTTCGCCTGCTTGCTACAAACCTCTTTCCTATTACATACGTCACAACCGTTTGTCCCTTTGAATGCCATGATACTCTCGGGCATCGAAGAGGCTAACTTCTTTGCTATCACAATTTTCATAGTGTCGCAGTCTTGTGGCAGCTTTTCGCAAGACTGTTTAGACGACGCGCAAGGCGGCTTCTTCATATGCTCACACGAACCCCTGCAAGGAGCACGCGGGATCTCACAAGACGGCTGTGGGATCACTATCGCCTGCTTGCCACAAACCTCTTTCCTTTTACATACGTCACAACCCTCTGTCGCTTTGAATGCCAATATACTCTCGGGCACCGAAGAGGCTAACTGCTTTACTATCACATTGTTCACAGTGTCGCAGTCTTGTGGCAGCTTTTTGCAAGCCTGTTTAGACGATGCGCAAGCCTGTTTAGACGATGCGCAAGGCTGTTTAGACGATGCGCAAGGCGGCTTCTTCATATGCTCACACGAACCCCTGCAAGGAGCACGCGGGATCTCACAAGACGGCTGTGAGATCACTGTCGCCTGCTTGCTACAAACCTCTTTCTTATTACATACGTCACAACCATTTGTCCCTTTGAATGCCAGGATACTCTCGGGCATCGAAGAGGCTAACTTCTTTGCTATCACATTTTTCCTAGTGTCACAGTCTTGTGGCAGCTTTTCGCAAGACTGTTTAGACGACGCGCAAGGCGGCTTCTTCATATGCTCACACGAACCCCTGCAAGGAGCACGCGGGATCTCACAAGACGGCTGTGAGATCACTGTCGCCTGCTTGCCACAAACCTCTTTCCTATTACATACGTCACAACCGTCTGTCGCTTTGAATGCCAATATACTCTCGGGCACCGAAGAGGCTAACTGCTTTACTATCACATTGTTCATAGTGTCGCACTCTTGTGGCAGCTTTTTGCAAGCCTGTTTAGACGATGCGCAAGGCGGCTTCTTCATATGCTCACACGTACCCCTGCAAGGAGCACGCGGGATCTCACAAGGCTGCTGTGGGATCACTGTCGCGTGCTTGCTACAAAACTCTTTCCTTTTACATACGTCACAACCGTTTGTCCCATTGTTCATAGTGTTGCAGTCGTGTGGCAGCTTTTCGTAAGACTGTTTAGACGACACGCAAGGAGGCTTCTTCTTATGATCACACTGATCCCTGCAAGGAGCACGCGGGGTCTCACAAGACGGCTGTGGAATCACTGTCACCTGCTTGCTACTAAACTCTTTCCTTATACATATGTCACAATCACAACCGTCTGTCGCTTTGAATGCCAATATACTCTCGGGCACCGAAGAGGCTAACTGCTTTACTATCATAGTGTCGCAGTCTTGTGGCAGCTTTTTGCAAGACTGTTTAGACGACGCGCAAGGCGGCTTCTTCATATGCTCACACGAACTCCTGCAAGGAGAACGCGGGATCTCACAAGGATGCTGTGGAATCACTATCGAATGCTTGCTACAAAACTCTTTCCTTTTACATACGTCACAACCGTTTGTCCCATTGTTCATAGTGTCGCAGTCTTGTGGCAGCTTTTCGCAAGACTGTTTAGTCGACGCGCAAGGTGGCTTCTTCATATGCTCACACGGACTCCTACAAGGAGCACGCGCGATTTCACAAGACGACTGTGGGATCACTTTCGCCTGCTTGCCACAAACCTCTTTCCTATTACATACGTCACAACCGTTTGTCCCTTTGAATACCAGGATACTCTCGGGCACCGAAGAGGCTAACTGCTTTACTATCACATTAGTGTCGCAGTCTTGTGGCAGCTTTTTGCAAGCCTGTTTAGACGATGCGCAAGCCTGTTTAGACGATGCGCAAGCCTGTTTAGATGATGCGCAAGGCGGCTTCTTCATATGCTCACACGAACCCCTGCAAGGAGCTCGCGGGGTCTCACAAGACGGCTGTGGGATCACTATCGAATGCTTGCTACAAAACTCTTTCCTTTTACATACGTCACAACCGTTTGTCCCATTGTTCATAGTGTCGCAGTCTTGTGGCAGCGTTTCGCAAGACTGTTTAGACGACGCGCAAGGCGGCTTCTTCATATGCTCACACGTATTCCTGCAAGGAGCACGCGGGGTCTCACAAGACGGTTGTGGTATCACTTTCGCCTGCTTGCCACAAACCTCTTTCCTTTTACATACGTCACAACCGTTTGTCCCTTTGAATACCAGGATACTCTCGGGCATCGAAGAGGCTAACTGCTTTACTATCACATTGTTCATAGTGTCACAGTCTTTTGGCAGCTTTTCGCAAGAACGTTTAGGCGACGTGCTAGATGGCTTCTTCATATGCTCACACGGATTCTTGCAAGGAGCAGGCGGGATCTCACAAGGCGGCTTTGGGTCCATTGTCGCGTGCTTGCTACAAAATTCTTTCCTTTTACATACGTCACAACCGTTTGTCCCTTTGAATGCCAGGATACTCTCGGGCACAGAGGCTAACTGCTTTGCTGTATCATTGTTTATAGTGTCGTAGTCAGGTAGAGACACATGCTTCTTGTAAGGGCGTTTTTTTGTGTTAGGTTGCTCTTTTGACTTGCCACGAGACTTCTTTAGAGATTCCTCATCGCTCTCACTCTCAAAACATGGCGCGCGTGGTGGCTTTGCCCAGTCCGTATTACACGACAACCATTTGCTTCTATTAGAGGTTGCGTATATCTTTCTTCTTTTAAAAACTTCGATAGAATCCTTGGGTAATACTCTTTTGCAACTGTCGATTTTTTTTTCTTTTGTCTTATTTTTCTTTTTGTTTCCCTTTTCAGGAAAATCACTGACATTTTGTGGTTTATATTGTAAGTTAAATGACGACGCGTCGCAAGAAGAGATGATGGTCGCCGTATGGAAATCTTCAAAAATGTTGGGACAGGATTTTGTTATATCCCCCTGATTTTGAAAGCTAGATCTGGAGTGTTCTGAGCAGCACTTGAGCTGTGAATCGCTGGCGCACCAGGAGAATAAGTCGATGCCTAGAGGCGTCCAGTGGCGATAGTAATCTTGCAAATAACTCTCTTCGAATTCGCATTGCTTCGTGTTGGGCCTAAGAAGATTGTGTTCTGACTCTTCGTCAGAAAAATCATCTTGGATTGTTAAGCTGCAATTCAAAAAAAAAACTTGGAATTTTAATATTCGTCCCACAAAATAGCCTAAGGTGGGCTTGTTAAGCTAAACGCACATAACAGCCGAGTCGGTCTGCCAATAGGTCGGAGTGCGTAAGAAAAGTAAGAAAGTGATGAAAGAGGAATTTTGCAAAGTAGGGCCCGCTCTATTATGCCTCATGAGCCTTCAAAAATCAATGTGGACGGCATTAAATCCACGGTGAACGAATCACGAGAACTGACATGAAATGTATGGAGACAACTCTGATTGAAATATACTTACATTGGTTTCCGTATTTGGCTGAGGTCTCTGTGTGTGATGATACCAACTCCAACGACATCACACTTCCTCGGTATGAACACGTGGCTGCCTTGTACCACCACGTCTCGACTCGTTGGCTTACTCGGCGTCTCCAAGACTTTGGAAACACACTTCGTACTCTCCTTCACACTAACAGTCACTTTTATCTTATTCTGTTTATGATCTCCTACGCTGATGTTACGAGTTCCTTTATCCTTCTTCAAGTCACTGCCAGTTTCATACTCTACAATTTTAAAAACCTCCTCGTCACTAGATTGGTTTGCAGGAAGTTTAGTGACTTCATCGTTACTAGAATCCATGAAAAACCCTTTCGGTATGTCGATCCTTAGATATTCTGAACTTTCTTCCTTGTAAAGCTTTTTGAAGTTTTCCGAATGTAATACAACCTCTATTTTATGTGAAAATGCTTTTGATTTGTCTATAAACCACTTTTGATCTGAGATTCTAACTTCCATGTTATCTTTTGTGTCTTCGTCTGATTTACATGTAAGCTGTTTCTGTATTTGCTTCACTGGAAGCAACATCGGTCTGTCTGTAAACGTTTTTGGGATCATCCAGGCTTCTATATTTTGTTGCATAAAATTCACATGTTGCCTTGTATGAGATCTATATGATGACTGAACAGTCACTTGACTTTTTGATCTAAAATCTGAGCTGGTATCTTTATAGATATTGTCTATCAGTTCGAAGACAGTGCTGCTGCTTGGGGCATAAGTTTTATTGTTCCATCGAACCTTGACGCTGTTCCGTGAATCTATAGTAGGTGTAATGAATTTCTTAAGCCATGATTTTCTGACCATTTCTTCGTAATCATCAGGCGTATGGTTATGGCATATCTCTGGTTCTTTACGAATATCTTCTGGTTTATAAATATTATCGCCTAGTATTTTGATGACCAGTCCATCTCTTACTTCACAAAGTCCTGCAGTAACGCCTTTCTTTGTTTTAAAAGGTTTTTTTTCCTTTTCTATCTCTTTTTCTTTGTTTTTCTTTTTATTTTTAAACAAAAAGAACCTTCTTCCTTCTTTCTTCTCATCTGGTCCTGGCTCTGGCTCTGGTTCTGGAACTGGATCTGGTTTAATAGGTGGCGGTGGTTCTTGTAGGATGGGTACAACCTCGACTTTCTGTATCTCTTCTTTCCTTGTGGGGTTATAAGAAGGCTTTGGAGTACATTGTCTGTTATTATAATTACCTTCTTCCAAGTTGAATTTTTTCCCCCATAATTTAAACATACCTTTGACGCCATGGGTTTCGCTGTCGTCATCACCTCCTTTTGAAGACCATTCAGCTCTACCTCTTTCCTTCTTGTCAGTGACAGGCCGCCTATAATGTGAAGCTCTAAGATTATGCATACTTCTGTCTCTACTGTACCTCGTTGTGAACGGGGTGTAAGGTTCCATGTTGGAGAAAGACCTTCCTTCTAAAGATGGCGGGTCAGAATTAATGGAGACGTCCTTACGGCTATGTGTACTAACTTGACTAGACTCTTTTTTGACAATAACCATCTTGGAATCATCTTTCTTAGCTAAACCTCGCCGTAGAGCTTGAAATCTTCGCCTCAATGTTGAAGTGCTCTTTAGCACAGAATTGTGTGCACTATGTTTTGACTCTTTAGACTTGGACTTGGCTGAAAAAATATTTCGGTACTCTAATTCAAGTTTGTTCTCCATTAGGTCCTCAGCTTCTAAGGACATACGGCTATTTCGTTCAATACTAGGATTCTCAAGATTATGGACATGTTGCAGCAATGAATCTGAGGATGATACTCTATCTGTTGGTTTCTCTTTTGGTATCGTAGGATGGCGTAATGAATCCGAAGATACTCCCTCTGTCGGTTTGTCTTCTGGTTTTGCAGGCTTACGTGAATCTACTGCGATCGCGTTCATCTCTTCCGGATCTTCCTGAGTCATTATTGTTGGCTGTACTATTTGTTCTACTTGTTCAATTTGTTCTATATCTGCTTCTGATTCGACTTCAATTTCAATGTCTTTTGTTATTTTCTGTTCTACTTCAGCTTCGATTTCCACGTCTCTTGTGATTAAATTTTCAACTTGTGTCGTTGTGTTTGCTATGCTTCTCAGAATAGCGCTGTTTCCTATTTCAATGTTTGTATTAAAGTTGAATTCTGTGTAGCTTGTGGATCCTGATATAGTCTGTACTATAGGGGACAGCTTCTCATTAATAACAAACCCAATATTATATTCTAATATTCCTCCGACGCACTTTGACGATGTACTTTTATTGTGTGGTTTATTTTGTTGCTTGGTTCTTTCTAAAAAAAAAATGTTTTAATTTTATAATAGGTTGTATTATTCAGGAGTAATGTGGGATGAGCGTATGCATAATTATTGGAGTCTTCCACTAATGTTATTTTGTCTTTACCGTTATATTGAAAAATTATGAATACGTAAACAGGTTGGATTGCAAATTTTAGCTCTTAGGCCCTTCGCCCAGCGCGGCATTCACATTTGCAACACGCCCCAGAAGCGATGAAGACGCGCGTCAGCATCGCTACTGCATCGATGATAACGCGATACTGTTGTGTTGACGGAGTCAATCTTATAACTGTAGTGGTCACTTTTCTCTGTATCGATGCTGAATCGCTTTTGGGTGAATATCATATCATCAAATTTTACGTGTCCACGTTGAGAACCGAGGTGTAAAATGATAGTATGTCTTTTTTTTTTTTGTAGTGAACTACGTAACTTTGTTCAATTAGGGCCACATTTTTTTTTATAAGTATTTAAATCACCAGGGAAAAAAAATCGCCTTCAAACTCAAGTTTGGTGGCTTCTCTCAGCTCCAGTTTTTGATGTAATTGCGTTCACCAGAGTAACAATTTGAGGTACAATAAAAAATAAACAATTTAGCTAGTATATACATAAGACACATTATCTAAAAACAATTAAACCATATTATAAAATCTTATTTAAAAGCACAGCACACTCGATTCAAAGTTTGTCCAAGCAAAAATCAAAATTTTGGTAGAACTTTTTCAACTTACACATGAAGTTTCGTGCGTGTGCGATCAATCGCGTTATTTATTTCGCATCTGTCAGTCGTGCGATTAGCGTCAGGTGTGTGATTAGTGCTGTGATTACCCTCAAAAAAAGTAAGTACTAGCCTTGGAAGTAAGTACTCGCCTTGGGTGGAACGGGGTACAAGAATTGTTAAATTTTTGGTGGATCGATTTACTGTTAATTTTAAAGTGTTATAATAGTAGGCTACATGCTATAGCTAATGATTTGGGTGACCCATAAATCAATGACATTAAATTTAATTTCAACTTAAAACCCTTATTTTTTAAGATTTTTTTATGACTGGTTCCAATTTTGGTGGCTTTTTTTTTTTAAATTGAAATCTAGGCACCAGTTTTTAAGTATGTACTGTATATGTATTGTTTTAAACCTAAATAGCTAGTTTTTACGTTGCCAGACAGTTTGATTAGCAAACAAATACATGTTATGTACTTGGCTGTAAGTAAGACCTATTATTCTAAGGGTGGCATACTAATGATCAAGTTTCTTATTCATATATTTTTATTTTGTTGCTTTTTATAATGCCAAAACAAACCAACGAAGAGAAGCTGCTTAAAAGCACTTCACCGTTGTCATGGGGGACTTCAACGCGAAACTGGGCAATTTGGGGTTAGAAGTCGGAACCACCGGGGTCACCAACTGGCTAGTTTTATGGAGAAGGAGGGCCTCTGTATGATAAACTCCTTCTTTAGAAAGCGTGAGCACAGGAAGTGGACTTGCCAGAGCCACGATGGTGCAACTAAATATGAGAATGACTTCATCATGTCATCATCTTTACCATCATTTCAGCCGAAAGACGTCCACTGCTGGACATAGGCCACCCCCAAGTGTCGCCACATTGAGCGGTCCCGTGCGACTCGCATCCAGCGGATCCCTGCAACCTTCACCAGGTCATCGGTCCACCTAATGGTAGGCCTTCCAACGCAACGTCTTCCGGTTCGCGGTTGCCACTCCAGAACTTTTCGGCCCCATCGGCCATCCGTTCTGCGAGCAATGTGCCCTGCCCACTGCCACTTAAGTTTGGCTATTTTTCGGGCTACGTCGGTAACCTGGATTCTCTTGCGGATTTCCTCATTTCTGATTTGATCACGCAAGGAAACTCCGAGCATAGCCCTCTCCATTGCCCTTTGGGTGACTTTAAGACTTCTGATGAGGCTCATTGTGATCAACCACGTTTCGGTCCCGTGTGTAATTACTGGCAACATACACTGGTAATAGACTTTCGTCTTGAGACACTGCGGTAAGTTGGACGAGAAGATACCACGCTGCGATTGACATCTTTCTCGAAGTTAGACCTACCTAACTGGACCGTTTGTCCCAGGTAGACATAATCGTCTACAACTTCGAGTCTCCGATCTTGATAGGAGTGGGTGTTACATAGGCATTCAACATGACTTTGGTTTTGTCCATGTTCATTTTAAGACCCACTCTTTCGGAAGCTCTACTGAGGTTGTACTGAGGTCCTCCATGGTCTCAGCCATGACCACTATATCGTTGGCAAACCGAAGGAGAGAGATGTACTCGCCATTGACGTTGATGCCTAGCGCTCTCCAGTCCAGAACCTTGAAGATATCCTCCAGTGCAGCGGTGAACAGTTTTGGAGATATGACGTCTCCCTGTCTCACACTTCGCTGAGGAAGGATAGGTTCCGAGGTCTGGTCCTGAAGTCGGACTGACATGATGGCGTTTTTGTACAAACATTTCAACACCTCGATGTACCGATAGTCGATTTGACACCGTTGGAGAGACTGCAGTACAGCCCAAGTCTCGATCGCATCGAAGGCTTTCTCATAATCCACAAACGCTAAACAGAACATGGATGGGTTTTAGTCAGTACAAGTCTGACACTCCCTTCCGCTCCGCCCAGAACGAGGGGGGGGGTCAAAAAAAAGGTTGTGAGTGGCACCAACCCAACCGGAACCATATTGTTAGTAAGATAAAGATCACTGTAATTTTGACTGCACTTAAAATAACATAGAAATCCTGGAGTTATGAGTCGAGCTACACGATAACTGACAAATGCTTGCACTGACTGGACAGGTCCACTCAAATCTATGTGGTTCTTTCTTAAAAGACCACCTCAGACACTAATCTGCATAGTCCTCATGTGAGTTGACCAAGATTATGTCATGACCTTAATAGAGACTATGACCACTGAGTTTGTTTCGTCTGTTTCTTCTTAGAGTAGTCCGGTACGAAACACCGGCTTCATCTAGTTTTTAAAAAAGACGACGTGTAAAAGTGTCTGTATAAACCTATTTGCAGAATAAACATCATTTATCATAAATGTGAAAATACTACAAGACTTACGTAGAACGTACGAAGGCAAATCAGAATTCCCGACTCCTCTGTCGTTTGTCTCTGGCAGATATATTCTTTTTACCTTCTTTCTCTGCAAAGTCTTTACACTGCCAACTCCTATATCAGTGAAGCTTCGCGAACCTTGGTAAGAGTAAATATGTTTTGGTGATCCAAAGTATCTGATCTCCTGTTTCCTTCTAGGCGCGGCCAGATACTTACAAGTGCACATCAAGTTATCCCGTTTACAATCGTATTGGCAACCAACTTCCAGGGTTTTCTCACCATATCTAGCAGGCTCGGGCAAATATACTCCGTCTCTTACTACTTTGTTGACGTAGAATTGATATTCCCTGTTTATTGCAACAATGGCGTCCGCGTTAAAATCACGTTTCGTCACATAAACAGCTTTACTCTCTTTCATTTCTTCTTATTTATCATAGTTTGGTTTTATGCGCTTGCATTTTGCTTCGCTTTGATTGCTTCGCTTTGATTCGATTATTTTAAATCTTAATTTCTTTCTGGAATAAATTTTTTATAAACTGTTACTTATTGGGTTGTGAAAGGCGGGTTCAATCGGCGGCGATCTCTCGCGTCCGGCTCTGGTTCAAGCCATGGTCCGGAGTGAGAGGGAATGGGAAGCCGTCGCCTCCTTCTGCAAAGCAGTCATGCAAGCGAAAGGGGGTCAGTAAAAATCTGACACTCCCTTCCACTCCGCCCAGAGCGGAAGGAGTCATTGGATGATTTCCCATCCGAAAAATTCACTAATCACACTGCTAAGCAAAGGCCTCCCTTATATTCCTCCAGTCGTTTCGACTTAATTTTCTTATGCTACCAATTCACTAACATTCTAAGTAGATTCAATCATAAGTCTTTTGAATAAAAAAACTTAGTTTTGCTCATTCCTGAATTATATTTCATGGGTTATCGAAGATTCCACATTCTGTTTTTAATACACACAAAATTTTGCCTTGTCCTCACAAACCAGAAAATGTGAACATTATTTGGTATCACTTTTGTTGTTTGGGGTTGAGATACTTGGGCCTTGGGGTTTCAGTGTTCATCTTTACCATTCATGCTGCCAGTCGTTTTGGCACTTTTCCCATTGACAGCGATGTGGACGAGTTTTTCGATGCCTATTGAGATTTTACCCCCCTACTTACTTACACATAATGTTTCATACTTTCAATGTAATTTGTATACTATACTAAAGCGATTTTACCTTATCATAACACCTTTAAAATTATAAAAAATAGAACTTGCGAATTTAAAATTTTTTCAAAAATTTTTTTCGTAATCTATCAGTTTGTTCGATTTTATTGACGTATGCTTTATTTATTGTTTTCGATTTGACAGTTTTTGGAGCATCCAAATTCTGAAAAGAAGAATATTTTCATAGACTTTTGAATTCTCACGAATTTCCAGTAGCTACCTCGAGCCAGGATTTGTGCCCGTTAGCCCTCTCTTTCCTTGTGCCAAGCTCCACGTTCATTTGCCAGCGTCATCCAGGATATTCTCGCGATTGCAACAATGTCGTCTGTCATTCCATTGATGCATACACATGGGACTTAAACATAACCGCCAAAATGTGGCTATACTAAAGGTGGCCGCTACCCAACCCTTTGGGGATTACGTCATCATCATCATCATCATCATCATTCATCATTTCAGCCGAAAGACGTCCACTGCTGGACATAGGCCTCCCCAAGGGGGGTTTTGCCATAATCGCCACGCTTGGTAGGCGGGTTGGCGATCGCAGTATGTTTGTTATAAAAAATCACAGAGAACGCTGCTGCCCATTCACTGGTAAGTCCCTTAGTCGCCTCTTACGACACCCACGGGAAGATATGGGATGGTGCTATTCTTTACGTCCGGACACCATACAGAACATCATTTCATTATTTCAGCCGAAAGACTGCTGGACATAGGCCTCCCTCAAGTGTCGCCACATTGGGCGGTCCCGTGCGACTGGCATCCAGCGGATCCCTGCAACCTTTGGGATTACGTGATGTGAAGTAATGATATTAATAGATTTTTGAAAAAGAGTGAGCTGTTACCACCACGTGATCTCAATGTGGGTTGAAAGATGTCACATGTCTTCAAAATTTTAGCTGTAGGATATGCTGGGTTCCTTCTGTGCCTTCTTTAGAGCAGTGGTTTTCCTCTGCCTAATTTTTTCCCAACTACTTTGGGGTCGGCTTCCAGTCTCACCGGATGCGACTACCTATCTGACCTTCACAATCCAGCTAATACTGGGTAATACGATACCCCTCGGTTGTTGTGGTTGTCAGACTTTCGGGCCACTGACTAGCATTAATGACTGTCAATGATCTACAAATGACAGCCCGGACAACGGCTTTCCGAGGCACGGATGAAAACCCGGTATGTAAGGAGTCCACGGACCAACTTAGGCAAGCGCGGCTTAACCTGAAGATTGACCCAAGCGGCTGTTATTATTTAGCCACGAGCTTTAGAGCAGGGGTGATGTAATAAATTAAACAAACGACCTTAAAATCGTAGTTGGGGGCCATTCCATTACCCCTAGCGAGGGGTGACCTAGCGGTAGCGGCCACCCACCACTATTCTGTGTATAGAAGAAACACTATGTAAACCTGCTTTCAACTCTTCGGATACCGATAAACGCAAAGTAGACCATAGACAGAAATATTCTCCTGTCATATTCAAACATATTTTTTGACATTAGCCTTAGATTTTTTTTATCGCGTTTTAGATTGTATTTTGTACTGTTTTTTTCGTTATGAATTTGTTTAAGATCTGCTGGAACAAATGATGAAAATGGAAAAAATCAGTCGTACCTGTTGAGTAAGTTTTCTGTAGATAATCGCCTACTTTAAGAACATCATTGGAACAAATCTTACCAAGTGGTATAATGACGAGTTACTGGGTTGTAGAGGTCAGATAGGCAACTGCCTAGCAACTGCTCCAGGTAAACTACTGGTACTCAGCTGCATCCCGTTAGACTGGCGGCAGGTTACTACAGTTGGGAATGCTAGGCAAATGGTTATATAATTATATAATATAAATTAGGTTATGTTAAAGGGTGTAAATAGCCCTTAAACATAACCGAAAGGCACTTGTTCTCCCCGTCTTTGCGATATTTTTTTTATTCTAGACCATATCTGGGAACCTTCTAGTTACGGAGTTATTGGGGGTCAAAGTTTCAACTTTATCACAAGTTTTTTTTTTAAAAACATGTTTTTATATTTTCATCTGTGTCTGTAACCTACTAACACTAGAAGTTAAGTAAAATTGTTACTAACCCTATGGACCCTGGTCTGAAATAAAAACCTTCTATTCTATTCTATTCTAATGGAAGCTTTTTACTTCACACACCTCCACGACCCCCGTACTATTCAAACCATTCATCAGCACAATGCCTTGAATGCTTTCCATCGAGTCCTACCGTAAAACGTGATTTTTCACCCCAAAAAAAAGTCGATTCCCAGCAATAATTTTTGCGTAAAGTTACTTAGTTTGATATACAGAATGCTTGGTTGACGGCTATGTGAAGGGTCTGTTTACACCCTGTATTATTGTGATAAACAACATTTTTTTTTCTATGATTTCAGAACTTCTTATGATATCAAGAGATAACAGAAGAATTCGTATTCACATAACAACTTATAAAAATCTAGAGCATTACAAAGGCCACAAAATGGAGGAGAAAACGATTAAAAAATGTTGCAACAAAACCAATCGTAGCAATTACGTATGTGCTATATGCCTGAAGTCAAAAACAGAAGAAAGAACTCCCGAATGTTGTAATAAAATACATAAAAGTTGCCCTATTTGTCAGAACAATAAAGACAGCAATGGACAAAGTTTCTCAGCGGAAAAAGAAACTTATTGTACGACGAGACACAAGCCAAGAGATTGCAGGGAAAACGGTCCTACCACGAGCGAAATTAAAACAAATTGCAATCACAACATGAAAGAAAGAGTCGGAGCAAGTAGAGAAAGAGACCCAAATGTTAAAACAGTGCAGACTTCGAATACAAGTGTCTCCCAAGGCTTAACACTCCTAAATGAAGTGTTAACAGTCTTCCAAAATCAAAAAGAAGACAACAGCAAGGAGAAAATCAAAGCTGGTCTATTAAAAGACGCTGCAGTATCTACGCTTGACGATGACGACGAAAAAACTCCTAAAGACAAAGCAAAATTGACAGTCAGTAGTTTTCAATACTCTATCGATGACAAGAAGAATATGATTGAAAACGGAAAATTTATAATTGTGAACTGTTGCCAACCAGTGTATCTGAAAACACAGAATTCATTAGATTTAATCAAGCATAAGTCGTCTTCTATACCACAAATGAAATTGGAGGAATTAAAGTATTCTTTGAAACAAAAATCGCGGTCGAAAGACGCAATCGAAGAGGTGAACAGAATGTTTGCAACTGTTAGAAAATGTAATAAGCATGCAGAGAACTCGAACCGTCCTATAGTCCGAAATGGGCCAAGAGTGTTACCATTGGTCAAAAGCCACCCAGTTAAAAAATATTTCGGCCCCGAAAACAATGAAGTGCATGGCTGCAAATGTTGCCAGACTTGCATGTCCAGTGGAGACTCGAAAACTGAGTGTTGCCATAATTCAGAAAAGGAGAAATGCGACAAATGTGTCTATATGCTGTGTTGCCATTATGATAAATCGCACAAAGTGCAGACCGGGATGTTGATATGCGAGCACTGTAGGGATTTGAATGACGGACAGTGCGTTGACGTGTGCCATAACTGTATGGAAGATTCTCGGTAGTTTTTTTACAACTGGAAACTGTGTTGGCAAGTGATTTTAGTTTTTACTAGATTTTATCTTGATGGTAGTTACTATCGTTGTATTTTTATTTATTTTTATCCTTTGTTTTTAAAAAAGGTGATTTATTTTTAACAAAGTACTGAGTTTTTAATAAACAACTATCTAAATCATGAGTTTTTGAACGAGATCATGCATATCACTTTTCCAAATAATATTTTGTGAAGACGAAGTAAACTTCAACCAACTTGTGTGTAGGCGGGAAAACGCAACTAAAACAAATGTACCAAGTTTGACATATCGATGCAAATTTTCTTGTCAAGCTACGTCACCTTGAACTGCACACTATAAGGCATATAATAATCAGAGTCAACATTAGACTGGCCCACATCTCACTCAGATCCATCCTTTCCCTTTGCTGCCCTCCCTAGTGACGCCCTAAGCCGACGGTCGTACCCCACAGGGGGGGGGGGGGTGCCCTTAGCGCGCTGTCGCTTAGTTAAGTTTTTTGCCTCTGGACAGGATAGTCGGGTTAAGCAGAAGCCATCCTCATAGGTTGACCTACGAGATGCCATTATCTGCCATCATCATCATAATATCAGCCGACAGACGTCCACTGCTGGACATAAGCCTCCCCCAAGTGTCGCCACATTGACATTTCATAATTATAATTATCTGCCATATTCTGAGACAATTAAAAAAGGTCTTGGTAGCTAGTAATACATATAACATAAACTCACGCCTTATTCCCATAGGGATAGGCAGATACCACATAACACCACCTGCTACGATATCTCTACTTTTGCCTCGTCCACGTTCATACATCTGTTCAGCTAATTAAAATCTATTTGGTCTAAGCTACAATAAAAGCAATATTTAAATGTAAAATAAGGAATAGTTTAATGTTAAAATATGTTAAACTTCACAAAATATCATAAATTAAAAGTAAAAACTCTCTGAGGAACACTTCTTATCACCTCTGGAACAGAACGTTACAAAATATTTATTCTTAATTGCTCACCCCACGCAAGTAGCGTGATAATATATAGCCTAACATTTGAAGAAGCCTATAAGGAATACTTTTGCAAAATTTTAACAGGATCTATGCAGTACTTTTTGCGCCAAGTCGGAACATCGATTTGGATTTAATTTCATCGACAGATAACATTTTCTCATTGGGATCCAAAGGTTGAATTTTAACAAAAGTTTATAAATGTTACAAAAATAGAAAATAAGTAACCTAAACCATTACAAAGTAAGGTGTAGATGATGATACCAAGGACAGAATTGATGGCTATAAATGGTGTAAACGGACCCTTCACGAAGCCTTGATGGTTTTTTTGCGAAGCATTGTGTACATCAAACTAACCTAACGCTGCGTAAAAATGATTGCTGGGAAACGACTTCTTTTTTGGTGTGAAAAGTACCGTTGTATCGCTCAATTTAACGCACTCAAAACTTTGTACAAGGGTGATGAAATTTTTTTTTTTTTTTTTACATATTTAGAAAATGTGTCGAAAACTTGGGACTTAAACCTTGAATAACTCCAGTAGGTATGGTCCAGGACAAAAAAAAATATCGCAATGCCGGGAAGGACAATTGCCAACGGCTTCGTTAAGAATGTTTTTACATCCTTTATGTGTGAAGGCTAAGAAAACGACGAATAAACTGTGAAAGATCATATGGCTAGAAAGGGCAGATATGGCAATGACTCGCCGAAAACAAATAAATTTGGATAAGGGCAGTATAATGATAATACGTGGAACAGAAAGGCTACAACAAAACTACTCACTTATTTTCAACATACTTGCTTCGGGTTCTTTCCATCTGTTCGCTGTGAGGTCGGTCCCACAAGCGTGACGTATTTCTATTGCTAGATAAAAATACATTATTAGTATTAGATTAGTATAGTCTAGTTCACGTATCCAATAGAGCAATTATTAACGCGCTGGGGATGCTTTCTGTTAGATTCTCAAAGCTCAGTTCAATGCAGAGGGTTACAAATCCAATGCGTCCAGAAAGCGCCTGTGCGAACACGGCTTACATTACACACCAGGACTACAAAACCTGTCGAGACGGTTCAGTATTGACCCTGTCTCTCATTCAGTAACTTAAAAACAAAGTAGAATAATATAAATAAGTAACCCAAATGTGATCCAAGCTAATGGACCTAGGCCTCCTCCAAACGTCGCCACATTGACTGGTCTTATGCTTTTCACCACCAGTACAGGATACCCGCGACCTTCACCAGCCCCCGTAGCATGACCACCGTAGACAAGGATTTCTTTGACGGAAAAATCGACAAAATGACAGATTGTGTCGACACAATGACAGATTTCTTTGCACTACCTGTCATTTTGTCGATTCTTCCGTCAAAGAAATTCTTGTCTACGGTGGTCATGCTACGGGAGCAGGTTCCCAAGGCCTTTGTCGAAATACCTCTAGAGATAAAAAAATGAAAAATCATGTATTTGTGGTGACACCATATTACTTGTTCCTTCCTTCTGCGAAACTGCAAAGCAATTTGTTGGCAGATGTAGCTCCCATATACAATTTTATATTTTCATGTAATTACTTGTTGGTCGAGCTTGTGGCTAAATAATAACAGCCGCTCGGATCGATCTTCAGGATAAGCCGCGCTTGCCTAGGTTGGTCCGTGGATGGGTGACCACCCATTACTTACCGAGATTCCTCCGTGCCTCGGAAAGTACGTTAAGCCGTTGGTCTGGTACTCCCGGCTGTCATTTGTAGATCTTTGGCAGTCGTTACAAGTCGTCAGTGGCTCGAAAGTATGACAGCGAGTCTTACCAAGGGGTATTTTACCGAGTACTAACTGGATTGTGGAAGTCAGATAGGTAGTCGCTCCATGTAAAATACTGGTATTCAGCTGCACCCGGTAAAATCGGAAGCCGATCGCAACATAGTGACTAACAGATGATGATGTAACTACTTGTTGGTACTTTTCCAACAAAGTACTTATAATCCACATTTACCGCTAAACATTACCTACAACTAAACACTAATATATTATTATATTCTACAGTAGCACAGTCTGACTATTAAATCTATTAAATTATTGTAAAATCTACGGATTTCCATCTATGAGGTTTTGCCCAAAAGTGTTAAAAAGAATACTAAAACTTACCAATCTCCTAAACGCAGATCGAAGAAAGGCTGCTCCGATTTATAGTTCCCAGGAACACTCTTCTTTGAATCAAACTCTTTTGCCAAAACCTTCTTCAAGGTATTAGAAGAGTCTACGAACTTGCTCATGCATTCATTCAAGGTCTGCATTTTGACCATAAATTCATTTTTGTCGCATTTCTCTATCGGATAGTTTATCAGTTTTTCTAGCTCTGAGCTTATCATTCGGCAATTATTCTTTAAATCAGGGATATCTGCCCACTGAATCTCAGTATTTGTTGAAGCATGTTTTAGTATTTTTATTTTAGGTTCCACGGATTCTATGACAAATTCTCCTTCTTCTAAAATGTCGTGTTGTAGTTTATAATAGGGTTTTCTTATGCCGTAGTAGGACATGTTAGGACCTTCTTCAGATAAGCCATCTTTTGTTTTCGCCATGACTAGTTTCAGTAAGTTCTCGATACCTATTTTGTGGTGGTTTAGAAGATGTCTGTCTAGGACTGTTATTCTGTAAAGAGAAAATCGATTTAGGAAAATTGTGTCGCCAATCTTCGACAGTAATACATACGGGGTGTAAACAGACCCTTCACATAGCCGTCAACCAAGCATTCTGTACATCAAACTAAGTAACTATACGCAAAAATGATTGCTGGGAATCGACTTTTTTTTTTGGGTGAAAAATCACGTTTTACGATGGCACTCGATGGAAATCACTCAAAGCATTGCGCTGATGGATGGTTTGAATAGTACGGGGGTCGTGGAAGTGTGTAAAGTAAAAATCTTACATTAAAACATGTATTAAAAAAAAAACTTGTGATGTAGTTGGAACTTTGACCCCCAATATCTCCGTAACTAGAAGGTTCCCAGGTATGGTCCAGAACAAAAAAATGATCGCAATGACGGGGAGAACAAGTGCCTTTCAAGGGTTTTTTATCACCCTTTATATCACATTTTTCTAGCAACTCAGTATATTTCCAGTAACACAAAAACGTTTTGACGTAACAATGACACAACATTTGCTAACTAATCAGGGATACAAATGCGGCATATAACCGACAATTAAAATAAAACTGACATCTGCTACCCCCGTAGCATGATCACCGTAGACAAGGATTTCTTTGACGGAAGAATCGACAAAATGACAGATTGTGTCGACACAATGACAGATTTCTTTGCACTATCTTTTGTATAAAATAATTTAAAAAATATTTTACCTATCAGCATCAAAAGAACACAAATGGCAAGCAAATGTTTCTTTATCTTCAAGCAGATTGGTAACATTGATGTCACCAATATGGGATATCGAGGGTTCTGCTTTAACAGGTTTTGGAGAGCATTCAGACCTTAGTAATGTATCCTGGAGAGAAAGAAAAATATTATTATTATTTCGCTTTCGTTTTTAAACGTGAGCAGTTGGACACACAAATTGTGATGATATACAGGGTATAAAACAAACTGACAGGGTGCATTCTAGCTCCTTATTCTGAATCATATTCCACCGGAATTTTTCTCAGGTAAGTTTTTTTTTAATCGTTTTTTCAGTTACTATTCCTTTATTTCAATGTAAAATTATATTCTCTGTTCACAGTACTCCATTAATGTAAATAATACGGCTAAAATAAAATAAAAATCAACAATGGATGTTAAAATACTGTAATGAACCACGCGTGAAATCAGCTGTTTACTTCCTGCTTAGCTACAGAGTTCATCGAACTCTTCGTCGCGCTCGCCGTTCGCTACGTGAGTTTTGCCACGGTAACGATACATTGTGTATGAGGAAATAAAACAAATCATATTTATTGGATTCCCGTAACGTTCCTGAAATAGTTCTTGTACTGATCACCTCATGATCAGATGATAAGATGACCTCATTATCAGTCTGCGGAGGGCTGTCCCTTACACCCTGTATGTACAATGATCGGAAGACTACTGGCCCGCACGATCAGAATTTTGAAGTCAAGAGAGATATACAATTTTATTTAATTAATTTAGGTTGAAATCACAATCAATCTTTTTCATACTTTCTGTTACTTAGGATTCCGACTCACTAAAGTGAGAGGTCGAATCGCGCGTTAAAGTGCTTCTGATGCGAATAAATGGGAATGTTTCGATCGGACTTCTCACTCCACCAAACGCCCTTACGTACGTGACAGAATGAGAAAGAGAAACTCGAAAACGCTGATCCGTGTGTGATTTCACGCTTATCTTTGGTATGTAAAGGTGAAAGTCATGTGGAGAGGGGTTTCCATCTCTTTGGAATCAAATAATAAAAACTTGTAAAAAGCAAAAAGATTCTGTTTCCGCCCGGGATCGAACCGGGGGCCTTGTGCGTGTGAAGCACACGTGATAACCGCTACACTACGGAAACTTATAAACACATTGCGAAATTATTGATTGGTATCTGAAACCCATTCACTTCTGCATTATATATTTCAGATACGAAACTTGGTATATAAGGCAGACTTTATTCCACTATACATTGCCATTCAACCTTCGGGTTTTTTTTTTAGATTCTTTGAATAAAAATAAATAAAGCTGATAATATCTAAAGAAATTAATATTATTTTGACACTTGAATGACATGGTCAGGGGGTGCTGTTGCTTAACATTTGTGAAACTGTATTGAAGACTAAGATGGCGGTGTTAGTTCCGATTAAAGTGGAAGCGCCAGAGTAGCTGGCGAAATTCAACTATTTTGCGTTTTTTTGCAATTTGCCAGTCAGTGTCAGGTTGTATGTTGATTAAAATATGATGTTTTAGATTGAAAAGAAAAAAAAAACATTCGTAAACTAGGTTGAGAAGGTCAGATACGTAAAACAGTGGTATTCAGCTGCATTCGGTTAGACTGGAAGCCCACCCCAACATAAGACAAAATGCTAGGGCAGATGATAATATGGGATATGATTACACTCACCGCAGCATCACCTGGATCGTTGATGGTAGAAATAGTGGCATCTAGCTCTTCTTCTGGGTGGGAGAACAGGGCTCTGCTTTTACAGATGCGCGCACGCAGTTTCCCAAGGAGCCGCGTCGCTGATGATGTGCGGCCTAGCACTGTTGGGTTAACAGGATATTGAACAACTAAACATTTAAGAAGCAGGGCCGTAGCCGGAATGTACTTGAGGAGGAGGGGTTTTACCCTGAAGAAGGATCCGGGGCAGGACCAGGGGGGGGGGGGGGGAGCCAAAACTAAACAATTCATAACAAAAATTAGAGACAACTTCTGAAGCATTGTTATTACTTTTCATGAAATTTTACTCAAAGGGACTTATCTTGGGAGATAAAGCGCTGGACAATCATCTGAGGATCTCCTGACTACGGCTCTGATAATAGATATTAAAAAGTGTTTAACATTACAGCTGAAAACCGTCCACTGCTGGTAAGCCTGCTTTCTTTCTCCTTTTTCGTATAGTTAGTGCCTAACCTGGTGTCAAAGTTTTTATGCCGCCCATGGCCCTCCGACTTGGCTTTACATGCCGTCGAGAAATACCCCTCAGGCATGCTGGTTTGGTTTCCTTACGATGTTTTCCTTCACCGAAGCATGTGATAATTATGCAATACGCATATGAATCCGAAACATTAGAGGTGCGTGTCTTGGGTTCGAATTCGAGACCTATGACTTGGCAGTCCGACGGACGGTCATACCACCAGGCTATCACTGCTGATCATAAGTCTCCCTTAAGCATCAGTACGAGGGCCACTCCGATGGGTGTCCTACCAATGCTGCTGGTAGCCACTCCGGAACTGCCAATGTAATATGGAGCGACTCTAATACGAAACACATATGCGGCCTACAATATTCTACGGTTTGAACTTAAGTCTCTTCTCTGACAGCGTAGTGACACGGTCCCAGTACTGGTGGGTGGATGTCGCTTTAGGTCACTCCAATAAAACGCCAAAATCGACTGTTCTTTCTGCTCGTACAACTAAGACTTACACTTTATTTCTTTTTCAGCGGATATATTAGAATGCGTTGATTTTAGCGAAGGGGCTCGGGGAAGTGAACTGGACTTCTTCTGAAAACAGAATTATAATAATATCTTCTTTATAAAATAAAGAACTGTGTAAAATTCTAGTGTGCTTGTGTTCGCAATTCTTCTACTCCTGAACAGCTTCACCGATTTTGTCTCGACATTCAATACACATTTGGACAGGATAACGTTTGTAATTCGGATCAGAATGTTGGGCCACAAAAGTGATGAATGAGAGGCATTTGCATGTGGCTGAGATGAGAATGCTAAGGATGAGTGGTGTGTGTGGTGTTACGCGAATGGATAAAATAAGAAATGAGTACATAAGAGGAATACGAAAGTGGCGCCGGTGACTGAAAAGTTGTGTGGTAATCGGTTGTCGTGAGAAAAGTTTTAAATATAACTGTGGATGGGTAAGATAATATAAGAGTAGAGGAAGACCAAAGATACGATGGATGGACTGTGTGAAGCATGATATGGCACGAAAGGAGGTGTCTGATGAGCTGACGAGTAATAGAGAAGTATGGAAGAAGAAGACGTGCTGCGCCGATCCCAAATGAATTGGGACAAGGGCAAGAGAATGATGTTGATGAGCGTTTGTAATTCGGACAGATAAGTACAAACGCCAGCACATCAAGCTACCCGAAACTGTCAAATTTTGCCAATCAATCTAGAACCCCGACTACTACTACTGGACCACTACAGCCATAAAGAATCGACAAAATGATAGAAAGTGCAAAGAAATCTGTCATCGTGTCGACACAATCTGTCATTTTGTCGATTCTTACGTCAAAGAAATCCTTGTCTACGGTGGTCATGCTACGGGGGCTGGTCTACTTAAGCGATAAAGTTTTAAAGATAGATTTTAGTAGCTTGATGTGCCCAGTCTGTACATTAACTCCCTTAATAGCCTTTCCGTGGGGGTGTAGGCAGGAACTACAGTATGCAACCTGCTATGATATTTTATTCACGAAATAAAAGGTCACATTCAATTAGCCAGCAACGACAATTTCGCTGCGGTCCGCATTGGTTGATGCGGTTGGTCGGCATTGCCGCTGCCTTCTGGGGTTACCTTCGGAATTAGTACCTTTAAAATAGGGGAACGTTTTAGAAGCCTTACCGTTGTCAGTCGGGACGCCTTGCTGATCACCGAAGAACAGTCTTTGTTATCGTGATGAAGCTGTTGGTGCATCCTGAGAGCACTTTCAAACTGTGCTGAGTACGCACATTGTGAGCAACTGGAATTAATAACGTTTAACTTAACGACTATATTTACTGAAAGACTAGGGTAGGTAGAGGTGTATTAATGTAGTACACCCACATTTCGCCAGTAGAATCTAAGTCGCATGTAGAAAGGGACGAGCATTTCGACAAAAATCCTGGATCCAGGCCACTCACTTCTGAGAATTTCCATTTGGAAAAATCTAGCAACGATTTCTGGATTCAACTGGGATATCAAAAACCGGACGTGTCTGAACCGATTTTAATGAAACTTTGTACACATAAGCAGGATACATAAGTTTAAAGATTTGACACAGAACTTTTCGAAAAATAGTGTTACAGCTAAATTAGACCGATTTTAGATTTTCCGTAGAAACAGAAATTTCTAATTATCTTTTTTTTTTAGAAGACATCTCAGTCAGATCTTTGGACTTATGTATCCTACTTATGCGTACGAAGTTTCATTAAAATCGGTTCAGTCGTTTCGAAAAAAAAAATACTTGAAAGTTTGTATGAAATGCCGTAAGACGTTAACGCTCTTAATAATAGGATCTACTGTATTTTACGAACTGCGTAAGTGCTCACAACGCTCAACAGGCGCTTAGCTACCTTTTTCAAGAGATGGAAACCACTACCTGACTGCCAACTGACTTCAGTGGCATGTATTCTGTAATTTTTTTACTGGCTACAAGCTGGCTACTGGCTAATTGATATGTCTAATAGGTGCTCTAATAAACAGTCGGAAAGACAGTGAGACAGACAGACAATTTTGAAAAATTCCGCTATCTGCTCAGCCTTTCCAAACTTATGTTGAGGTCGACTACATGTCTGACCGGACGCAGTTGAATACCAGTATTTTACTTGGAGCGACTGCCTATCTGACCTCCACAACCCAGCAACTGAACAATACGAAAAGTAACCCAAAATTACCAAATCAACTAATCTCATACAATCTATTACAAAAGAATGGATACTTACCAATGAGTCATCATAAATTCTAATTAAAATTAAAATAGTGCAAATATTTGTAAATGTTCAAATTAACGGTATTAGTTTGACAGTTGTAAAGTGTCAATGAATGTGACAGAAGGACAGAACAAAAAAAAAAACTCTATGGGTTTCAAGAAGTTCCGTCATCAACATCATCTGCCTAGCCTTTTCAAGTATATCAGGATCGGCTTCCAGTCTAACCACATGCAGTTGAATGCCAGTATTTTACATGGAACGAGTTGTGACTGCCTATCTGACCTCCACAACCCAGTTGCTGGGTGATACGATACCCCTTGGTAAGACTGGATACTTCACTTTCATTCTTCTACTGCCCGTAACGATTGTCAAAGACCTACTAAGGACAGCTGGGACCTACGCCTTTTCTGACGTGTTTTCGGAACGGCCTCGGAATGGAATGGATGGTCACCCATCCACGGACAGTCCTAGGAAAGCGTAATTAACCCTCGATCGACCCTTACGGCTGTTAATCGAGATAGCACATTAAATTTAGCCACAAGTCATTAATGTTAGAATTTCTAGACCAGGATTTCGATTATTGTTTAAATTATAAACATTATAGTCAAACTAGCTTTTGCTCACGGCGTCGCTCGCGTTAATTTAGAATTTGACAGTTAAACTCTTAACACACTACTAAAGTTTCTATAATAATATAATTGAATCATGATTCGAAAGACACGTGGCGCCATCTATTATCATAGAACGTTATTGTTGTTTACCTCGGGAACAGTACTTTTTTTCGGGATTAAAAGTACCTGTTTTTTATATTTCTGTGAAAGGTACCCTGTGTCCGTTTCTGTACACCTGACAACGTATATGCATTTCAGGATGATCGGTTCAGTGGTTTAGGCGTGAAAAGGTAACAAAACAAACACTTTCGCATTTAAAACATTAGTTAGAAAGTGAGGATATTCACATTAGCCTATACATACATATCTACTCCTTCCTACAACTGGCGAAGATAGTATTTTGTATTTTAATTATAACAAAGCATGTATTTTGCCCAGCTCTGAACGTTGGAATGTGGAGGTAACAACATTGTTATAAAACTGTCTTATCATAGCAACTCCTTTCTTTATGTTGTTAGCCGTGACATTTATCAGACAACTCAGAACGGCGGCGGCGGAGGCAAATGCATTGTATCTGCGGAATGAAACGTCCGGAAATCCTAGTTATTCTCATAAAATCTATCACTACCGAATTGCATCATAAAGAATTACCTACATTATATGATGTTGTGTTTGTATATTTAAACAATTTTATTATGGTAAGAATTTGTTGTATGTTAAGAGTCCTCGCATAAAATTCACTCGCTAGAGTTTAGGTAAATTCGTTGCAATGCTATGTTTGTGTGCGCTGTCCATGCAGATATACATGCACACACGAGTAAATATCGAGCGTAGTGATCGCAACAATTTTGATCCTTTAGACGATATTATTGAGTTACATAATTATTTGGGCGGACAACCAGGTAACAGAATAAGCTTATAACTTTGCGACTTTTCATGATACAGTTTTGAAATTTTTTGATTCTTTATATAAAAATACTCGACAGGTGTTTCAGGTTTCGCATATACTAAAACTAATGTTGTATATGTAAATAATTGGCTAGCCCCTTATTATTTATATGCACCCTAAACGTGATTGCGGAGATGTTTGGGTACTTTTGCACACCACTGCGCCTCTGGTTACCGTGTCAGACAAATGATAGATAGATTTACTGTAAGGTAGGTAGATAGACACCTTTTGGCGTACCATGACGTCATAGTAACCCCCCTAATGCCTAATACAGTTACGCGGGTATGTCAGGGTCTTCTTAAATAATTTTATCAAAATGTAAGTAAGCTTATATGTAACATTAAGCCTTTCTTATCTTATCTTGAGCACTGTAATTAAATTACAGGGTGAACTACACTAAATCCTACGTAAACAGTAAGTGCGTTGACACCATTTGGATTGGACAATAAGTGCCATCTCCTTAAGAGCGCTTGTACAGAAAGTGGGCAACGTCGCAAATAGCTGTCAAATTTTGCGCTGTTTTGATTAATTTGGCAATATTACTGTATGGAAATAAGAAATATGGCTAACTAGCGAACTAAAGTATTGATTATGGAATGCAATAATTAATATCGTAACACTGAATATTTAGTTTTAGATGCAAAAAAAGTATTTGGAAACTTTCCAAATGCCTTTTTTACACCTAAAACGGTTACAACATCATATTTAGTGTTAGTGTAATATTCTAGTTCACTAGTAAGCCATATTTCTTATTTCCAAACAGTAATATTGCCAAATTAATTAAAACAGGTAAATATTTGACAGCCATTTGCGATGTTGCCAACTTTTTAGATGAACACTCGCGAAATTCAATTTTTCTTAAGTTTTTTGCAATTTGCAGGTTAGTGTCAGATTGTATGTTGATTAAGATATGATTCGCGACCGTAACAAGTATGGCTTTACTGAGTTATAATCATTAAATCATCAATACAACCCTCTAAGTACATTTTAATCACACTGAATGACTTTTTCATGAAATTTAGTCATTCAATGAGATTAAATGTTCAACATACATCATGGCACTGTTCGGCAAATTGCTAGAAACATAATATAATTTGAATTTCGCGGTCTACCCTGGTGCTAGAGGCCTTTCTGGGAGATGGACAGGAGATAACCACACTAAGAAAGGATTCTTTTTAATTCATCCCCCGAAGAAAGAAAGAAAGTCTGAAAGTTTGGAAGAAGAAAAAAAGACGAAAAAAAAAAAGAAAAAGTTTGAGGTGTGCAAGTTCGTAGTTTCTGCTGATGGAGAATCTTAACAGCCACACTGCTTGTAAGGACGGATGGAAGCTAACAGCCGTTTCTTAGCCTTTTTTATCAACAAGCTTTTGTGTGATGCGTCATTTTTAGCGCAAATAAATGTTTTTTATTTCCACATCACCAGATTATTATGAGCCCACTGCTAGAATACTCCCTCTGTGGCCTCCTGTTAAGCTCAGTGCAGTTTTTTTTGGTTCCTGAACATTCTAACTCCAGACTAACTGAACTTCTGCTGAAATTTTCTTAATTAATAAAATCCAAACAATGCTCGATTTGGGGATACGACAATACGACTGCGAGGCTGATGAGGCAGTCTCATCACCTGCCTAGCCTTTTCCCAACTATGTTGGGGTCTAAATCCAGTCTAACAGAATGCAGCTGAATACCAGTATTTTACATGGAGCGACTGCTTATCTCACCTCCACAATCCTATTAGTACTGGGTAATACGATACCCCTTGGTAAGACTGGTTGCCAAACTTCGGGCCACGTGTAATAATTTAAAAAAATCTACAAATGACAGTCGACACAAACGGCTTTATGTGCTTTCCGAGGCACGGAGGAAACTGGGTATATATTGGGCGGTCACCCATCCACGGACCAACCTTGACAGACACAGCTTAACCTAAACATCGGCCCGAGCGGCTGTTCTTAATTAAGTCATGAGCTCCTCCGATGACGAGGCAGTCTATAATTAAATTAATTTTTGAAACAGACTAACTTGAAACAGGTAAAACTATAGTTTTACCTGTTTTTAGGTTTGATACTATAAAAATAAACTTAGGTCACAAATCCAGAACATGATACAATAACGATTATAAGTAAAACATAATAACAATACTCACTCACTGTGACAACTTTGTAAATGTATTTAAAAAGGTTAAACCAACAATTAGTTCTTGTTCTATAAAACTAATAAATAAAAGCTTCTAAAAAGGTCGCAATCACCCTTTTATTCAAAATTATTTTACTCAATAACTAGAATAACTTACACTAACTCCTTAGTCTATGAACATTAAAAGACAAGTCACTTTTTAACCCTCTATTGCGAAACGGATACATCAATAAACAATAACGTTTTTGTTACGAATAATGTTCTCGAATGTAACTTAAGAACTTGATTGACACAAGTAAATAATTGTTCTTTAATTAAACGTTAAACAAAGTGAGTCATTCTTAGTAAGATAACGTTTAGTATAAAAGAATATATTCAAAACTTAAAATAAACGTAAAATATTGTATTCTAAATTGGATTCAGTACAAAATGAGGTTTAAATCGTTGTTTCGCATAGAGCGTATCCGTTACAAGTCTTTAGTATTTATGCAATGCAACTGGGAACGAAGCTACCTGTGCCGGGTCACCGTTTACCACCTGTTTTCGGTGTTGCCAAGTTATATAATTTGCTTGATTCGTGGGTGTTGTAAAATTAAGCACGGTTAGATTTTGAAGGTTTATATTTTTGGTTTATAAGTAAAAATATGGTTGGAGTTAAATCTCTGTGTTTAAAGTAAATATAGGCGAAGCAGCAACAGCAAAAGCAAGTAAATCAGCAATTGATTTAAAATAATATGAGTGTTACTTAGTGAATAGGTAGTTAAAGACGATCAGTGAAATCGATGAATGAATAATTTGTTTTTTTACAAGGGTTGCTTGATTGAGCGCAGAAAATGCATTTACGTACGCAGTGTTTCCGCGGCGTGAACGTTGCGTAGGTACATAAAAGGGCATGGTTAAGCTTATTGTGAAAACAATGATAATTGAGATAGACAAGAACATATTTACTCAGTTGGCAGTTTGTCAAACATAAATATCACTAAGTCAAAACCACAAGTTTATTTAGAATTATTTTGGTCAAGTTATTTTCAAGAATTTTACGAAATTATCCTATAGTTTTTTCCGTCTTGAATTTAAATGATATAGTATAAGCTTCTAAAATCTCTGTAGTATTTTCCTTATCGATATCTTTTCTTGTGACTTATATTTTTTTTATCAGCAACCACTTCTAAGTGATCGATTTGAACAAAGAACCAGTAAAAAAATGCAAATAAGAGAACATCGGTGTTTTATAAGTTCTGAAGAAAATCAAAACCGGCTTTTTAATAGTCCAGTCACCTAAGACTAGATAAATTGTTACCTAAACACCTTTGTATAGTATAGGTAGTGATTTGGTTCGGGCAGTAAATGGACATTGTATGTAGTAGAAGCAAGCAAAAAATACCTATTAACTAGTTTAAAGCCCGCAGATGGTGGCAAAAACATGTTACTTAGGAATCAAGATTAGATGGCTTTTTTGCGACTAAATCACAACAAAATGGCTATTAAAACTGGTCTAAGTACTCATTATCGAGAAAAACTATCTATTCTCTGTAGTTCATCAACAAATAAAGAATAATTATTAAGTTATCAACACATAGGACCGGCTTGAACGTGTGAAATCTTCATATTTTTTCTTCCTTTAATGTCATTCAATTATGTATTTTTTATTCGTTTTCAAAACGATAAATAGTCTTTGTACACGTTCTATCACGATTATGATTAGAAACCATCTTTTATTTTCATGTTGAATGTGTAGATGTAGCGGATATTGTACCTTAAAGCGGTATGATAAGGAAGTAATATATTTCTCAAAATGTAAATCTAACTTTGCATCAAAGCAAAACCTTCTTCGTGCACTGGTAACACCGCTTAGGCTGGAAGTCAGTTGTGTGCGGGGGGTCGATGCGATCGCGCGTTGCGTACCTTTCTCCATTTTATATTCCAACACGCCAACAAAAATCTCATTGTTAAACAAATAAATAATACTGACATATTAATTCTATAAACAAATAGACATAGCAGTGAGTTTTGCAAATCAGATTCTAATATCTAAGCCCGTAAAAACCGGTTTTAAGTGTAGGAAGTTAGTAACAGTTATATAAAACTTAGTTTTCTTTTGCGAGTATACGGTATACGGCAAGTTTTTGTTTGTGATTTGTATAAAAACAGTTTTTTATTTTTGTTCCGAAGTGTGGTTGAGACGTTTCGTCTGTGAAATCGACGAGTTCTGATACAGGTGAGGTTTTTTTTTATCTAGAGCACTGTTTGGACCGCTTTCTCTCGATAGTTGCAGGGTTGAATAATTATCTGTGACTTCAGCAACTACTCCGCGAACTATGCACTGTTGAAAGAAAAATGGCTCATGTATGTACATGTTTACTAAGTCCTGTATATAAATATTGAGTAATAACTTGCGTAAGTTACCGGTTTTTTTAATGTAATCAAATAAGATTGTTTTCGCTTAAAGATTGGCGTGTTGAATTGTGTGTGCGTAATTATTTTTAGAAGGTATCACTTCCGGTTTTGTGGGGCCCGCAAATGGCCGTAAAATAGCACAAAAACAAGTGGTTATAACATGACACAAAAAACAGCCATTGGCAATACATTGACTTGGTGATTAGTCATTCGTAGGCAAAGTTACATTGTTTTACCTATAGAGAATGAAGACATACTTACATACTAGGCAGAACTAAGTCATGACAACTGCCAACGTTATTTATTTTAAAAAAAATATATAAATGTCTGTTAAAAAAAATGTTTCAATCTATAAAAATCATAATAATCTTAAAACTTAATTGACAAATAACACTTAATTCTTAGGCAGAAACGGTTTCTAGAATTCGTAACTGTAATATTTACAGTTTCCATGTTAGTAAATTATTGATTTTTTTATTATTTTATCTTACGTTTGTTCACAATACAATTACCAAATTGAAAACCGTTAAAGATGTGGGTAGGTAGGTATTTACTAAGTTTTTAAATAAAAAGTATTTTGGTACCTATACACTTCGTTTTACTTTATAAATCTCCCAACTCCACTCCATTGTTTCCGAATTCTAGAAACTTCAAACCAGACAGTTCTTTTTTCTAATCGCGCGCCATTCTAAAGTTTTTATTTTCGTCGCCGCCATTTTCTGAGTCATACTGTCATTTTGCGGTGAAAACTTAAATAGGCATTGCTGCGTAATGAGAGGTTGCTAACCCATCGGTTGCTGGTTGCGTGGTTACTTTTCCCTGTAGATTTATGATTGACTTGGTATTATAAATAACTTGGAACCTACCCACATTCTAGCCGTTTCGATTAATTGATCTCTTTAGAAATTGAGAAACCTATTCGAGGCCAGTTGTCAACATCCTAGACAGCTAGTAATATTAGATTGATTTCTATCTAAACTAGATATACACCTACCACTGTTTGTCTCTGCATCACCCAAAGGTTGAATAGTAGAAAATGAATATGGCATTAAGTCCGCCTCTGTACTTTGTGATTGAAGTGTTAAATAAATAAATATCTCCTGAGGAATTAATAAGTTATTTGATGAATCATCAGTGGGTTATAGAAGTCGCCATACTCGAGGCTCAGGTGCTGCCCAGCACTATTTATAATGCCATCAACACGCTAAGAAAAAGTGTGTTATCCCGCTTTTTTTTCTAACAATAGCAGAAAACTGGTGCCCTGAGACAGTGAAGCGGGGTCGCGGCAGGCCACGAAGAAAGTGACGGGACGAACTGGACAGGTTCCGACAGAACTGGAAGGAGGACGCGCAGGTTCGCGAGAAATGGAAGGAGTGGAGGCCTTTGGCCAGCAGTAGGTCAGAGCAGGGTAGCAAAAATCATTAAATATTCTCATGGATACCTTAGCCTCTGTTTCGAAAGCATGAAGGGTAAAGTTGAACTCCTATTGAATAAAACTCCACAATTCCTCTTGCTACAGGCTTGCTATAATTTGGGGCCCGCGATGAATATACCCGCATGCACCAGAACTCACTAACCTCTGTTGTCAATAGGTTAACTCCTGTGATTGGTTGACTCAAATAACAGCAACAAATTAGACCAAATAAGCTTGACAATGTGTCAGCCAATTCTTCATGACTCGTCGTTCTATCCTGCCCATCCATCATGCACAATCAAGCATTTAAACGAACCTGATGACTGAATTTTCCAGGTACGTTACGACCTACTCGTTGGACACCACTTGCATAGTGGTCATCAACACGACAAGAAGCAGGATTTAGCCGATTCTCGTGCTGTATCGATGATTCTTAGAAATCTGGTGTTAAAGGCGACAAAGAAAAATATTAAAAAATTTTGTGTCTGTGACCCCAGGAATTGCAAAATAGTAAAAAGAGAAAATTAGAAGCTTACAAAATTTTATTACCTTTATTATGAGCCTATGTTGCCCCACTGCAGACTGCAGGGCAAAACCCTCCCAAATTCCACCCCTTTTTCTACTTTTCGCGATCCAATGCGATTTTCCAGCTCGAACTCAAACTCAAAGCATTTATTTCAATTAGATTAGACCATTACGAGCACTTTTGAATGTCAATAAAACAAAAAAAAGAAGCTAGTCACAAGGCATAATAACTTGAGAAAGTACTGTAGTTGTACATTCCAAAGCGTAGATCTCTATGAAGAAGAATGATCAAAAAACTCCATGGACACTGTTTTAAATCAAAATATTGTTACAAAATCTTGGTTACATAATTCATGTTGAGATTATACATATATGTGAGAACGATGTAGAAAGACGTGCACATTAAGAGGATCTAGATTAAAAGATTAAATCAACAATTTAAAAAAAAATACCGTGGCAGCTAAGAGATGACCAGTCCCAACTGACAGCGCTGTTCACGAACATGACGCTTGGATCAGTGCCTTTCAACTCAACCATATTGAAGGGAACTAAATGATCCGACACACCCGCCACCATCAGCGAGACATTTGAGTGAGCATGACATTCTCTCAGCCACCAGGACACATTCAAGTCGATGAAAGATAAATCAAAATAAATGGTAGCTTTACAGTACATAGAACTCACACATGTGCTATGGAATTATATAATACTAAGAGATGGGATCTGTACAATGCAAGAATATTTTTACAATCTTCTGCAGCTTCCACAATAACTTAACATGGTAATCAATTAGTTTGCCCCAAACGATTTATGCACCTGTAGTAGGGCGTTATTTACGTCGTCAAGATTTGTGACACGTCTGTTTATCCTAAAACACCATTCGCGGTTGGTTTTTAATGAATGGGGTAGGCACAGATATAGATAGCTATATCTGTGTAAAAAGAGGAAAGGACTCAATATCGATCCTTGTGGAACACCCATTTTTACATTTAAACCCTTGAATTGACACCATTTACTTGTACTTTCTGCTGTCTATCATTCAAATACGATTTTACTAAACTGAGCGCAAGTTTACCTAAACCGTAATGCTCAAGTTTCAAGAGCAGGGTTTCGTGATTTATGCAATCAAATGCCTTCGAAAGGTCACAGAAGATTCCTCATCCCGCCATCTTCTGGACCTAGTCGTCGATTCCTGCTAGTTGGGATCCAGTGTGTGTTTATTTTTTTTATTTTTTTACCGGTCAATGTGGCGACACTTGGGGGAGGCCTATGTCCAGCAGTGGACGTCTTTCGGCTGAAATGATGATGATGATGATGATGATGTGTGTTTATTTTTGTCCATTGCCCCTTCAACTTGCGGCAGATATGACCAGACCAGTTCCACTTCAACTTAGCAGCTGGTAGGCCAGCATCGGACATTTGTGTAATGAAACAAAACTTCAAAATAAAAACCCGTGTAAGACCGAAAAAGATAATATACCCTATCCACAGATCCTATATCAGAAAATGCATGAAAATTTTCAGTGAGTCATAAAAAAGACAACCACACTACCTTCTTACTTAATAAAAGCGAAACCAGAAGAACGTACACTACGAATAATTAAATTCATCATAAACTTAACGCATATGTTTACATATCATTAATTACTGTGGTAATCACTTCCTTGTGTTTCTGTTTTTAACTTGGTTTTCTTAACTGGTTTCAAACCTTAGCATACTAGCTTTTACTTGTGGCTCGCGTGGCGAACTTTCTGCCAGGATAAGGAATTTCCTAGATGTCCTAACCCAGGACCTACCTATGGCTACATGTCTGTCAAAATTAAACCGAAATCCGTTCAGCCTTTAAAGCGTTGAGTGGTGGCAAACAAACAAACTCACTTTCACATTCATAATATTAGTTAGGGCAGTTAGGATAAGGGTTGTACCTCATCTATCAGCACGGAATCGCATTTTTCCATGCTCCTATCTATTTCCGTCTAGATTGCGAGTAGGTTGCTTTTTAGTTCTGCTTGTGACAAAGATTCAGTTTGCCATTTATCACACCTAGTGTATCCGTGCCTCGGAAAGCATGTTAAGATGTTGGTCCCGGCTGTCATTTGTATATCTTTGACAGTCGTTAGGTAGTCAGTGACCCAAAAAGTCTGACAACCAGTCTTACCCAGTACTAACTGTGTTGTGGAAGTCAGATAGGCAGTCGCTCCATGTAATATACTGGTATTCAGCTGCATCCAGTTAGACTGGAAGTCGACCCCAACATAGTTGGGAAAAGGCTAGGCAGATGATGATGTATCTCTAGTGTATTCGGTATACTCATCATTAGCCTACTGTTTCTCCAACCAACCATATTGAGGTGGAAACTCTGAAAGTGGCGCCGGTAACTGAAAAGTTGTGTGGTAATCGGTTATCGTGGTATGGACATGTGATGCGGAGGAATAAGGATAATGTAGGGAGGAAAGTTTTGATAATGAATGTGGATGGCTATAAGAGTAGAGGAAGACCAAAGAAACGATGGATGAACTGTGTGAAGGATGATATGGCTAGAAAGGAGGTGGCTGTTGAGATGACGAGTAATAGAGAAGTATGGTACAAGAAGACATGCTGCGCTGACCCCAAATAAACTGGGATATGGATATGGCTAGAAAGCAGATGGCTGCTGAGATGACGAGTAATAGAGAAGTATGGTAGAAGAAGACATGCTGCGCCGACCCCAAATAAACTGGGATATGGATATGGCTAGAAAGGAGGTGGCTGCTGAGATGACGAGTAATAGAGAAGTATGGTAGAAGAAGACATGCTGCGCCGACCCCAAATAAACTGGGATAAGGGGAGGAGAATGATGCTGAGGTTGGCGTCCTGTCTAATTGTTGCAGCTAGTTCCAGTATAACACGGAGCGAATACATATCTGACCTCCACAACCCAGTACCTATATAAAAAGATACCCTTTGCTAGTCTTACCAAGTACACCAGTCTTGGTGCCAGACTTTCGGGATTTTGACTACTCGTAACGACCGTCCGACGAAACGAAATCTTCAACATGTTATCTTTTATTAATGATGCTGTTTTAAAACCAATTGATTTCTCATTGATATTGAATTATAAAAAATTAGGTCTTTACTTCGGGGTCAACATTAACGAGTTTTTCATAATCAGTAGAATTTTATAAAAAGATCTATGAATGCATTTGTCACTTTTATTTTATAATTCCAGTCGGAATTCGACTCCTTCTAAATTTTCTCAGTCCATCGAGCTGAAGGTGGAACACAGGCTGTTGTGGAGCAGTTTGACTCAGTTCTTGATACCTGTAAACTCATCATAGCATAGCATAATCAGCCTATAATGTTCCCACTCCTGGGACACAGGCCTCCTCTCTATGAGGGGGAATGGGCTATAATCCACCACGCGGGCCCAGTGCGGGTTTGTAAACTCATCATCATAGTTTTTGTTGGTATGTCATCAAATGACACCCCCCCCCCCCCCCCCCCCGGGCGGAGCGGAAGCAAGTGTCAGACTTCTGCCTAAAACCCGTCCATGTTCCTTCTTTGCCCTTTGTGTACCAGGGCCGCGGTATCTCTTTCGAACAGTCCCGCAGCCCATCATAGCTGAGATTATAATGGCTTTCGGCCTAAGAGCCAGCTTCAATCATCAGCTGCCTCGCCTTTTCCTAACTATGTTGGGGTCGTGTTCCAGTCTAACCGGATGCAGCTGAATACCAGTATTTTACATGGACTGCCTATCTGGCCTCCACAACCCAGTTAGTACTGGATAATACTATACCCCTTAAGTAAGACTGGTTGTCAGATTTTCAGGTTACTACAAATGACAGCAGTTCTGTATGGTGTCCGGACGTAAAGAATAGCACCATCCCATATCTTCCCGTGGGTGTCGTAAGAGGCGACTAAGGGACTTACCAGTGAATGGGCAGCAGCGTTCTCTGTGATTTTTTTTTTTTATAACAAACATACTGCGATCGCCAACCCGCCTGCCAAGCGTGGCGATTATGGCAAAACCCCCCTTGGGGAGGCCTATGTCCAGCAGTGGACGTCTTTCGGCTGAAATGATGATGATGATGATGATGACAAATGACAGCTGGGACCAACGGCTTAACGTGGTTTCCGAGGCACGGAGGAAACTCGGTAATGGGTGGTCACTTATCAACGGACCAACCTAGGCAAGCGCGGCTTGACCTAAAGATTAACCCGAGCGGCCACGAATCAGCTTTAATATAAAGCTCATTTTCGCTTTTGCACAAAATCGCACCTCTTTTATTTTGAAACCAAAGAACATAGGTGCATGTCTAAATTCTATAAAATCAAGATTTGGTTCTGCATAAAAATAAAAAATTAATACTCAAACAAACCTGATTTTGTTTAGAAAACCGGTTTTTACACACGAGAGTACATTGAGACATCGTTTTCTAAGTCTGTTCAGCAAGTTTTGATCTCCGGAAATACATAATTGAGACATTTCTCTAAATTAATGGATATATCTTAAAATCGGCCTACTTCTTTAATTACTAACTAGATCATAACCGCGGCGGCGCCCGCGTTCATGTCGATAATCATCTCACGAGAACGTACTACAAGGATAAAAGTACATATCCTGTGTCCTAACTACTCCGGGTTATGGCCTATCCCTCTGCTAAAACGTATTACAAGAATTTGTAATGTAAGCTACTGAAAAATCAACCTCTATTTAAATTCGGGGTTTACAAGGTAAAATCGACTCCTCTTATTGTTGAAGTCGGTTAAAATGTAGCCTATGTTACCCGGGCCATAATAACAAATCGATTGACATCTTATTCATCAAAATCGGATGAATAGTTTAGGCGCTACAGAAACATACGTAAATACAAATATACATCGACTGCTAAAATCATAACCCGTACTCGGGTAAAAATCTATCATCTATAATTAGCAGTTAGGCGTGAAAAGATGACAGACAGAAAAACAGATTTATTTTTGCATTCATAATATTAGTACGTTAGATGTTTATATTTTCTTACTTTTAGTCTTATTTTTATCATTACTTTAGTTCTTTTTAGTCTGTAAATATATGTATATATAAAGTTGTAGATATAAATGAAAATTTAAAAATGTAAATTCTATGTATACAAAATAAAACTACTTATATTAGCACTTATAGATTTTACGCTGTTTTTTAAAACTATACAACATTATTTTTAGTATATGGGAAACCTGAATATAGTTTGTTCAGAATAAGTAACTGAATCGATTCCAATATTTTTTAAACCATGTTATATTTTTTCCCAAAAGTATTTAAAAAAGTTAAAAGTTGGACACCGAGCGACTTTGAGTACCTATCGCAGTAATTAAGGTACCTACTGCCAAATTATTTATTATTAATGAGCTTAAGACGACGCTGGAGGCGCGCGCTGCGTGGTGACAACTTTTTTGACTTGAACTTTTTTGTGTGCGGACAACTAGGTAACAGAACAAGCTTATAACTTTGTGATTTTTCATGATACAGTTATGAAATTTTGTACATAGATTCTTTACATAAAATTACTAGACACGTGTACAGTGACAGGTTTCGCATATACTAAAACTAATGTTTTATAATAGGCAAAAGAGGCTAATTAGTGATGTATCCTTTGAAAGTCGACTAGGTGTGAACTTCCTTGCTTTTATGAGTCTAGTCTAGTTTTTAAAATGCAGGTGTTACGATTCAGGCACAAAAAAATCTTTACCTACTTTGTTATGGAACTCCGTAACCGTAACCGAAACTATCGGATATCCGAAATAAAAATATATCCGTAACCGTAACCGAAACTATCGGATATCCGAAATAAAAATATATCCGTAACCGTAACCGAAACTATCGGATATCCGAAATAAAAATATATCCGTAACCGTAACCGAAACTATCGGATATCCGAAATAAAAATATATCCGTAACCGTAACCGAAACTATCGGATATCCGAAATAAAAATATATCCGTAACCGTAACCGTTTCACAAGTTTCGGATAGTTACTTACCTATATGACTGATTATAATACCAAATGATAACCTAGACTAGATAAAACGAATAAATAATTTAAAAAAATGGTAACTATATTTTCGAGTCGTTTGGGGTTGAAACTCTAGGTCCGTGGGGTCCGAGTGCTCACAGCCTTTTCAAGGACATTTCTAAACGTTTAGTTGACTCTTCCCGTGACCCAAGGGCTGGCTTTTACCTTGGCCAAAGGGTTAGCGTTGCCATACAATGTGACAACGCCGTCAGTCTTTTGGGTACATTACCAGTTGACAGCGTTGAGGAGGAGTTTTTTGTCGCCATTTTTTAAGTTTATTTTTAAGTTAGTTAGTTAATATAGGTTATTTTAATTTATTAATGTATATAATATTTACTTCTAGAAATAAATATGCTATTTTATAAATAAAACCAAATTATTACATACTATTTGTGTTTATATTTTACATCAATCTAATACCCGTAACCGAAACTATCCGAAACCGTCTCCGAAACCGATATAATTTTATTTCTATATCCATATCCGTATCCAGATCCGAAATGTCATATCCATAACATCTCTGCTTTGAAGAGGAAGAGTAAGTGGGTTATTCCATAAGGAAGTTCTCACACGTCTAATTCTTTAAGGAAAAATGGCGTAAATTTTTGACGGACTAGCTGTGCCCCGCGACCGTCGCTCGCGTGAAATTATTATAAAAATATAACTTCCCTGTTTGAATCCGATTTTGTTATCAATTTATTTATTTATTTAACACTTCAAGCACAAAAGTACAGAGGCGGACTTAATGCCATAGGCATTTTGTACCAGTCAACCTTTGGGTGATGCAGAGACAAGCAGTGGTAGGTGTATATCTAAAAATAATTTTAATTAATACTAAGATTAGCTACAAGGATATATAAAATACAAAGGGAATTGCAATTTCAAGGATTTAAATTGTTGTGCGGGAACCTTAATTATTTTTCTAAAATAAAAGTAGCCTAAGTTATTCCTTATAACATCGTCTATCTGCCAGTAAACGTCCTGTCAAAATCGGTTCTGCCATTTCGTAGATTAGCCGGAACAAAAAGACAGACAAAAATTAAAAACCATGTTTTTTTTGTTAAAAGTACCGTATGTAGGTATACTTTCATATGCTGCATACATACAGTAAAAAGCTGTTATTTAAAAATTACAAACAGACACTTCACTTTTATTTATTTGTAAAGATATTCAAACGTAGAAGACATTTTTAATTTCTCTAAAGATCGTTCACACAAATCTAAAGAGGATTTAAAATTAAGGTCAAACATTCACCTCGACGACCATTCCTACTTACCCACTAACATGCCACTGTGATGAATGGAATCAGCTGGTACCACAACAACAAAATGGCTAGAATTCAACTAACGGTAAACTGAGTTTACTGCCAAAGCAAGAGCGAGACAGCAAGACTTATTTCAACAAGAGTGAAAGAGTAAGTATGATAGTTGACGCCGGTCAGAATGGGCTTAAAATTGTTGTCTCCGGTCGTGTCTTGCTGACGTCATTAACTTGACTATTTAAATTGGGTTAAAACGGTGTGGACACTTAGGTTTGAAGGCAAGAATTTGGACGAATTTAGGACTTGTTTAAAAGTGGTACTATGATTTAGAGACCATCTCTGGTACTAATCTGCATAGTCCTCATGTGAGTTGACCAAGATTATGTCTGGACCTTAAAAGAGACTATGACCTCTGAGTTTGTTTCGGCTGTTTCTTCTCGGAGTACACAGATACGAAACACCGACCTCATTAAAAAAAAAGACGACGCGTGAAACGTGTTTGTAAAAACCTATTTGCAAAATAAACATCATTTTTTTTTCATCACCTGCCTTGCTTTTCCTCAATAATGGGCCGCAGTAGCGAAGGGTCAATTTTTGTAAGAGGTAAGCCGGAGTACATAGTCTTTAATGTGATTATATTATTTGCCTATAGAATACTGACTGTGCCATTTTTCAAAGGGAAGCCGGTAGGAATCGAGTTGTATGGAACCTTCGCCACTGATGGGCCGGTTCAATATTAGTTTATCCGGAATTCCGGATGCGGCCGAAATACTTCACCGATTGTTTTGCTTTCCTAAAAATCAATGGTCTCTTTGAAAGAAAGAGATTAAAGCGGGCGGGGCATTGGGAATATTTTCGTACAAACATTTTGATCTCGAACATTTTCGATTTTGACACACGAATGCTACCTGACAAGCGGGCGTATGACATTAGCTAGACAGAGCGATTTGTTACTATTATAAGTAGTCACAAATATTGGATTACAAGTTTCTTCGATTTGCCAATATTTTGCTTCGGACGGAAGCAAAACTTAAAATTGATAATTTTTGGGAAAAAATTACCATATTTGAAGGGCCATTGCTTGGTCCCTATAAAGTTTATAGAGCTGCGGCTGGGCTTAAATTGTTGCAAATTTAATTAACTTACTACAAGTATTGAATATTAATCGTTAAAAATGCAAAGTTTTTGAGTATTAGAGCAAAAAGTGAAAATTTCGCGTGAAATTTGGATTCACATTTCTCTAACTAATCTATACAACATAATATCAAAATTGCAGAACTACATCATGCTTTGCGATTTTAGCCTTTTTTAGCGTCATTTTCCAGTGGGCTATTTCCCGTCTATCGCCCGTTAATATTACACCAATTTCGCAATGCTTTCTACGTTGACAATAACTCTATGATGTAATGGGGTGCCTGGAGTTCTAAAATACAGGCCTAGGCTTAGTTTAGACTCCAGATCTTCCACAAATTACAACTTTCTGCCTACTACCTGTCAACTATATCTGAAATAACTATGTAATTTGTGGAGATAAATAAACGTTTTTTTTTCTTTTTTTATATTATCTGTGCACCTAGTGGGAGGCCTTCCAACGCAACCTCTTCCGGTTCGCGGTCGCCACTCCAGAACTTTTCGGTTCCATCGGATATCCGTTCTGCTAGCAATGTGCCCTGCCCACTTGGCGACACTTGGGGGAGGCCTATGTCCAGCAGTGGACGTCTTTCGGCTGACATGATGATGATTATGATGCTCGTTAATATTTGAATGTATTTGCTTAGAAAGGTTGAGAAAACCAGTGGGGTCAAAAAACTTGATGAAAATTCGACCACGTAATTGACTTATCGCTCTTAGCTTGAATGTCACTTGCACGTCAAAAATATGTATTTGTCTATGTAACGGTTAGACATCAATATCTTTCGCTTAGAATTTATTTGCCACTTGTTTGTTAGTCGGTGGAAAAAGACAATGAAACAAACAAGTCACAGACTTCCGAAAGTAAAGTTTTTTGGAATTCGGTTTTTATTTAACAACTTGCGACCCACGGATGCCTCACAAGTTAAAGGGGAAAATATACAAATCCGTGATTACACCTGTCGTACCGTAGAGATCAGAATGCTGTACTGTGAAAAAGATGTCTACCGCTCTTATTTATAGCCATTTTATAGTTTCAGCAGTAATAGTCACCTTTGCTTCCATTATACGACGCCATTTTGTATTTATGATACTAATATCGTGGCAATAGCAAGCAATAACAATACGTATTTTATGAGCTGTTGTGACCCATCGACCTTACCTCTGCAAACTTAGCGATGAGCCAAGAACAGCTGTGTAAGTATTGACAACGTCTTTTAATACATATATTAGATAAACAAAGGATTCACAATATTAAGTATGCTTATAACTTAGGTATGTGTAAAGGGTGTAAATTGACCCTTAACATAGCCGAAAGGCACTTGTTCTTCCCGTCTTTGCGATATTTTTTTTGTTCTAGACCATACCTGTGAACCTTCTAGTTACGGAGATATTGGGGGTCAAAGTTCCCACTTTTTCACAAGTTTTGTTTAAATACATGTAAAAAGATGTATTTGTAACATTTTTACTTCACACACCTCCACGACCCCCTACTATTCAATCCATCCATCAGCACAATGCTTTGAGTGCCTTCCATCGAGTCCTACCGTAAAACGTGATTTTTCACCCAAAAAAAAATCGATTCCCAGCAAAAATTTTTGCGTAAAGTTACTTACTTTGATATACAGAATGCTTGGTTGACGGCTATGTGAAGGGTCTGTTTACATCCTTTATAAAGGTACTTTGTTGGCGAATGTTTTCTTCAACAAAACTGAATACGATCAGTATATCTAAACTGCGTTCAACAATGATCTTCTTCTTCTTGTCGATGACTCCCAGGATTATTTTATTTTTGTTTTGACCAGAGCTCAGCCACATCGACGGCGTTGGTGGTGGCTTCGGACAGGTCCCTTGAAGTGCAGGTGGAGTTGCACAAAGAGCAGGTCAGGAGGTGCGCCATGGTTTGGGATGAGGCTCAGCAGTCGCACTCAGAATACCCTCCGACCAATTTGCACCTACAGCGGCCCACCTGGCTTCGAAGTCGGTTTAGAGTCTTCCAAGTGGGCCATGGCAGTTGGTGACCCGTTGGGAGCTTTTCTGCAGGTTCAGCATAGTGATGTCTGAGGAGCCACACTTTTTTCGAGCTTCACCAACCCTATTGTGGTCGATTGCTGGAATAATCGACCGAAGTAAGCAGTCCGACTCTTCAGCCTGCCTCACAACATCTCCGCATTGTAAAGAGGGTGACGTTTGTCTATCTCTTGTTTATATTTTTCGGAAGAACAGGCAACCTCTCAACAACAACAATGATGACACAGGTCATTGTTGTTATGGATATTGACGCTGACAGCCTTGAACGCCCTTTAGTCTCTGTTGGCTCGTCTACCAAAAATTGTGTCATTCACCCTTCTGAAAATAAGACGTATAGGGAAAGAGATTCTTGTAGTTGAGGAGCTCGTGGCTAAAATAAAAACAGCCGCTCGGGTCGATCTTCAGGTTAAGCCACGCTTGCCTAGGTAGGTCCGTGGATGGATGACGACCCATAACATACCGAGTTTCCTCCGTGGCTCGGAAAGCACGTTAAGTCGTTGTTGGTCCCGGCTGTCATTTGTAGATCATTGACAGTCGTTCATTCAGTGGCCCGAATGTCTGCCGACCAGACTTATCAAGGGGTATCGTATTACCCAGTACTAAAGTGGGCTGTGAGGGTCAGATAAACTAGCTAGTCTGCAAGCTGACCCCAACATAGTTGGAAAAAGGCTAGGCAGATGATGGAGAGTATCAAATCGTTGGTTATACCCCCTAAAGACCTAAATGGAAGAGATTACGTCCCGCCATTTCTGTGCAGCTTTCAGAGCTGGTTCATCGTAGTTTTAACATAAAGTTCTCGTTAGATGACTACACAAAAATATTGAATACTAGCGAGCCGCCCTTGCTTCGCACGGTGCCACCTATCGGGTCCAAAACTATATCTTATGTAGCCTATATTTTAAGTTAAGCATCTAACAGTAGTGCGGTGAAAACTGCGTCCAAATCCATGCAGTAGTTTTCGCGTGATGCGCGTACAAAAATACAGACAGCCAGACAAAAATTCTAAAAACTGTTGTTTTGGCTCCTGTTGGTCTAATAAAGACCCCATATATAGTTTTTTTCAATATCTTCAATGTACAGACATCGGTCTGTTACAATTTTATTATATGCACAGATTTTATATGGTACATGTCTATTTCACTTTACCTTTCTCTGTCAACATGAAAATTGCAAACGTTTTCCCACACATTGGGCATTCAGGAAAGTACGAGAACAATCACTTTTAATCCTAATCTCCGCTACATGCAAAAATATACAACATTAGTTTTAGTATATGCGAAACCTGAAACACGTGTCTAGTATTTTTATGTAAAAAATTTATGTACAAAATTTCAAAACTGTATCATGAAAAAATCACAAAGTTATAAGCTTGTTCTGTTACCTGGTTGTCCGCACAAAAACGTTGTCACCACGCAGCGCGCGCCTCCAGCGTCGTCTTGAGCTCATTGATAATAATAATTTGGCAGTAGGTACCTAAATTATTGCGATAGGTACTCAAAGTCAACTTTTTTCAATATTTTTGAGAAAAAATATAACATGGTTTAAAAATTATTGGAATCGATTCAGTTACTTATTCTGAACAGACTATATTCAGGTTTCGCATATACTAAAACTAATGTTGTATATGACGAGAGAAACGTAATAGACGGTCATTGCGTCCTGCGTGCAACGATGTAGAATTGTGAACTGTGACTGACGTCTAGAGGTCGGGGGGCAAATTCCATTCGTGGTTCTGTCTGGGCAGATAAACTCAATTGCAGCAAGCTAAGAAACAATGCATTAGAAGCTGGGTTCGTGGCTTATTCCAGTTCTAAGTCCCCATTGTTTTTTTCTACATCACACTAAGGACGATTGGTAGAAAATGCAAAAAGGAATTCAGTTCCTCGACTACCTTATTGGTCTGCTGACCATGGGGTCTCAGGTTTGATTTCCAGGCCGTGCAAAGTGTTTTTCCACGGAGACGGGATTTGGGCCCGGTTGATGGCAATGGGCTCGCCCCCTATTACATGGGACTTAAAAAACAGAACTGGTGAAATGTGGGTGTACTATTAGGTACACTTACCTACCTTCGGGGATTACAACGCGTGATGTTATGGATGTATGTATACATTCAGTTAATATTTGTAAACTTTATATTTAAACACATTTTCATAGCTGGGCAAAATTAGTCAAAAAATGAAGAATTAGTAGTAGTGATTAAGTATTAGGAGTGGTAGTGTGTTTATTTTTTTGTGTATTTTTTATTATTTTAATTACATTTTTTTGAATTTTCATTTATTGTTTTTTAACCCCCGACGCAAAAAGACCCCTCTTTTTAATTTGAAAGCTAGTTTATTGGTGATGGTTCTTAGATACGTTTTATCAAAATCGGTGCAGCCATTTACTAGATATGGGGGATGAAAGTGGTGATGAATAATCGAATAGTTTCAAATTAATATACCCAAGTGGGGTATCAAATGAAAGGGCATGATGTGTATATTAAAATTAGACATGTTTTATCAAAACCGGCTCAGTCATTTTATTGAGTTTTCATATGTTTGTTCGCTTGACTTTGTTGCGATGAGGTTTTTTAAATTTTGAATTTAATTTTATTATTATTTATTAGGCGATTTTTTACAATGTGCCAGTGTTAACTGTTACCTAGAACTGCTCTGCACACCACATTACTATTCTACTGCCCTTATCCCAATGTATTAGGGATCAGCGCCTAATGATAATTACTGGGTGGAAGGGACACCGACGCGAAAACGGTTACCACGTATTCAGTACATCATTCTGAGCCCTCCACATAGAAATTTTTCATAGGTTATTAAAAAAAAACCAGCTGTTCCGTACATTTTGACCGTGTAGGTATTGCACTTTTGTGTACAGAATGCTGTATTGAATACGTGGTAACCGTTTTCGCGTCGGTGTCCTTTACACCCTGTATACCCTTTTTTTTTTCTTTTTTTTTATCTATAACGAAGCATTAACCTTTAAGTCGACATCATCTGCCTACCCTTATCCCATACCACTTGGGGCGGCATTGCCGACCCTGTTTTTTTCTTACATTCTCCTCGTGTCTTGTCAACCGTCACGTTCTCATTTCAAATTCAAATTCAAATGTTTATTGCTAACACATTATACATTTCCCGATGTTAGGTGAATGTGCTGTCCACTGTGTTATACCAATTTAGGCATGCAAAATTTATCATTAAAGTTATGCAATTTCTTAAGTTCCAATTAATACCATAACATTATCAAAAGAAAATAAAATAAATTCGAGTTAATGCCATAGGAAAAAAATTCAAACAATGTTATAAAAATCAAATTAATACGTTAAATAATGTCATAAAATCAAAAAAATATATGTTATATAATGTCATAAATTCAAATATAATAAGTACCCTTTAAAATGTCATAAAAATCAAATTAATACGATATACCTGTCATAAATTTTAAAAAAATACCTTGTACAATAACATCAATTTAAATTAATAAGTAACTAATGTCAAAAATTAAATTCAATAAGCAAGTAATGTCAGAGGATTTACTCCAGCCCCCGTAGCATGACATCTGTTATTTTGTCGATTCTTCCGTCAAAGAAATCCTTGTCTACATATCATTCCTCACTCAATCCATCCATTGCTTCCTTCGGCTCCCAATATTTGAGTCAACAAACAATAAAATTGTCTTCTAAAGCTGCTCGGCGACTTGCTGACGTCACCATCGACCTGAGAACTGCACTGCACTTACATACTTAAGCTATGACTCACCTCGCCTTTGTACTCGGCACAAAGGTATTAAATAGTAGTTGTTCACGTCTTTAGCTTTAAAGCGCTTTGGTTTATTCTGTGCAGCTAGATTTGGGCTTGTTTCGTAGTCGAAACACGTTATAAGGAAACGGCATGTCCTCATCGTCATCAATCAATCAATCAACTTTATTTTCTGACCACAATATACATAAATTATTTTACATCGGTCAGATTCGACAACGATACACAATTCAGGTAAGTATATATTGTGGGAGACTGATGCCTAAGCTAGGCTCGTGGACTGTTTTAGGATCCTTTTACATTGTAATTTTATAAATTATGTACTAGGCGCGCAGACAGATTGTAATAAGGAATCATACATTTTATACATAGTTCAATACTAATCAATACTAATGTTATAAAGAGGGTTACCTACCTCTGGTCCATCAACATCTGCCTAGCCTTTTCCGAACTATGTCGTGATCGGCTGCTAGTCTAACAGCTGAATACCGGTATTTTACATGGAGCTACTGCCTATCTGACCTCCACAACCCAGTTAGTACTGGGTAATACGATACCCTTTGGTAAGACTTGTTGTCAAACTTTTGGGCCACTGACTGCCTGTAACGACACATGACAGCGGGAACAACGGCTTGACGTACTTTCCGAGGCACGGAGGACACTTGGTAGGTAATGGATGGTCACCATCCACAGACCAACCCAGGCAAGCGTGGTTTAACCTTAAAGACCGACCCATGTTATAATAGCCATGAGCTCCTCTCCTCGTCCTTATAGATCCTATATAACATAACATCACGCTTGTAATCCCCGAAGGGTAAGGCAGGGGCGTACCGAATAGAACACCCACATTTCGCCAGTTATGTTTAAGTCCCATGTAATAGGGGGCGAGCCTATTGCCATCAACCGGACACAAATCCAGCCTCCGTAGCTGCTACTGAGAAATTCCTGATGGAAAAAACCTAATAGCACTTTACCCGACCTGGGAATCGAACCCTAGACCTCATGCTGAGCAGTCGTGCTTGCGACCAACCAGGCAGTCGTCCTATACAACATTAGTTTTAGTATAATATGCGAAACCTGAAACACGTGTCTGATATTTTTATGTAAAGAATCTATGTAAAAAATTTAAAAACTGTATCATGAAAAATCACAAATAGCTTGTTCTGTTACCTGGTTGTCCGCACAAAAACGTGGTCACCACGTAGCGCGCGCCTCCTGCGTCGTCATGAGCTCATTGATAATAATAATTTGGCAGTAGGTACCTAAATTAATGCGATAGGTACCTAATGTCGCTCGGTGTCCAACTTGTAACTTGTTTTAACATGGTATAAAAATGATTAGAATCGATTCAGTTACTTATTCTGAACAAACTACATTCAGGTTTCGCATATACTAAAAATAATGTTGTATATCCAGCAATATTTTTCTATTCTTCAACAGTAATTAGATTGATTGATAGATTCACCAATACATAAATCGAAGACGGTATCATGATAATTATAATGCCTGCACGCAATTTATCCACGTAATTCTGAGTTTTGACCTCTTATAATTAAAACCACTTATTCCATAAGCAAGGTCTCAATAACCTAGATTTTGTTATGATGTTCAGACATTGACCTGACGCTTATTGTGTATTGTAAGGCTTTTATTACTTGACTTGCCTCGCAAATTATTTATAATATATGTGTTGACTAGCTATGCCCGCGGGTTCGCCTTTGAATTTCGACGAGTCTTGTAATTTTCGAAGAGTAAATTGAAAAAAAATACATGTCTACGTTTTTGTGCCCGATTTATGGCTCGGGAATAACTGGCGAAATGTAGATTTTTAATTTAGATTATGACGAAGTATGGTTTTGTAGTGTTACTACAAAAAGTAATACAGCGCCATCTATGACACAAATGAAGAACTAACATCAAACTTCTGAATCGCGTGGTGTTCTAAAAACTTCTGCCTTAGCGTTCGGGGATTACAGGCGGTTGTTATATATTACCCTATTAAAACACCAGCGCTGTGACTTTTTTTTTAAATGTCATTGCACCATGCTGAGATACGGCCTATTGGCTTCGTACAGGACTAATTTCGTTTGCTTTTTTTTTTCTTATGTTCACTTTTTTATATAATTTTGTGTTATTTTAATCATTTTTTGAGTTCCTGTGCGGACTAATAAATTCTTTGTCTTTTTTCTATTCCTTGTGTTAAATATGCACACATCTACATAGTGACATTGGCCTCTTCCTAGCATCGCCATTTCAACCTCTGTGTCCTGTGCTTCCGGTATTCAGAGGATTCCTGCAACTACCACCAGGGCGTATGTCGGATGCATATGTATAGGCTCCCCCAAGATCCACCTTTGGTGAACCTACCCACGCTTCCATTACACAGCCACCACTTCAGAACTTTTCGTACACATCATTCAGCCCTTTGTAATTGGTCAGCTGCTTTCAAAGATGGCGGCACAGTTGGCGCAGTAACTAAGCGATTGGCTGCTGTGCTGCGTGTCGCGGGTTCGATTGACCCATAGAACAAATATTTGTATGGCCTACAGGTACGCAGTTGTTGCGGGTCTGGCTGTTTGTGTATGTGATTTTAAATGTTTGTAAACGCACCCACGATACAGGAGAAAATCTTATAGTGGAGCAAAAATGCACCCTTAGCAGACCATTAAATATTGGAGCAATAACCTCGAAGCAAAATTAAAGGCTATGACTTAAGGACGAACCTTTTGATTAAAATATATGTACGAAATGTCATGGCAGATGATTTGGAACGCAATTCACGTCCCACACGACATAACATTTAATGTTCTAGCGCACTATTTATAAGATAATGCACATTGCTTAGCGGTCTTATGTCACGACTGTATTACATAACATCACGCTTTGTATCCACCAAGACGAAGGCAGAAGTGTTTAGTACAGTACAGGTAGATTTTTATAACCATTATTTTCATCTGCCTTTTCCCAACTATGTTGGAGGCGGCTTCTATCAATATCATTTTTTTACATGGATTGACTGCTGCCATAGAAAAGGGAGGATGCTCCGACCAGACGGGTATTGAGTCTAGCGGGCTACTGCCCGACGGTTGTTGTCGGATTTTTCTATATAGTCTTAAGTCGCGGATAACTTAAATAGCGCGATTTAGAAGTTTGATGTTAGTTCTTCATTTGTGTCATAGATGGCGCTGTATTAAATTTTGTACTATGTTGTAGTAGTAGTACTTTTTGTAGTGACGCTACACAACCATTCTTTGTCATAATCTAAATTAAAAATCCATTGTTTTTAACTTCGTCAGGAAGGATACGCCTAAATCCCCATTTCCAGCCTGTTATGGAGAAATTCCTGATGGAAAAACCCAACAGCAAAAACCATAACAATTTAGCAGTTGGACGTTGCAATTTGCAACCACTAGACCAATGAAGCAGTCCGTTTAAACTCAGTGCTACTATTACCAGCGCGTACTGTCCCACTGCTGGGCAAAGACATTGACCAGCATTCCTTCCAGCGGTTACAATTCTGAGTTTTGTCTTTTCAATTCTCAAGGGGCACATCCAGGTCTTCCCGCTATCTATTTCGTGGTTCGCCACGGCCCCGTGTCGCTGTTTCAGGAAAACAATCTTTTGATTCATGGGCCTAGAGCTTTGCTTCAGCATGCGGCAGACCTGGCGGTCTACCATGACGTCTAGAGATGGCGCTAGATGAACTGCATAGCTCTGTCTCTTTCCATAGTAACCTCCCTGTCGTCCTCAGTCCCATTTAAGTTAGGCAACATTTTGAGCTACGTTAACGATTTGCGTTTTGGAGCGCAATATTGTGTTTCTTTCATAATTTAACTCAGTATAAAGCACGTATGGATCAGAATCTAGGTCAAGTCATGACAATTTTGTCTAACTGTTTAGAAAACAAAAAAAAAACGCTACTTACCTAGCGAAACCAGCGAAAGTCATAGACAATTAGAGAAAGCAAACGATTGTCGCCCGCCATTACGCTCTGACCAATTACGGGTCAGAGTTAGTTTGGGAAGCCAATCACGTGCGTCGAAAGTGTACAGCGCCAAAATTGGCGGCCGCTGATTGGGTGGCGCGTTGCAAATTCGAATTTCTATTCTTTTTTCGAAGTTTTAATTGTGGGAACGTTTTTTTTTCGGTGCATCCGTTATGGGGCTGGACTCAATTGTTTATTACTTGCAACATTTCTCGCTAAAATGTATGCCCGTTTTGAAGTTAGCGTTGTCTGGGATGTCTACGTTCGCCCATCTTGAAGGCTCCATCCAATTTGAACAGACTGACCGGATGCTTGCCTTGTATTGGAAACTTTAAGACTATCATGCAGTAATAGTGTAGCTCTTTAATGAGGAGCTTTTCCACGGAAGTAGACTCATACTACCATCAACTTTATGTCTGCTCCCAAGAATCGTTGCTATTTGTTTTTTTTTAAAGAGTATGGGAGCCCGTGTAATTACAGGCAAATAAATCATTCCGATCAGCCCGTGGATGGGTGACCATCCATGAACTAAATGGCGAGATTTTCCCCTGCCTCGGAAAGCACATTAAGCCGTTGGTCCCGGCTGTCATTTGTAGATCCTTGGCAGTCGTTACAGGTAGTCAGTGGCCCGAAAGTCTGACGACCAGACTCACCAAGGGGTATCGTATTACCCAGTACCAAGTGGGTTTAGAGGTCAGAGCGGCAGTCGCTCCATGTAAAATACTGGTATTTAGCTGCATTCGGTTAGACTGGAAGCCGACCCAAACATAGTTGGGAAAAGGCTACTCAGATCATTGGCCAGCATTGGGATCTCACAGAGCGGAGTCCTGTGTCCCAGCAGTGGGAACATTATAAAGTACTGTTAAAGGCTAATTATGTTATGCTAAAGGCCAGCATTAGACTAATGAAACACAGTTGAAAGTAAATGTATCATAAACTAGCAATGACGAATATAGACCAGTGAAACTTCTACGTATCATGGACTTACTATATCCATGGTACGTGCATAGACTATCAAGCTTCTATACCACTATGATTGACACTTGATATCTCTATGAATGAAAGTGTATAATAATCTATGGTAGAAGTATAATCCATCGACACATTATCGCTGAGATTTCGAAATTGTGATTTATGCAGCTTGCTTGCAAGATATATATAATTTCTGATCTATCATTATTCCTGATGGTGAGATTTCCAAAGATACATGCATAAACTGACGCCTTTTTCCCACGGGGGGAGGCAGAAACTACAGAAAACTATATGCTACTGTACTTACACTTCTTTTGCATCGTCCACGTACATCTAGGGGGCCATCCATAAATTACGTCAAACGAATTTCATAATTCCCGTCTTTGTCACAGTTGGTTAATTTTGTGAGACTCCCCCCTCCCTAAGTTTTTATCCCAAACTGACTTCCCTATATTCTACGAGTACTTCACCTGTACTCATCATCCATTGTGTCCTCAATACATTTAAATAAACAAATTTTTCAAATTCAAAATATTTTATTGTGGGCATATGTTAGTTACAGGTCTAAACAATAAATTAAAGTTCCAATAAGTCCTGCCTAATAGGCATACACTAATTATGTAGTGGCATTATATTTAAAATTATTTTACATGTCAAATTTGGTTATTATAAATGTCAAAATATCGATATACAGTCAAATTAAAACATGGTCAACATTCAATCAATGATTCAAGAAATCTTGGATCGTGTAGTATGCTTTCTCAATTAAAAATTTACGCAGGTTATTTTTTAATACTGGAAGTACAATATAATTCAATAACATCATCTGCGTAGCCTTTTCCCAACTATGTTAGGGTCGGCTTCCAGTCTAACCGGATGCATAGAAGTATTTTACAAGGAGCGACTGCCTATCTGACCTCCACAACCCAGTTAGTACTGGGTAATACGATACCCCTTGGTAAGACTGGTTGTCAGACTTTCGGGCCACTGATTACCTGTAAAGACTGTCAAAGATCTACAAATGACAGCCGGGAACAACGGCTTAACGTGCTTTCCGAGGCACGGAGGAAACTCGGTATATAATGGGCGGACACCCATCCACAGACCAACCTAGGCAAGCGCGGCTTAACCTTAAGATCGACCCGAGCGGCTGTTATTATTCAGCCACGAGATAATTCCTATAACAGACAGTAATTAATACTCCGTCTTTCGTATCCAAAACCTTGACCTATGCACGATAACTATTCGTTATCAGTAACTTATATGAATAGGTCAAAATATTGTTATGTCTTATCTATTGTCAGTCTTACTGGGATATACCTACCTAAAACGCAAAAATAAATTGCGTAGTTTCTCTATGTTCTCGTGACTTAAGTTATAAGTCGCACGGATCGATCTTGTAGGTTAAGCGACGCTTACCGAGGTCGGTCCGTGGATGGGTGCCTCTCTTTTACATACCGTAATTCCTCCGTGCCTCGGAAAGCACGTTAAGCTGTTGGTCCCGGCTGTCATTTGTAGATCTTTGACAGTCTTTACTGTCTGCTTAAAAAGTCTGACAACCAGTCTTACAAAGGGGTATCGTATTACCCAGTACTAACTGTGTTGTGGAGGTCAGATAGGCAGTCGCTCCATGTAAAATACTGGTATTCAGCTGCATCCGGTTAGACTGGAAGCTGACCACAACCAACTTAGTTGGGAAAAGGCTAGGCTGATGATGGTAAGCCGTTTCATGCATATTATTGTTTTTCGATAACTTCCCCTGTGTTATATATGTATACAACATTAGTTTTAGTATATGCGAAACCTGAAACACGTGTCTAGTATTTTTATGTAAAGAATCTATGTACAAATTTTCAAAACTGTAGCATGAAAAATCGCAAAGTTATAAGCTTATTCTGTTACCTTGTTGTCCGCACAAAAGCGTGATCACCACGCAACGCGCGGGCCTCTAGCATCGTCTTCAGCTCATTGATAATAATAATTTGGCAGTAGGTACCTAAATTATTGCGATAGGTACTTAATGTCGCTCGGTGTCCAACTTGTAACTTTTATAAAATATTTTTGGGACAAAATATAACATGGTTTAAAAATTATTGGAATCGATTCAGTTACTTATTCTGAACAAACTATATTCAGGTTTCGCATATACTAAACATAATGTTGTATATGGGAAAGTGGAATTTCCAATGTTGTTTTGTTTTTGTTGATATAATGTCGTGTATTACCGCAAAGTAACGTCTGATTCCATAACATGTTTTTGTTGATATTTTGCTCAAAATCGGGAATTCTTATCTTTGTGTTGAACCCATTATGAGATAGTGTTTTCGAGGAATCTCTTACACTTATCTATAGTTAAGTTAAAGTAGTTACTTGAATTTAAGTAATTCGGCAGCGTCAGGCACCAGTTTCCCGGCATTTTGCTGAACTGGGCCTGTTTGGCGCAGCCGTGAGCCACACAGTGTTACATTTTTTGTTTAGTTTTAAGTTTTTTTTTTTCTTGTATTATTTTTGTTTTATATTGTGTGCACTTGTGGCATGTGGCAAATATTTTTTTTTTTTTTTTCTTTCTTAATTACGTATACAACCATTTTTATGCAATAGACAAGAATTTGAACTAAGGACCGTGAAAGAAAAAAAAGCTAAGAATTGTAACTTTTGACAGTTCTAATTTCAAGCAATCACGAAACGTACATAAACTCAGGCCTTTTTCCTATGGGGGTAGGCAGACACCATAGAACACCGCCTGCTACGATCCTTACATACTCCTTTTGCCTCGTCCACGTTCATACATCTGGTCATACACGCACAAGAATAAAAATCGTATATTTAGCACATCCAATGTGATGTGAAAGCTACACGATTCAGAAATGTGTAGGACTATTTCATCTCTGTAAGATAACATGACTCCAGGGGTTTACTATGACGTCTAAAAAGCAGGGGTCATTCCAGTGTGGGAAAGAGACAGAGCTATAAAGGTCGTCTAGCGCCATCTCTTTCCCACACTGGAATTACTCCTGCTTTATGACGTCATGGTAGGCCACCTGTACCTAGACTACCGAATTCCCGAACGGTTAGGAACAGTACACCTACATTTTGCCAGTTATGCTCATGTAAAAGGGGGCGAGCCTATTGCCATCAACGGAGCCCAATTCCAGAATCTAGGCTAATACTGGGAAATTCCTGATGGAGAACCCCAAAAACACTTGGCCCGACTTGGGAGTCGAACCCATAACCTCATGCCCAGCAGCAGTATTTGCTACCACTAGTCCATCGAGAAATAAACAAAACAACTTTAAAAAACAAACTTCGCTGAACTTGTGTTTAATTCACGACATAATCAACAACAACTTTCATTTATTGTGAGGCTACTTTGGACCATAGATATATATATACCTGACAGACTTACATACATATAATAAAATAAAAATTATGTTAGTAAATAGGATCTTAAAACTATGCTAATAACACTTCACTTGTGCACTATGTCACTGTGCGCATAATACAATTATGCGCTGCGTGTGTAATATAAATAGTATGCAGCCTATACAGGGTGACCAGTAAACATTAATTTACGAATAACTTTGAAATAGGTCTCCGAAGAGTTCATGAGCATGACCAACCAAAAAAAATTACAGAAAAAATATTATAAGTATAAATTACTATATAATATTTTTTAAATAGACAATTTATTCACTTGTATCCTTGTAGAGACGCCAGCACATCAAGCTACTACAATCTGTCAAATTGCTTTAATAGATTTTCAACTTTATCGCTAAAGCTTTAGGTTCAAGGTAGATTGGGAAAATTTGACAGTTTCGGGTAGATTGATGTGCAGTCAGTTTTTTTTTGTTTTAATTATATTTCGTTAAGTGTTGATGGATAGGCTGTATAACTAGTTATTACTTACACATAAAAAGTAGGTTTGTTTTTGGATGGCTATTCGTTTTTATAGAGCCAAGGTTACCAGTCATCCTGTAAGTACATAAAGCTTTATTTTATCTAATTATTTTAAAATACATTTAAAGTAAAAAAAAAGTAATTCACCTATAAAAAATTGAAAAATGTTTTTATAGGTAAATTGTACTGAACTATTACAAAAACAGTCACCAATCTTACACTATCCCACAGCAGGGCAAAGGCCTCCCTTCATTATTTCCTTCGGTCTTTTTTTTTGTTTTTTAGGGTGGGAAATCATCAAATGACCCCCCCACTCTGGGCGGAGTGGAAGGGATTGTAAGACTTGTACTGACTAAAACCCATCCATGTTCCTTCATTGCCCCTTGTGTTCCAGGGCCGCGGTATCTCTTTCGAACAGTCCCGCAGCCCATTTCCTTTCGTCCTGGTATTCCCGATAATTCTTAAGGAAGACCGTCCCGCCACCATCTCCTTTGTGGTCTGTCGAACACCAATATACCAAAGATGGTCCATCTTTACCCAAGAACTAAGAAAATATGGAGGGACTGTGTAAGGAATGTGAAAGATACATGAAAGAAAAAAAAAGTTAATGATAGCGTGACAAGAGGGAGAAGAGAAGAATGAAATGTGTTGCGCCAACCCCAAGTAACATGGTACAAAGGCAGAAAGATGATATTGATGACTCATATCTACACAATCACAATATTTACTTCACATAAGTATTTATTCATGTTCAACTATACAACAAAAGAAAGCTAACATAACAATAGCCGACCATAAAAAACATGATATTTTAAACAGAATTTCCTAATTACGCCCCCCTACATCCCACCATAAACAAGAATACTAGGAAAGTACCGCCCCCTCTAAATGTTTTGATAGGTTTTACCCGAAAAACGTGGATGACACCGCATGGTACAACACTCACAGATTACTAGTGACGTCGTAGGATGGCTTTATGCGGCGCAGAGACAAGAATTTAAATAATAGTCCTTGTACTAATTTTAGTTTATAGTTTATATATGCTCGATTATTTTTTTACATTGTATGGCTTACTAGGGGTATGCGTAGAGATGCTTTTTAAACCTATAGCAAAGATAAGTACAGTTAATATTTAATTTTGTTTCGTTTTTTGCTTATTTTTTCGTATGAGATTCAGTAGAACTATTATTTCAATTTTAAAAAGAAAGTGAGTAGTATAAGTAGTTAGGAAAAATGAAGTTAAGTAAAAACCAATCTGAAACTATGGCACTGACTCCCAATAATATATTGTTTAATTTATTAATTTCTTAAGGATAAAAATGAAACTTGACTATCTTTATTTATCCTGTTAAAGTAGGAATCCATACGATTTGCTGGTTTAACAGGAAACAATTTTAGACTTCAAATACCTACTCATAACAATACCGTAGTTTGAACAGGAAAACATTATAATAGTGAAATACTTTCGTAGGTCAGTAGTATTTTACCTCTGGCAGCAGCTACACAAAAGCAACCTTATTTTAACGAGGATAAAGAACATTGATAGTGTTTAGACAGACTTGACAGAGCAGCAACCCAAGAGCGACCTTATTGGAAGGAAAATAAAGATCAAGACAGTTAAATCAAAATGAATGTTAGATTTAAAATAACAGTTAAACGTCTGGTGGTTCTTTCTTCTCCATAGTCCGATATTCTGTAAAAAAATCGCTTTAAATCATCGAGTCAGTAAAAAAAAAACGCTGGTTACAAGAAAATAGTATGCTTATCGATTCAGGATACGCAGAACAGAAATAAAGCATAATTTTAATTGATTAAAATGAATTATTAATTAACAAGGTAAATCTAAGGTAATACTCCCGAAATGTCAACATATTTATCACAGGTTTTCCGTTTACCGATAGGTACTAATGAATTATGCAGAGGCTAACACATATTTTGACGTCATCAAAAACGAGGAATGTTTCCAAAGTAAAATAATAACATTCACAGATGTTTCCACGGTTATATTTAGAGCCGATAATTAGTTAAATCAGTATCAGGACTATCTAATTAATATTAATATATGCCAAATAACTAAACTGTAAGTTTGTAACAACCTACGCGTCGGCTGGCGAAAATAAATGTCATAAAAAGTTGCGTATAAGAATATTTTTTAATTTCGCTTTCGTTTTGTTTTAAATATGCGCATGCGCATATTTTATAAACACTGAGGTTACTGGAGCACGAAAGTAAGACAAGATTTCCTCTCAGTAGAATTAATTTAAGTAAGATTTTTACACGAACGGTTTTAGAATAGACCCTCTCAAAGGAATTCACTATTTGGCTAGCAAGACGTGACCAGCAAAGGACGGATGAATAAACAAAAGATGACAGTAGTCCGGTTTCATCATCAGCTGCCTAGCCTTTTCCCAACTATGTTGAGGTCGGCTTTCAGTCTCACCGGATGCAACTGAATTCCAATACATGGAGCGGCTGCCTATCTGACCTCCACAACACATATAGCACTGGGTAATAATACGATACCGCTTGGTATAAACTGGTTGTCATACTTTCCAACCTATGCAAGCTCGGCTTAACCTAAAGATCGACCCAAGCGGCTGTTATTATTTAGCCACGAGCTCCTCCAACCAGTATTCCGGTAGTAAAGTTTATGTTAGGGCATTAAATTACTAACAAATATAGACAACAAAGGAAATAATGATTGTGGATGGCTATGAAAGATGTAGATGTGGATAGAAGGGAAGTGAATTCTGAGACGAGACGGCTCAGATAAAGACTTCGACCCAACTAGTGAATTGGTATAAGTACAGGAGAAGGATGATCATGATACTTAAGCCAAGCATACAGATAAAGACAGGGCCCTAGCATGTGACGATCTACAGTTTCTGCTTACCACTTCCAAGAAAAAAAAAACTGCGAGGTTATATAACTAACGCATAGTTACTACTACTAAAGGTAGATTTCCGAGTATAGCAATCGGGGTATCGCCAAGCGATATCACCGATTTGTTTTGTTTTGTTCAACACAGAGCTGTAGTGTCGCGCGTGGTATGTTCTGACTATCGCTGTGGTTGCATTGAGTGCGGGAAAACCTGCTGTTGCACTTTTAAAACTAGTTAAAACTTAGTTGGATCAATATTTCCTCGTCATTATTGGTAAAATAAGGTTCAAAATTGGAGTAATTAAATCTCTTGACCCTGTCACAGGATTTTTTTCAATTGTCAGGGAAAATCTGATGATGCACGCTTAGAATTGGTCAAGGTTTACCTGAATTGTTATTTTATGGTGAAAAAGACTGTCAAAAATCCTGCAGTGGACAAAGATTTTTTTTAAATTTATAAAACATCATTCCTTTTATAGTCTTCCCAAAAAAACTGCTTCCTTGATTGGGGAATTCTGATTTAAAAATAATTTGGTTTTAATACGAAATCTGTCCGTTCATTACGTCTGACTGGCAATGCGACTATACTGCGTTTTCTACCGCAAAACACGTTCAGAATACCAACAACCAGCTGTTAAACTCGCTTCAACTGTTTTCCTAATACCGAACCAATCCGGAAATACGCATAATGTATGTGTGTGTGTCTTACGTGAACAGTCGAAGCACAACGTATTTGGTCAGTGAATTAAGTAATACATTTAAGTGGGCCAAAGTAGTGGGCAGACCAACTATTGTTAAAAGAAATCAAAACTGATTTGTAGGCAGATTTTTCTGGTGGTACTGGTTTTGTTGGGTTCTGAAGCAGGATGTCTCTATAAAGTGTAGTGTTTTGCTTATCATTATAGGTCAGTTGGGCAGCCATTAAAATTGTAGGAGACATAAGTCTTCTCTGAAGACTTGCAAGTATAGTCAGTACCTTGCAAACTTAACCCAAAGAAAAAAAATGGGGAGAAAGGTGTCAAGTAATGCTAGGCACTGAGTGTACAATGGTCAAAGATACCTAAGGTCATAATTATCGCCCATAAATGAATATAATATAACACGACACAATGATCAGTGGCATCAATCGTAAACAAAGAAACGCAACAAAGACATTATATCAAAGAAGAAATATGAGAATATATAAATATTTGATGTTCTGATGCTGCATGCGTCAGCTTTGCATAAACCAATCCAATTATCACTGCCACAACATCGTCCAGCGGCCATCACACGTTATCTGCGTAGCGTCCATCATATAGTACCATCAATAAAATAATCGTGGAATAGAAACGCTCAGTGCATCGCCGAACGCGGCAGTGACGGGTCGCGCG